>CM050167.1:5279405-5769712 GCA_027410445.1 Discoglossus pictus
TTCTCCAGCACAGTCTCATGTTTTACCCACTCATTCTCTCGTACAGCCTCATGCCCCCCCCCACTCATTCTCCAGTAGTTTCATATTCTCCCCACTCATTCTCCAGCACAGTCTCATGTTTCCCCCCACTTATTCTCCAGCAGTCTCATGTTTCCCCCCCCCACTCATTCTCCAGCAAAGTCTCATGTTTCTCCCCACTCATTCTCCAGCACAGTCTCATGTTTCTTCCCACTCATTCTCCAGCACAGTCTCATGTTTCTCCCCACTCATTCTCCAGCACAGTCTCATGTTTCCCCCCACTCATTCTCCAGCACAGTCTCACGTTTCCCCCACTCATTCTCCAGTACAGTCTCGTGTTCCCCCCACTCATTCTCCAGTACAGTCTCATGTTTCCCCCACTCATTCTCCAGTACAGAGTCAGGTTTCTCCCCACTCATTCTCCAGCACAGTCTCATGTTTCCCCCACTCATTCTCCAATACAGAGTCAGGTTTCTCCCCACTCATTCTCCAGCACAGTCTCATGTTTCCCCCACTCATTCTCCAGCACAGTCTCATCCCCCCCCCCATTTATTCTCCAGCACACTCTCATGTTTCCCCCACTCATTCTCCAGCACAGTCTCATGTTTCTCCCCACTTATTCTCCAGCAGTCTCATGTTTCCCCACTCATTCTCCAGCACAGTCTAATTCCCCCCCCCACCACTTATTCTCCAGCACAGTCTCATGTTTCTCCCCACTTCTTCTCCAGCACAGTCTCATTTTTCCCCCCACTCATTCTTCAGCACAGTCTCATGTTTCTCCCCACTCATTCTCCAGCACAGTCTCATGTTTCTCCCCACTCATTCTCCAGCACAGTCTCATGTTTCCCCCCACTCATTCTCCAGCAAAGTCTCAGGTTTCACCCCACTCATTCTCCAGCGCATTCTAATGTTTCTCCCCACTCATTCTCCAGCACAGTCTCATGTTTCCCCCACTCATTCTCCAGCACAGTCTCATTCCCCCCCCCCCCCCATTTATTCTCCAGCACACTCTCATGTTTCCCCCACTCATTCTCCAGCACAGTCTCATGTTTCTCCCCACTTATTCTCCAGCAGTCTCATGTTTCCCCCACTCATTCTCCAGCACAGTCTCATGTTTCTCCCCACTCATTCTCCAGCACAGTCTCATGTTTCTCCCCACTTCTTCACCAGCACAGTCTCATGTTCCCCCCACTTATTCTCCAGCACAGTCTCATTTTTCCCCCCACTCATTCTCTAGCACAGTCTCATTCCCCTCCCCCACTTATTCTCCAGCACAGTCTCATTTTTCTCCCAACTTCTTCTCCAGCACTGTCTCATGTTTTACCCACTCATTCTCTAGTACAACCCCCCCCCCCCCTCTCATTCTCCAGTAGTTTCATATTCTCCCCACTCATTCTCCGGCAAAGTCTCATGTTTTACCCACTCATTCGCTAGTACAACCCCCCCCCCCCCTCTCATTCTCCAGTAGTTTCATATTCTCCCCACTCATTCTCCAGCACAGTCTCATGTTTCCCCCCACTTATTCTCCAGCAGTCTCATGTTTCCCCCCCCCACTCATTCTCCAGCACAGTCTATTTCCCCCCCTCCCACTCATTCTCCAGCAGAGTCTCATTTTTCTCCCCACTCATTCTCCAGCACAGTCTCATGTTTCTCCCCACTCATTCTCCAGCACAGTCTCATTCCCCTCCCCCACTCATTATCCAGCACAGTCTCATTCCCACCCCCCCCCCACTCATTCTACAGCACAGTCTCATGTTCCCCCCACTCATTCTCCAGGACAGTCTCATGTCCCCCCCCCCCCCCCCCCACACTCATTCTCCGGCAAAGTCTCATGTTTTACCCACTCATTCTCTAAAACAGCCTCATGCCCCCCCCCCCACTCATTCTACAGCACAGTTTCATATTCCCCCCCACTTATTTTCCAGCACAGTCCCATGTTTCCCCCCACTCATTCTCCAGCACAGTCTCATGTTTCTCCCCACTTATTCTCCAGCAGTCTCATGTTTCCCCCCCCCCCACTCATTCTCTAGCACAGTCTCATTCCCCTCCCCCACTTATTCTCCAGCACAGTCTCATGTTTCTCCCCACTCATTCTCCAGCACAGTCTCATGTTTCCCCCACTCATTCTCTTTAGTACAGAGTCAGGTTTCTCCCCACTCATTCTCCAGCACAGTCTCATGTTTCCCCCACTCATTCTCCAATACAGAGTCAGGTTTCTCCCCACTCATTCTCCAGCACAGTCTCATGTTTCCCCCACTCATTCTCCAGCACAGTCTCATTCCCCCCCCCCATTTATTCTCCAGCACACTCTCATGTTTCCCCCACTCATTCTCCAGCACAGTCTCATGTTTCTCCCCACTTATTCTCCAGCAGTCTCATGTTTCCCCACTCATTCTCCAGCACAGTCTAATTCCCCCCCCACCACTTATTCTCCAGCACAGTCTCATGTTTCTCCCCACTTCTTCTCCAGCACAGTCTCATGTTCCCCCCACTTATTCTCCAGCACAGTCTCATTTTTCCCCCCACTCATTCTCTAGCACAGTCTCATTCCCCTCCCCCACTTATTCTCCAGCACAGTCTAATTTTTCTCCCAACTTCTTCTCCAGCACAGTCTCATGTTCTCCCCACTCATTCTCCGGCAAAGTCTCATGTTTTACCCACTCATTCTCTAGTACAGCCTCATGCCCCCCCCCTCTCATTCTCCAGTAGTTTCATATTCTCCCCACTCATTCTCCAGCACAGTCTCATGATTCCCCCCACTTATTCTCCAGCAGTCTCATGTTTCCCCCCCCCCCACTCATTCTCCAGCACAGTCTATTTCCCCCCCTCCCACTCATTCTCCAGCAGAGTCTCATGTTTCTCCCCACTCATTCTCCAGCACAGTCTCATGTTTCTCCCCACTCATTCTCCTGCACAGTCTCATTCCCCTCCCCCACTCATTATCCAGCACAGTCTTATTCCCCCCCCCCACTCATTCTCCAGCACAGTCTCATGTTCCCCCCACTCTTTCTCCAGCACATTCTCATGTCCCCCCCCCCCACTCATTCTCCGGCAAAGTCTCATGTTTTACCCACTCATTCTCTAAAACAGCCTCATGCCCCCCCCCCACTCATTCTACAGCACATTTTCATATTCCCCCCCACTTATTTTCTCATGTTTCCCCCACTCATTCTCCAGTACAGAGTCAGGTTTCTCCCCACTCATTCTCCAGCACAGTCTCATGTTTCCCCCACTCATTCTCCAATACAGAGTCAGGTTTCTCCCCACTCATTCTCCAGCACAGTCTCATGTTTCCCCCACTTATTCTCCAGCACAGTCTCATCCCCCCCCCCATTTATTCTCCAGCACACTCTCATGTTTCCCCCACTCATTCTCCAGCACAGTCTCATGTTTCTCCCCACTTATTCTCCAGCAGTCTCATGTTTCCCCACTCATTCTCCAGCACAGTCTAATTCCCCCCCACCACTTATTCTCCAGCACAGTCTCATGTTTCTCCCCACTTCTTCTCCAGCACAGTCTCATTTTTCCCCCCACTTATTCTCCAGCACAGTCTCATTTTTCCCCCCACTCATTCTTCAGCACAGTCTCATGTTTCTCCCCACTCATTCTCCAGCAGAGTCTCATGTTTCTCCCCACTCATTCTCGAGCACAGTCTCATGTTTCCCCCCACTCATTCTCCAGCACAGTCTCAGGTTTCTCCCCACTCATTCTCCAGCGCATTCTAATGTTTCTCCCCACTCATTCTCCAGCACAGTCTCATGTTTCCCCCACTCATTCTCCAGTACAGAGTCAGGTTTCTCCCCACTCATTCTCCAGCACAGTCTCATGTTTCCCCCACTCATTCTCCAATACAGAGTCAGGTTTCTCCCAACTCATTCTCCAGCACAGTCTCATGTTTCCCCCACTCATTCTCCAGCACAGTCTCATTCCCCCCCCCATTTATTCTCCAGCACACTCTCATGTTTCCCCCACTCATTCTCCAGCACAGTCTCATGTTTCTCCCAATTCCATCTCCAGCAGTCTCATGTTTCCCCACTCATTCTCCAGCACAGTCTAATTCCCCCCCCACCACTTATTCTCCAGCACAGTCTCATGTTTCTCCCCACTTCTTCTCCAGCACAGTCTCATGTTCCCCCCACTTATTCTCCAGCACAGTCTCATTTTTCCCCCCACTCATTCTCTAGCACAGTCTCATTCCCCTCCCCCACTTATTCTCCAGCACAGTCTAATTTTTCTCCCAACTTCTTCTCCAGCACAGTCTCATGTTCTCCCCACTCATTCTCCGGCAAAGTCTCATGTTTTACCCACTCATTCTCTAGTACAGCCTCATGCCCCCCCCCCCTCTCATTCTCCAGTAGTTTCATATTCTCCCCACTCATTCTCCAGCACAGTCTCATGATTCCCCCCACTTATTCTCCAGCAGTCTCATGTTTCCCCCCCCACTCATTCTCCAGCACAGTCTATTTCCCCCCCCCTCCCACTCATTCTCCAGCAGAGTCTCATGTTTCTCCCCACTCATTCTCCAGCACAGTCTCATGTTTCTCCCCACTCATTCTCCAGCACAGTCTCATTCCCCTCCCCCACTCATTATCCAGCACAGTCTCATTCCCCCCCCCCCACTCATTCTCCAGCACAGTCTCATGTTCCCCCCACTCATTCTCCAGCACAGTCTCATGTCCCCCCCCACTCATTCTCCGGCAAAGTCTCATGTTTTACCCACTCATTCTCTAAAACAGCCTCATGCCCCCCCCCCCACTCATTCTACAGCACATTTTCATATTCCCCCCCACTTATTTTCCAGCACAGTCCCATGTTTCCCCACACTCATTCTCCAGCACAGTCTCATGTTTCTTCCCACTTATTCTCCAGCAGTCTCATGTTTCCCCCCCCCCACTCATTCACCAGCACAGTCTCATGTTCCCCCCACTCATTCTCCAGCACAGTCTCATTTTTCCCCCACTCATTCTCCAGCACAGTCTCATGTTTCTCCCCACTCATTCTCCAGCACAGTCTCATGTTTCTTCCCACTCATTCTCCAGCACAGTCTCATTTTTCCCCCACTCATTCTCCAGCACAGTCTCATGTTTCTCCCCACTCATTCTCCAGTACAGTCTCATGTTTCTCCCCACTCATTCTCCAGCACAGTCTCATGTTTCCCCCCACTCATTCTCCAGCACAGTCTCACGTTTCCCCCACTCATTCTCCAGTACAGTCTCGTGTTTCCCCCACTCATTCTCCAGCACAGTCTCATGTTTCCCCCACTCATTCTCCAGCACAGTCTCATGTTTCCCCCACTCATTCTCCAGCACAGTCTCATGTTTCCCCCCACTCATTCTCCAGCACAGTCTCAGGTTTCTCCCCATTCATTCTCCAGCGCATTCTAATGTTTCTCCCCACTCATTCTCCAGCACAGTCTCATGTTTCCCCCACTCATTCTCCAGTACAGAGTCAGGTTTCTCCCCACTCATTCTCCAGCACAGTCTCATGTTTCCCCCACTCATTCTCCAATACAGAGTCAGGTTTCTCCCCACTCATTCTCCAGCACAGTCTCATGTTTCCCCCACTCATTCTCCAGCACAGTCTCATCCCACCCCCCCATTTATTCTCCAGCACACTCTCATGTTTCCCCCACTCATTCTCCAGCACAGTCTCATGTTTCTCCCCACTTATTCTCCAGCAGTCTCCTGTTTCCCCACTCATTCTCCAGCACAGTCTAATTCCCCCCCCCCCACCACTTATTCTCCAGCACAGTCTCATGTTTCTCCCCACTTCTTCTCCAGCACAGTCTCATTTTTTCCCCACTTATTCTCCAGCACAGTCTCATTTTTCCCCCCACTCATTCTTCAGCACAGTCTCATGTTTCTCCCCACTCATTCTCCAGCACAGTCTCATGTTTCTCCCCACTCATTCTCCAGCACAGTCTCATGTTTCCCCCCACTCATTCTCCAGCAAAGTCTCAGGTTTCACCCCACTCATTCTCCAGCGCATTCTAATGTTTCTCCCCACTCATTCTCCAGCACAGTCTCATGTTTCCCCCACTCATTCTCCAGTACAGAGTCAGGTTTCTCCCCACTCATTCTCCAGCACAGTCTCATGTTTCCCCCACTCATTCTCCAGCACAGTCTCATGTTTCCCCCACTCATTCTCCAGCACAGTCTCATTCCCCCCCCCCATTTATTCTCCAGCACACTCTCATGTTTCCCCCACTCATTCTCTAGCACAGTCTCATGTTTCTCCCCACTTATTCTCCAGCAGTCTCATGTTTCCCCCACTCATTCTCCAGCACAGTCTCATGTTTCTCCCCACTCATTCTCCAGCACAGTCTCATGTTTCTCCCCACTTCTTCTCCAGCACAGTCTCATGTTCCCCCCACTTATTCTCCAGCACAGTCTCATTTCCCCCCCCCACTCATTCTCTAGCACAGTCTCATTCCCCTCCCCCACTTATTCTCCAGCACAGTCTCATTTGTCTCCCAACTTCTTCTCCAGCACAGTCTCATGTTCTCCCCACTCATTCTCCGGCAAAGTCTCATGTTTTACCCACTCATTCTCCAGCACAGTCTCATGCCCCCCCCCCTCTCATTCTCCAGTAGTTTCATATTCTCCCCACTCATTCTCCAGCACAGTCTCATGTTTCCCCCCACTTATTCTCCAGCAGTCTCATGTTTCCCCCCCCCACTCATTCTCCAGCACAGTCTATTTCCCCCCCTCCCACTCATTCTCCAGCAGAGTCTCATGTTTCTCCCCACTCATTCTCCAGCACAGTCTCATGTTTCTCCCCACTCATTCTCCAGCACAGTCTCATTCCCCTCCCCCACTCATTATCCAGCACAGTCTCATTCCCACCCCCCCCCCACTCATTCTACAGCACAGTCTCATGTTCCCCCCACTCATTCTCCAGGACAGTCTCATGTCCCCCCCCCCCCCACACACTCATTCTCCGGCAAAGTCTCATGTTTTACCCACTCATTCTCTAAAACAGCCTCATGCCCCCCCCCACTCATTCTACAGCACAGTTTCATATTCCCCCCCACTTATTTTCCAGCACAGTCCCATGTTTCCCCCCACTCATTCTCCAGCAGTCTCATGTTTCCCCCCCCCACTCATTCTCTAGCACAGTCTCATTCCCCTCCCCCACTTATTCTCCAGCACAGTCTCATGTTTCTCCCCACATATTCTCCAGCACAGTCTCATGTTCTCCCCACTCATTCTCCAGCAAAGTCTCATGTTTTACCCACTCATTCTCTAGTACAGTCTCATGCCCCCCGCCCCACTCATTCTCCAGTAGTTTCATATTCTCCCCACTCATTCTCCAGCACAGTCTCATGTTTCCCCCCACTTATTCTCCAGCAGTCTCATGTTTCCCCCCCACTCATTCTCCAGCACAGTCTCCTGTTTCTCCCCACTTATTCCCCCCACTCATTCTCCAGCACAGTCTAATTCCCCCCCCCCACCTTATTCTCCAGCACAGTCTCATGTTTCTCCTCACTCATTCTCCAGCACAGTCTCCTGTTTCTCCCCACTTATTCTCCAGCACAGTCTCATTCCCCTCCCCCACTTATTCTCCAGCACAGTTTCATTTTTTTCCCCCACTTATTCTCCAGCACAGTCTCATTTTTTCCCCCACTTATTCTCCAGCACAGTCTCGTGCCCCCCCCCCCCCACTTATTCTCCAGGACAGTCTCATCTTTCCCCACTCATTCTCCAGAACAGTCCCATGTTTCCCCCACTCATTCTTCAGCACAGTCTCATGTTCTCCCTACTCATTCTCCAGAACAGTCTCATGTTCTCCCCACTCATGCTCCGGCAAAGTCTCATATTCTCCCCACTCATTCTCCAGCACAGTCTCATATTCTCCCCACTCATTCTCCAGCACAGTCTCATATTCTCCCCACTCATTCTCCAGCACAGTCTGATATTTACCCCCCCACTCATTCTACAGCACAGTCTCATGTTTCCCCCACTCATTCTCTAGTACAGTCTCATGTTTCCCCCACTTATTCTCCAGCACAATCTCATGTTTCCTTCCACTTATTCTCCAGCACAGTCTCATTTTTCCCCCCACATATTCTCTAGCACTCTCATGTTCCCCCCCCCACTCCTTATCCTACACAGTCTCATGTTCTCCCCACTCATTCTCTAGTACAGTCTCATGTTCTCCCCCAACATATTCTCTAGCAGTCTCATTTCCCCCCCCCCCCGACTCCTTCTCCCGCACAGTGTCATGTTCTCCCCATTCATTCTCCAGCACAGTCTCATGTTCCCCCCCACTCATTCTCTGGCAAAGTATCATATTCTCCCCACTCATTCTTCAGCACAGTCTGATATTTCCCCCCCCACTCATTCTTCAGCACAGTCTCATGTTCTCCCCACTCATTCTCCAGCACAATCTCATGTTTCCCCCGACTTATTCTCCAGCACAGTCTGATGTTCTCCCCCACTCATTCTCCAGCACAGTCTGATATTTCCCCCACTCATTCTTCAGCACAGTCCCATGTTTCTTCCCACTCATTCTCCAGCACAGTCTCATTTTTTCCCCCCACTCATTCTCCAGCACAGTCTCATGTTCTCCCCACTCATTCTCCAGCACAGTCTCATGTTTCCCCCCACTTTTTCTCAAGCACAGTCTCATGTTTCCCCCACTCATGCTCCAGCACAGTCTGATATTTCCCCCCACTCATTCTTCAGCACAGTCTCATCTTTCCCCTCACTCATTCTCCAGCACAGTCTCATGTTTCCCCCCCCCCACTCATTCTCCAGCACAGTCTCATGTTTCTCCCCCACTCATTCTCCAGCACTGTCTGATATTTCCCCCCCACTCATTCTCCAGCACAGTCTCATGTTTTCCCCACTCATTCTCCAGCACAGTCTCATGTTTCTCCACACTCATTCTCCAGCACAGTCTCATGTTCCCCCCACTCATTCTCCAGCACAGTCTCATTTTTCCCCCCACTCATTCTCCAGCACAGTCTCATGTTTCTTCCCACTCATTCTCCAGCACAGTCTCATGTTTCCCCCACTCATTCTCCAATACAGAGTCAGGTTTCTCCCCACTCATTCTCCAGCACAGTCTCATGTTTCCCCCACTCATTCTCCAGCACAGTCTCATCCCCCCCCCCCCATTTATTCTCCAGCACACTCTCATGTTTCCCCCACTCATTCTCCAGCACAGTCTCATGTTTCTCCCCACTTATTCTCCAGCAGTCTCATGTTTCCCCCCACCACTTATTCTCCAGCACAGTCTTATGTTTCTCCCCACTTCTTCTCCAGCACAGTCTCATTTTTCCCCCCACTTATTCTCCAGCACAGTCTCATTTGTCCCCCCACTCATTCTTCAGCACAGTCTCATGTTTCTCCCCACTCATTCTCCAGCACAGTCTCATGTTTCTCCCCACTCATTCTCCAGCACAGTCTCATGTTTCCCCCCACTCATTCTCCAGCACAGTCTCAGGTTTCTCCCCACTCATTCTCCAGCGCATTCTAATGTTTCTCCCCACTCATTATCCAGCACAGTCTCATGTTTCCCCCACTCATTCTCCAGTACAGAGTCAGGTTTCTCCCCACTCATTCTCCAGCACAGTCTCATGTTTCCCCCACTCATTCTCCAATACAGAGTCAGGTTTCTCCCCACTCATTCTCCAGCACAGTCTCATGTTTCCCCCACTCATTCTCCAGCACAGTCTCATTCCCCCCCCCCCCCCATTTATTCTCCAGCACACTCTCATGTTTCCCCCACTCATTCTCCAGCACAGTCTCATGTTTCTCCCCACTTATTCTCCAGCAGTCTCATGTTTCCCCACTCATTCTCCAGCACAGTCTCATGTTTCTCCCCACTTCTTCTCCAGCACAGTCTCATGTTCCCCCCACTTATTCTCCAGCACAGTCTCATGTTTCTCCCCACTTATTCTCCAGCACAGTCTCATGTTTCCCCCACTCATTCTCCAGTACAGAGTCAGGTTTCTCCCCACTCATTCTCCAGCACAGTCTCATGTTTCCCCCACTCATTCTCCAATACAGAGTCAGGTTTCTCCCCACTCATTCTCCAGCACAGTCTCATGTTTCCCCCACTCATTCTCCAGCACAGTCTCATTCCCCCCCCCCATTTATTCTCCAGCACACTCTCATGTTTCCCCCACTCATTCTCCAGCACAGTCTCATGTTTCTCCCCACTTATTCTCCAGCAGTCTCATGTTTCCCCACTCATTCTCCAGCACAGTCTCATGTTTCTCCCCACTTCTTCTCCAGCACAGTCTCATGTTCCCCCCACTTATTCTCCAGCACAGTCTCATTTTTCCCCCCACTCATTCTCTAGCACAGTCTCATTCCCCTCCCCCACTTATTCTCCAGCACAGTCTAATTTTTCTCCCAACTTCTTCTCCAGCACAGTCTCATGTTCTCCCCACTCATTCTCCGGCAAAGTCTCATGTTTCCCCCCACTTATTCTCCAGCAGTCTCATGCTTCCCCCCCCACTCATTCTCCAGCACAGTCTATTTCCCCCCCTCCCACTCATTCTCCAGCAGAGTCTCATGTTTCTCCCCATTCATTCTCCAGCACAGTCTCATGTTTCTCCCCACTCATTCTCCAGCACAGTCTCATTCCCCTCCCCCACTCATTATCCAGCACAGTCTCATTCCCCCCCCCCCCACTCATTCTACAGCACAGTCTCATGTTCCCCCCACTCATTCTCCAGCACAGTCTCATGTCCCCCCCCCCCCCACTCATTTTCCGGCAAAGTCTCATGTTTTACCCACTCATTCTCTAAAACAGCCTCATGCCCCCCCCCCACTCATTCTACAGCACAGTTTCATATTCCCCCCCACTTATTTTCCAGCACAGTCCCATGTTTCCCCCCACTCATTCTCCAGCACAGTCTCATATTACTCCCCACCCCACTCATTCTCTAGCACAGTCTCATTCCCCTCCCCCACTTATTCTCCAGCACAGTCTCATGTTTCCCCCCACTTATTCTCCAGCAGTCTCATGTTTCCCCCCCCCCACTCATTCTCTAGCACAGTCTCATTCCCCTCCCCCACTTATTCTCCAGCACAGTCTCATGTTTCTCCCCACTTATTCTCCAGCACAGTCTCATGTTCTCCCCACTCATTCTCCGGCAAAGTCTCATGTTTTACCCACTCATTCTCTAGTACAGCCTCATGCCCCCCCCCCCCCCCCCACTCATTCTCCAGTAGTTTCATGTTCTCCCCACTCATGCTCCGGCAAAGTCTCATATTCTCCCCACTTATTCTCCAGCACAGTCTCATATTCTCCCCACTCATTCTCCAGCACAGTCTCATATTCTCCCCACTCATTCTCCAGCACAGTCTGATATTTACCCCCCACTCATTCTACAGCACAGTCTCATGTTTCCCCCACTCATTCTCTAGTACAGTCTCATGTTTCCCCCACTTATTCTCCAGCACAGTCTCATTTTCCCCCCACATATTCTCTAGCACTCTCATGTTTCCCCCCCACTCCTTCTCCTACACAGTCTCATGTTCTCCCCACTCATTCTCTAGTACAGTCTCATGTTCTCCCCCCACATATTCTCTAGCAGTCTCATGTTTGCCTCCCACTCCTTCTCCCGCACAGTGTCATGTTCTCCCCATTCATTCTCCAGCACAGTCTCATGTTCCCCCCCACTCATTCTCTGGCAAAGTATCATATTCTCCCCACTCATTCTTCAGCACAGTCTGATATTTCCCCCCCCCCCCCACTCATTCTTCAGCACAGTCTCATGTTTCTCCCCACTCATTCTCCAGCACAGTCTCATTTTTTCCCCCCACTCATTCTCCAGCACAGTCTCATGTTCTCCCCACTCATTCTCCAGCACAATCTCATGTTTCCCCCGACTTATTCTCCAGCACAGTCTCATGTTCTCCCCCACTCATTCTCCAGCACAGTCTGATATTTCCCCCCACTCATTCTTCAGCACAGTCCCATGTTTCTTCCCACTCATTCTTCAGCACAGTCTCATGTTTCTCCCACTCATTCTTCAGCACAGTCTCATGTTTCCCCACTCATTCTCCAGCACAGTCTCATGTTTCCCCCCACTTTTTCTCAAGCACAGTCTCATGTTTCTCCCCACTCATTCTCCAGCACAGTCTGATATTTCCCCCCACTCATTCTTCAGCACAGTCTCATCTTTCCCCCACTCATTCTCCAGCACAGTCTCATGTTTCCCCCCCCCACTCATTCTCCAGCACAGTCTCATGTTTCTCCCCCACTCATTCTCCAGCACTGTCTGATATTTCCCGCCCACTCATTCTCCAGCACAGTCTCATGTTTCTCCCCACTCATTCTCCAGCACAGTCTCATGTTTCCCCCCCCCCACTCATTCTCCAGCACAGTCTCATGTTCCCCCCACTCATTCTCCAGCACAGTCTCATTTTTCCCCCCACTCATTCTCCAGCACAGTCTCATGTTTCTCCCCACTCATTCTCCAGCACAGTCTCATGTTTCTTCCCACTCATTCTCCAGCACAGTCTCATGTTTCTCCCCACTCATTCTCCAGCACAGTCTCATGTTTCCCCCCCCCCCCCACTCATTCTCCAGCACAGTCTCATGTTCCCCCCACTCATTCTCCAGCACAGTCTCATTTTTCCCCCCACTCATTCTCCAGCACAGTCTCATGTTTCTCCCCACTCATTCTCCAGCACAGTCTCATGTTTCTTCCCACTCATTCTCCAGCACAGTCTCATGTTTCTCCCCACTCATTCTCCAGCACAGTCTCACGTTTCCCCCACTCATTCTCCAGTACAGTCTCTTGTTTCCCCCACTCATTCTCCAGCACAGTCTCATGTTTCCCCCACTCATTCTCCAGCACAGTCTCAGGTTTCTCCCCACTCATTCTCCAGCACAGTCTCATGTTTCCCCCACTCATTCTCCAATACAGAGTCAGGTTTCTCTTCACTCATTCTCCAGCACAGTCTCATCCCCCCCCCCCCCCCATTTATTCTCCAGCACACTCTCATGTTTCCCCCACTCATTCTCCAGCACAGTCTCATGTTTCTCCACACTTATTCTCCAGCAGTCTCATGTTTCCCCCTCTCATTCTCCAGCACAGTCTAATTCCCCCCCCCACCACTTATTCTCCAGCACAGTCTCATGTTTCTCCCCACTTCTTCTCCAGCACAGTCTCATTTTTCCCCCCACTCATTCTCCAGCACAGTCTCATTTTTCCCCCCACTTATTCTCCAGCACAGTCTCATTTTTCTCCCAACTTCTTCTACAGCACAGTCTCATATTCTCCCCACTCATTCTCCAGCACAGTCTCATGTTTCCCCCCACTTATTCTCCAGCAGTCTCATGTTTCCCCCCCCCACTCATTCTCCAGCACAGTCTAATTCCCCCCCCCCACTCATTCTCCAGCAGAGTCTCATGTTTCTCCCCACTCATTCTCCAGCACAGTCTCATTCCCCTCCCCCACTTATTCTCCAGCACAGTCTCATTTTTCTCCCAACTTCTTCTCCTGCACAGTCTCATGTTCTCCCCACTCATTCTCCGGCAAACACTCATGTTTTACCCACTCATTCTCTAGTACAGCCTCATGCCCCCCGCCCCACTCATTCTCCAGCATAGTTTCATATTCTCCCCACTTATTCTCCAGCACAGTCTCATGTTTCTCCCCACTTATTCTCCAGCAGTCTCATGTTTCCCCCCCCCCTCACTCATTCTCCAGCACAGTCTCATTCCCCTCCCCCACTTATTCTCCAGCACAGCCTCATGTCCCCCCCACTCATTTTCCAGCACAGTCTCATGTTTCTCCCCACTCATACTCCAGCACAGTCTACTTTTTCTCCCAACTTGATCTCCAGCACAATCTCATGTTTCTCCCCACTCATTCTCCAATACAGAGTCAGGTTTCTCCCCACTCATTCTCCAGCACAGTCTACTTTTTCTCCCCACTCATTCTCCAGCACAGTCTCATGTTTCTCCCCACTCATTCTCCAGCACAGTCTCATGTTCTCCACACTCACTCTCCAGCACAGTCTCATGTTTCTCCCCACTCATTCTTCAGCACAGTCTCATGTTTCTCCCCACTCATTCTCCAGCACAGTCCCATGTTTCTCCCCAATCATTCTCCAGTACAGTCTCATGTTTCTCCCCACTCATTCTCCAGCACAGTCTCATGTTCTCCCCACTCATTCTCCAGCACAGTCTCATGTTCTCCCCACTCATTCTCCAGCACAGTCTCATGTTCTCCCCACTCATTCTCCAGCACAGTCTCATGTTCTCCCCACTCATTCTCCAGCACAGTCTCATGTTTCTCCCCACTCATTCTCTAGTACAGTCTCATGTTTCTCCCCACTCATTCTCCAGCACAGTCTCATGTTCTCCCCACTCATTCTCCAGCACAGTCTCATGTTTCTCCCCACTCATTCTCCAGCACAGTCTCATGTTCCCCCCACTCATTCTCCAACACAGTCTCATGTTTCTCCCCACTTATTCTCCAGCAGTCTCATGTTTCCCCCCCCTCACTCATTCTCCAGCACAGTCTCATTCCCCTCCCCCACTTATTCTCCAGCACAGCCTCATGTCCCCCCCACTCATTTTCCAGCACAGTCTCATGTTTCTCCCCACTCATTCTCCAATACAGAGTCAGGTTTCTCCCCACTCATTCTCCAGCACAGTCTACTTTTTCTCCCCACTCATTCTCCAGCACAGTCTCATGTTTCCCCCACTCATTCTCCAGCACAGTCTCATGTTTCTCCCCACTCATTCTCCAGCACAGTCTCATGTTCTCCCCACTCCTTCTCCAGCACAGTCTCATGTTCTCCCCACTCATTCTTCAGCACAGTCTCATTTTTCTCCCCACTCATTCTCCAGCACAGTCTAATGTTCTCCCCACTCATTCTCCAGCACAGTCTCATGTTCTCCCCACTCATTCTCCAGCACAGTCTCATGTTCTCCCCACTCATTCTCTAGTACAGTCTCATGTTTCTCCCCACTCATTCTCCAGCACAGTCTCATGTTCTCCCCACTCATTCTCCAGCACAGTCTCATGTTTCTCCCCACTCATTCTCCAGTACAGTCTCATGTTCCCCCCACTCATTCTCCAACACAGTCTCATGTTCTCCCCACTCATTCTCCGGCAAAGTCTCATGTTTCTCCCCACTCATTCTCTTGTACAGCCTCATGTCCCCCCACACTCATTCTCCAGTACAGTCTCATGTTTCTCCCCACTCATTCTCTAGCACAGTCTCATGATTTCCCCACTCATTCTCCAGTACAGTCTCATTCCCCCCCACTCATTCTCCAGCACAGTCTCATGTTTCTCCCCACTCATTCTCCAGCACAGTCTCATTTTTCTCCCCACTCATTCTCCAGCACAGTCTCATGTTCTCCCCACTCATTCTCCAGAACAGTCTCATGTTCTCCCACTCATTCTCCAGCACAGTCTCATGTTCCCCCCACTTATTGTCCAGCACAGTTTCATGTTCCCCCCACTCATTCTCCAGCACAGTCTCATTTTTCTCCCCACTCATTCTCCAGCACAGTCTCATGTTCCCCCCACTCATTCTCCAACATATTATTGTTATAATCCCCTCTCTCTCTCCAGCACAGTCTCATGTTTCCTTCCATTCCCTCCCCAGCACACAGTTTCTCTCCCTATCCCCATCTTGGTGTCACCTCACCTCTCCCACCAGCACAGTCTCATCACTCCCCTTCCCACCATGGTTTCCTTTTTCCTATCCCTCACATGCCTTTTCCTAGCAGTTTCTTACCTTCCCTCTCTTTCGCACCCATTGCACTCTCGTGTTTTCTCTCTATCTCCCCCATGTAGATGATTATTTTCTGGCACGATATTCTAACCACTTTCTACCTGTTCACTTCATCCACAGAAACTCTTATGCATTTCAGCACTAAGATGTGTCCACTGGACGGCGGGGTGGGCTATCCAAGTTCTCTTTACAAGCATCCTCATAAAATAAATGAGTATTCTTCATTTACTGCCAATAACGGAGGGTCCCTGACATGTTCATACTTGAAAGCTACTTGTGCAGAATAATTCTAGCAAAAAGCTGCTCATTTCTAGAGAAATTGTGCAATGCCGGTCACAATCCAGGTTAAAAGAGCACTAGCCATTGGCTAGGACCACCTTCAATGAAACACCATTTACTTCATCTCAAAGGACTGTATATGTTCTATTATAGTGAGGAATAGTGTTTATCAAATACAACCTCAATATGTAACCTGTTAATGAATAAAGACTGAGTGTTACTGAACATGTGACTGAGTAAGATCCTGTTATAAAGCCACCTTCCTCTATGATCCATTGCCTTGCTGAACATACCACAGATTCCCATATCATTAACGCTCTATCCCATTCCTGGGATTGGTGCAGAGGTCCCTGGGATTGGTGCAGAGGTCCCTGGGATTGGTGCAGAGGTCCCTGGGAATGGTGCAGAGGACCCTGGGATTGGTGCAGAGGTCCCTGGGATTGGTGCAGAGGTCCCTGGGAATGGTGCAGAGGTCCCTGGGATTGGTGCAGAGGTCCCAGGGAATGGTGCAGATGTCCCTGGGATTGGTGCAGAGGTCCCTGGGATTGGTGCAGAGGTCCCTGGGAATGGTGCAGAGGTCCCTGGGAATGGTGCAGAGGTCCCTGGGATTGGTGCAGAGGTCCCTGGGATTGGTGCAGAGGTCCCTGGGAATGGTGCAGAGGTCCCTGGGAATGGTGTAGAGGTCCCTGGGATTGGTGCAGAGGTCCCTGGGATTGGTGCAGAGGTCCCTGGGAATGGTGCAGAGGTCCCTGGGAATGGTGCAGAGGTCCCTGGGATTGGTGCAGAGGTCCCTGGGATTGGTGCAGAGGTCCCTGGGAATGGTGCAGAGGTCCCTGGGAATGGTGTAGAGGTCCCTGGGATTGGTGCAGAGGTCCCTGGGATTGGTGCAGAGGTCCCTGGGATTGGTGCAGAGGTTCCTGGGATTGGTGCAGAGGTCCCTGGGAATGGTGCAGAGGTCCCTGGGATTGGTGCAGAGGTCCCTGGGATTGGTGCAGAGGTCCCTGGGAATGGTGCAGAGGTCCCTGGGATTGGTGCAGAGGTCCCTGGGAATGTTGCAGAGGTCCCTGGGATTGGTGCAGAGGTCCCTGGGATTGGTGCAGAGGTCCCTGGGATTGGTGCAGAGGTCCCTGGGATTGGTGCAGAGGTCCCTGGGAATGGTGCAGAGGTCCCTGGGATTGGTGCAGAGGTCCCTGGGATTGGTGCAGAGGTCCCTGGGAATGGTGCAGAGGACCCTGGGATTGGTGCAGAGGTCCCTGGGATTGGTGCAGAGGTCCCTGGGAATGGTGCAGAGGTCCCTGGGATTGGTGCAGAGGTCCCAGGGAATGGTGCAGATGTCCCTGGGATTGGTGCAGAGGTCCCTGGGAATGGTGCAGAGGTCCCTGGGAATGGTGCAGAGGTCCCTGGGAATGGTGCAGAGGTCCCTGGGATTGGTGCAGAGGTCCCTGGGATTGGTGCAGAGGTCCCTGGGAATGGTGCAGAGGTCCCTGGGAATGGTGTAGAGGTCCCTGGGATTGGTGCAGAGGTCCCTGGGATTGGTGCAGAGGTCCCTGGGAATGGTGCAGAGGTCCCTGGGAATGGTGCAGAGGTCCCTGGGATTGGTGCAGAGGTCCCTGGGATTGGTGCAGAGGTCCCTGGGAATGGTGCAGAGGTCCCTGGGAATGGTGTAGAGGTCCCTGGGATTGGTGCAGAGGTCCCTGGGATTGGTGCAGAGGTCCCTGGGATTGGTGCAGAGGTTCCTGGGATTGGTGCAGAGGTCCCTGGGAATGGTGCAGAGGTCCCTGGGATTGGTGCAGAGGTCCCTGGGATTGGTGCAGAGGTCCCTGGGAATGGTGCAGAGGTCCCTGGGATTGGTGCAGAGGTCCCTGGGAATGTTGCAGAGGTCCCTGGGATTGGTGCAGAGGTCCCTGGGATTGGTGCAGAGGTCCCTGGGATTGGTGCAGAGGTCCCTGGGATTGGTGCAGAGGTCCCTGGGAATGGTGCAGAGGTCCCTGGGATTGGTGCAGAGGTCCCTGGGAATGGTGCAGAGGTCCTGCCACAGGCTGAGGGTAACAATTGCGATTTCACTCAGGAATAAATACATTTAGGCTTTTCCAGGCAACTGGCACCACGTGGGTTAACAAATTAAACTTAGAAAACTATGACAGCATTTGACACACTTTCTTATCACAAAAAAATGCACCGAAAATAAGCATAACATATGGTAATTCTGTGTACTATATTTGCTTAGTTATTATATTACTAATTTGTGCCATGTAGTTGCCCTCCTTGGAATTGTTTACAATGTATTAATATCCTATTTTGCATATTCCACTTAGTAAAATTGTAGATTACATTTTTTGAAGGGTGATCTCTGCTGAAATAAATTTTAAATGGTTTACCTATTAGTATTTATTAGCATATTTGACTAAAACTGTGAACATTTGCAGAAAAAAGTAGTCAAGAATCTGGCTACTAAGAAAAATGTCATAAAAACTCAATTTGAATGAGCCCCATCGTGCATTTTCGTTGCTCTGAAGCAAGATTATACTGATAGGGATTTCTCTAAAACTGTTTTATGTGTCCCAAGATTAAGCTACAGAAGAAAGATGCAGATATAACTCTTCTTAGACCATAAGATGCCACATGCGTGTGAGAGAAATATAATTTTAGAATATAAAAAACTTTGATTTTCACAATTTTAGTAAAAAGGGGCTAAGTTACCATTGATGCAGGGGGTGCAATGCACCAGGACTCTCCTCTGGGAAAGGGGTAGTGCTGTGTAATTATTTTTTTTTGTATTTAGTTATTTGTAGTAGTAGTGGCCCAATCCATTATGCCCCCAACCGACACCCTCCTTGGCTTTCTTGGTTGCACCCTCCCCGGGCCAGAAATTGATCCATGAGGATTTAAAAAAGAGCATTTCTACTGAAGTTCCAAGGGGTGGCATTGTGAAGGAGTTCAGCACGTTTGGGATATGTGTCAGGGAAGAGGTGAGAGAGCAAAGTGCAGGAAGATAGGGATGTGTGCTAAAATTTATTTTATTTTTTGTACATTCTTTATTTTTTCCCATCTTAATTTTTTTTTTTATTGTTCATTTCAGTGAATCTGCATGTTGTCCAACTGAACATGAAGAGGTTAAAATATTTTATCATATTAATTTATGACTTATTGAACTTTCTTCCACTGGATTTGTAATTCTGATCTTTATAACTTTTTCACTTATCTAAATAACTAGCAAATTAAGATATTGGACACAATCCAGACAGCGACAGAGAGCGTATTGATTTTTATTCTCTGTTTTGTAACTGTTAGTGAACCAGTTTATTGCTGCGATACTAAGACAAAGTATTTTCTGTTCTTTTTTTGTTACTATAACAGAAAACGAAAGTTCTGCCAATAATTTATCATCACAATTTTGATATCGCTTAATATCCCAGAAAAGAGATGGAATAAAATACTGAGAAGGACTGAATGTAATTTAGGGGGAAAGTAGCAACATGAAGCATCTTCACTTTAGCATATGCACTTACACGGTTACCTGTACCCTAAGGGGGAGGCTTAGAGAACGGCATAGCTCACTTTATAGTGGTATTATCAACAGAATTTATTGGGAATGTTATCTGAATACGCGGCTTCTCCTTTTCCTCCCAGGTGTATAATCCTGTAAAGAACAAAGGAAAATGTCTAACAGTATTTCAGTAAAATTGAATATAATAGTTATAATTAAAGTATTTATTTTGCATATTATCAGTTCAAGTTCTTCATAAGAGAATATTATAAATATGACTCCTCTGGGTCCATTAAACAGCAGATATGTAAACATCCCACCTGAATGAATCCAAGCTCAAGTTAAGTAATGCGAGATCTTCAAATTGCCTTTTATCATCTGGTCTCACCACATATTTAGTTTAACTGGTACAGACTTGGCCTTTGGGTACATACATAAAAATATGGATAGATAGAATGATATTAGAAAATACAGGGAAGCTGACAGGTGTCCAGTTGTCCATTGTTTGGAATCACTGGACATATCCTCAGCTCGGGGTATATAGACGACACCCCAGAGCTCCGAGAAGGGTCCAAAACCTCTCCAGACATGTCACCAGTTCTAGTATTCTCAATCAGAAGTCCCCAAACTGTGGTCCTCGGACCCCCCATATGGCATGAGCGCCAATCAGAAGGAACAGCCCGGAATACAATAACTTGTAATAAAATGATACAGAAGTGTGTAAATATAATGCCTTATTAAGTATCATAAATATTCTAATATATAATAATGTAAAATAATATAATATAAATAATATAATATCTCAATGTAGCAAAAGTATTTGATTTGATAAACAACATATAAAAAAAAAATCATTAAGTGGTCCACAAAGATGGTCAGCAAGTGGCCCACCAGTTGTAGCAATGCTCACGTGGTCCTTGGGGGGATGTTTTCTAGACAATACCAAGGAGGTTTATTAATGGAAGAGCAGTGAATATGTGGCACAACCTCCTAGTACAATGGTTTCCAAACCCCTTCTCAAGTCCTACCAGACAGGCCATGATTTAGGTCCAACACTGTCTGAACAAAGGTGAGGCAGATAATATTCAGCAGGCTGTGGAGACTCAAATTACCTCACCTAGTGTTGGACCTAAATCATGGCCTGTGTGGTGGGTCTTGAGGAGGGGTTTGGAAACCACTGTATTAGGAGGTTGTGCCACATATTCACTGCTCTTCCATTAATAAACCTCCTTGGTATTGTCTAGAAAACATCCCCCCAAGGACCACGTGACAAGTGCTACAACTGGTGGGCCACTTGCTGACCATCTTTGTGGACCACTTAATGATTTTCTTGTTTATAAATTGAAATACTTTTGATATATTGAGATTATTATTATTATTGAGGATGGATTTGGAAACCATTGTCCTAGTAGGAGTGTTTGTCTTATTACAGTAGTAGAATTACAAAATACTTAATAAAGAGGAATTTTATGAACTAAATAAATGGAGAATAAGGTTTTTTCACCAAATGTCTTGTCCGGCAGACTAGCCGCGTTACTTTGTATCAATATATTCATTTTCAAGTAAGATTTCAAAACATTGAATATATAGAATAATTCTGCTTCAAAATTATATATTTTTCTGCTCCGTGTTTTAAGAACAAGCCATAATAAAATCCCCAATTCATGCGAAACGCGTCCGTCTTCATTTAAAAGACAAACATTTTCAGCACTAACCAACTGTTGTTCCAACTGTAAAAGCAAAACTTAAAAAATGTACTTTTGGCCGAACTTTAAAACCGCCATAATGCGCGGACAAACAAGCTTTGTTGGCGCTGTTTGTGCGAACGTACGGACTGGACATTCCACCAGCACTTACATTGGTAAAAATAAGTGCAGGTGGCTGCTATTTTTCCTAAATCGACACCACAAAAATCTCTCTATTAAAAGTTACCTTAATGAAAGGAGAAGAGAGGCTTCTGTATGCGAGGGGCAGGGGGTGCGGGTGGAAATATTTCTGTTTGCTTTTCAATCAACTATTTATAGAGGGGACAGATGCCACACTAAAGACTCTTTTAGCTGCCCCATAATGGAAATCCTTGTGACTGGATTCTGTGAACTTCATTTTGTTTATGTTTTTGTCAAATTTCACCACATTTTATTTCCACGTTTTTTCGGTTTTGGATTATTGTGTCACAGCATCACCTAGTGGAGACATCGGGAACTCGCAGTCCAATTAGTTTTTAGAGAAGATCAGAGCAGCGTTACTTTGTTTAATGTAAAATACTTCTGAACAATGAGAAGTATCACAAGCTGTACCTATATATTGTTGTTGTTTAGTCATTCAGTCGTGTCCAACCCTCTGTAATCTTAAGGACTTTAGCATGCCAGGCACAACTATGGTTGTGTCTCTGGCTGTGATTATCCATATGGTTCTCTTGGCAGTGGGTTGCCAGTTACTGGAGTGGGTTACCAGTTCCTTCTCCAGTAGACTGTGATATGTCTGATCTCTCTGCTATGACCCGCCCATCTTGGGGGACTCTACATGGTACAGCTCACAGCTTCATTGAAATACACAAGACCCTTTACCACAACAAGATAGTGATCCAGACGGGGGCATATATATATATATATATATATATATATATATATATATATATATATATAATCAAGACATAGCAGATTGTAAGCTCTTGTACCATTCTAGAATAGATAAAACAGATTTCAATGTGTGGTGCCAAACTTATTTCAAATGGCAAGTAAATAAATAGTGCATTTGTCTCTAAAAACAAGTAAAAAAAAATGTATTTTCTGAGGAATACAGTAATTGCACTTTGGGAAACCATGCAAATGAGTCCACAATGTGAACCGCAATTTGTCTGGCGTCTCTGCTATGACCTGCCCATCTTTTCTCTACACATCTTCTTTCTAAACGTGAGTGGATATCTTGAACATAGAAACATTCGGCTGCTAAATTAGCAGTACCGTCAATAACAATGGGGGGAATAACATTATTTTGCCAGGTTCCTACCTGCTGGGAAAACAGTTCAAACAAGCAGATTAATCGAGGCAATGGCTGCTCATATTCAAGGAGAATTCCCTAAATTGTAACACTATCTAAAAACATTTTGCTGATGAAAATAAAAAAAGAGTAAATTGTACCAGAGGTCCCAAAATGATCGTCCAGAATGCGAGCTTCACTCAGGTGATTGGCAGAACTCTCCGGCACGTTCCGAGGCTCCAGTAGCTGGACATCTGACCACTGGTTAGATAAATATTCTGATAGTGAAGCTTCATGAAACACACTTTACAAGAACTCAGGTAACAATGTATCAACAGAAGTGATTTGTATCCAGCTACAATATATGTTTATTGTTACACACAGTTGTTAGTAAACACGTGTAACCAATTATAAAGCGTTATGTTATCCTGATACATTATTACAATATTCACTAGAGCAGAGGTGGGCAAATCCAGGAGGGCGGCATACAGGTCTGGATTTGAGGATTTCCTTTGTGTGCACAGGTGAATCAATCTGGATGACTGAAGACATGATAGTCTCATCTGTATGCAGTAGAAAAATCCTCATAATCCTGGCCTGTGTGTGGCCTTCCAGGACTGAACTTGCCCACCCCGGCATAGAACTATATTTCACTAATGAGTTGATACGTCTACAATTCCTATGTTATTCTTATTCCTTAGAATAACATCCACATCCATGAGGTCTCATTTCATTTTAAGATCGTCCCATCCTAAAGGGTTACTGGAGAGTTCATACTTTGTTGGGTATTGGGTAAGTAGAATAGTTTTCACCTGGATATAGTATGGACAAGAACAGTAAACTCCAGTGCACATCCTAGGTATTCATTAACGGGACTCTGCACCCCAACAGGGAGGTGATTTCATTTTAAAAAGCATTAAAAACCATCCGTACATTGTACTAGCAGTTTTTCTCTACAGTAAATCATTTATGAAATATGTAGAATTGATTTTACGTCTCCTGTACGATAATGTGAGGCTGAGTTGCTAATGTGCAGCTCAGTGCTTCATATGGGTGGGAGAGGGGTCTAACTATCAGATAACATTGCAGCCTTTTATAGTGGCCACTCCAGGGACAGACAAGATGACTATAATCCTAATCAGCAAGTAAAATCAGCTAATTAATATGCATATAAATGAAGCAACCACAAAATGGAATTTCCCAGGATCGATTAACTGAATAACACAACATATAGCCAGATTTTTATGAATAGTCTAAAAAACAACTTGATCTTGGAGTCCCTTGAAGCCAAAGCATTTAAGGTTGATAAAATAGGCCGGTAATGTGAGCTTACTGATTATTAACATCTTTCAGAGTCCATGCACCTAAAATCTATGCAATCTGGTTAAAACTAAAAAATGAAGTTTTGGATGAGGATTCTTTAATTTTTCTTTTATAGTTTAGTGCAGCCGCTGGGTCCATGGACCAAAGTATCTAAACTTCCCCGGCACAGAGTCACAAAGTAGCAGTTTAAAGGATTAAGTGTAATTTTAAGTGTCAAATAAAAGTTCCTCTGTATCCTGTGAGCTGGATGTATACGGATACATTGTAACAGAAACATGTCTGTGTGGAATCATTGTGACATATACAACATTTGCTTCACTGTCCCTTTAAGTACTCAGGGGCCCTTCCAGGTTCCCGGCACGGCCCTAGAATCCAACAGCCTTATTAAATTGCAATTCGGCCAATTGAATAGGGCTCTATATAAGCACACAGCATATTATTTTATTAAGTGTTTTTGTTAGTGACGACCTCACTTTTGGATAGAAGATCACTAACTAAACACTTCTGTAAAATAATATACTATGTGCTGATATAGAGCCCTATTCAATTGGCCGAATCACAATTTAATAAGGCTGTTAATCTTTTGTCTGGAATGTTCTGTATCTTTTCAAATCCATTTTCTCTTTTGTATTCTAAATTATAATTGTTGTTTGTTTACATATATCCAGTTGTAATTTCTTAGGATTTATTTATGTTTTTATTTTGTGTAACAATGTAACATTTTCTCAACGTTTTTACATAAACTTTCACATAAACGTTCCTCCCAATGGTGTAGAATTTCTGGAAATGAATCCTGTTTCGTGGCCATGTTTAGGTTGGGTCGGCCACAAAATAAAACAATGCCGTTACACTTCAGAGGAATTTATGGCCACACAGAAGCACATTTCTTGGAGACTGTCTATATTTAATGAGTTACTGCCCTGGCACACGCAACTAAAGCGCCGTAACTCAGCTAGACTGGTCTGGCACTCTCCTGGCTACAAAATCGTATTATGAACTTATTGTAAATATCACCATTTTGGGGGACGAGTGGAACCTGCCAAGGATTGGATCACACCAGTTAGGTCCAAAGGAGGAACGAACTGGACCAGCAATGATTGGATCCCAGGTCAAGAAGTGGGACCAGCTGTATCTGCCAATGGATGGATTGCACTAATTAGGTCAAGAGAAGAGACTGGCTGGACCAGCCAATGAATGGATGCAACCAGTTAGGTCAAGAGGAGGGATCAGATGGACCAACCAATGCATGGATCCCACTGGTTAGGTTCTCTCCTCTGCAGGTTGCTGTATATTGGCGCTAGGGATTCTGCTTCAGGATCTAGTCAAGATGGCAGTTAGTAAGTGACTCTGTCCCAAGCTCTGAATAGGAAATGGTTTTAATGCATCTTGTTTCCTCACTATGTCTCAAGCCCCCAGCAATAAGTAGAGAAGAAGTATTAGGTATCTATAATGTTAGGATAATGTTCTACTCATGGGTGTAGGAAGCTGACGAGATCACGCGAGATTATGCAACGTGATCTCGCGAGAGCCGGCAATCAGGGCAGTTAAATCCACAGGAGGTGAGGGAGTGAAAGAGGGAGAGATTACAGGTCGGGTATAATCTGGGGGGGATTGGTCCCCTCCATGCCCCCCGGTTCCTACACCCATGGTTTTACTCCTATTCTTCTGAGCTCATGAGCCAACAAGCACCTAGTCTCATACAGAAATCACTTTGCAACTATCATTGTTGCCATAACAACTCACAACACAACAGCACTTCACTTCAAGATTCTTCCCCATCAAAGCTGTTGTCAAAAATCAGAACACCAGCAGCCATACAGCCTACACCAGCAAACACATATTACTTTATGCACATTACAGGTTAGTAGCCAAATATGCTATGATGGATAGAAAAGTGAATGAAATATCATCCACTTCATATACATTTTCCTACAGAAATGCTCAGTAAATAAATAGTGTTTTCAATGCCTCTAAGTACCCTGGGTAATGAAATTCAAATGAGGTTTAGAATATATGTCATTTGTGCCTCTAGCCCAGCCCTATATATATTTACTAATATGACCATATAGTTTTTTATTATTAATAATATGTTTTTTTTTTATATAAACTCTGTTATAATGGGTCCGTTTCATCCCGGTCGGCATCGCGCTTCTGTCATAAAGTGTTTTAGATGTAAAATTCACTAAATGAGAGTAAGAAATATATGTTCTGAGCGTCCCATAAATCAGTCAGTGTTGCTGTAGTAGTTTTAACACCATTAAGGTCTGGGTCAGTAATTCAGTTTTATGATAAAAAGGTGAGTGAAAGTGCGCGCCAATAGATCTTCGCCGGCGCGCTCGTAAATTCCTGCCATGCCATTAAATGAAATCTCTTTATGCCAGACACAGCTCCAAGCGCCAGGTCAGGTCCATGTGACAGTTATATATACTGTGTGACCGGTCAGTTTAAGGGGCACAAACATTTTAACAATAAGCTATAATGGACATTATTTGTTAGGATCAAATAAACTGTTTTACATTCTAAGATGTGGCTTTCTAAGATTTATATGAGGTTCCTTTGGGTGAGTCCTGTGTAGTTTCTCTGTCTCCTACTTGTCTTTATCATTGTGGGCTGCGATGGCTTCTTATCCACGTTAATCTCTTGCTAGATGTCGGTTTATCTGGAGGTCCGATGTCCCGAGGAGACTTGTCCAGCATTTTGGTTTTCCCAATAGAGGTGACAATATTCAGATATCGTCTATGAGAGAAAATATTTTTTGTTTAAACTTTTGCTGTTGTTGAGTCGTTCAGTTGTCAAGCTCATGTTCATTGCTTCAATTACCTCCTCTATCCATCTCCACCTCTGCCGCCCCCTTCTTCGTGTGCCTTCAATCTTTCTCAGCATCAGAGTCTTCTCATGTCTCTAATAATATAACCAAATATATGAGCTTCATGATCATAACTTCCAGTGAACAGTTTGGCTTCATTTCCTGTAGTATGGATTGATTGGATCTTCTTGCCGTCCAAGGGACTCAGACTTCTTTATGGTCCGGCTCTCACATCCGTATGTTATTACTGGGAGATCTAACTGTGCGGAACCTTTGTTGATAGTGATATATCTTAACTTTTTAATAGTGTGTCCAGACTTGCAGTAGCTTTTCCTCCCTAGAGTCAAATGGCTGCAGTCACCATCTGAAGAGATCTTGCACCCATGACTCGCAGGAGGACACAGCTTATTTGGACATTATTATTATTTAAACAGGCTTTTCCTAA
The DNA here is from genome assembly GCA_027410445.1 of Discoglossus pictus. Taxonomy (NCBI): domain Eukaryota; kingdom Metazoa; phylum Chordata; class Amphibia; order Anura; family Alytidae; genus Discoglossus; species Discoglossus pictus. The sequence goes on from CM050167.1 coordinate 5,306,465, forward strand.
AATTTTATTGATTTCTTCTTAATGAATTTATGGTTTCCAATAACCAGGGATTGGACATGCTTAGAACATACATGTGCCTCACTACTGACTGTGCAGAGTCTCATACTAACCAATCAGGGACCATCTCTCAGTAACATTCTGCCACATGCTGCTGAGACATAGTCCCTGATAGGCTAGGATACTACACTACACATTCAGCCCTACCGAGTCTGTGTCTGCATATGCTGCAGAGGGCAGACCCATATAGGGACTATTTGTCGAATATTGGGCAAAAACATAGCTTATAAGCACTTATTAACAAAATAAAGTACATGTCAGTAAATAGATACCCAGGGATATTATATACCTAGTAACACCCGGGAACCTCCCATATCCCTTTAAGTCAGATAAGGCGGATAACATTGATTATTCTAATGTACAATAAAAACAAACAAGTTCCCATTTCCACCATGACTGAAGGCAGAATGATGTATACGGTATATAGGTTTGTATTTATCACCAGGCTCCTCGCATCATGAGGTCACGAGTATGTTTATTCTTTATTCTTTCCTGAAAGTTAATACAATAATGGACAATCAAGGAACCTTAAGTGGTTCAACAAAGAATGGAAATGATGTGTGTGGCGAGACCCTGCCCTACAGCCAGACCGAGCTCCGGGTTTACGGCAAATTCACTGTATACATTTGAGTATTTTACACACAGAAAGACATATACATTGGATTTACTCATTACGGCCCACCTAGTCGGCCCATATTATATGCCGGTCCCAGCCATATGCTGATCTGTTTTCCATGGTAACTATCCAAAATAACACAAAAATACTGATATTTTACAATTCTAAAATTTAGCAGATGTTTAGTGGAGAAGGAAAAATAATCGTCAGACAAGGTCGGTACTGATATCCCTCCATGGTCCGACCGCACCTGGGTACTGGGTCCAGTTCTGGAGACCAGCAGCCTTATTAAATTGTGATTCGGCCAATTGAATAGGGCTCTATATAAGCGCAGAACATATTATTTTACAGAATTTTTGAGTTAGAAGACCTCGCTTTTGGATAGAAGATCACAAACTAAAAACGTATGTAAAAAAATATGCTCTGTGCTTATATAGAGCCCTATTCAATTGGCCGAATTGCAATTTAATAAGGCTGATAATCTCCAAAAGAACAGAATAAAAGAGGCAAATCAAAGGAAGGTGAATAAAATGGTGCATGGCCAAAAAAGACAAAATGTATTAAAAAAGCGGTCATGTCCTTAAAGGGACATGGCAGGTTCTTGGGTGTTACTAGGTATATATTAACCCTGGGTATCTACTTTTATGTGCTTTATTTTATTAAAAAGTGCTTCTAAGCTCTGTTTTTACTTTCTAAAATCAAACAAATATGACATACTTGGTTCTGCCCTCTGCAGTTCATGAGGACACAGACTCTGTAGGGCTAAATGGGCTGTGTCTCATACTAACCAATCAGTGGCCAATATGTGCTGAGACGTTTCTAGCTACCAGTTATATCTCTCTTGTGATTAGCTAAATGATGTTGTGGTTAATGACCTCCCCACAAATCTATAGCACAAGTTAGGCACCAGCCCCACACTGGTGAGATCCATTAAGATCGAAACAGCTGTCTGTGGGTAGGTCTCCTAACTCGTGTATAAGTAATCCTATGCTGGGTAATACAGTGAGCATATGCTGACTATACCATGTATAATGTGATATTGGATCAAAGAATGAAATGCATTGTGGGCTCATATGCATATCCCCGCCCAGTTTCCCAGAGTGCAATGCAATAACTCTATTTCTTGGATTTCTCAGCAGGAAATGTGTTTTAACTTATTTTTAGACACATGTCCTTGCTTATTAGCTAATAGTTATAAATAGCTTGTGAGGCGTTTTCTTCCCACGTTGCCGTAGTCTCGTAGTCTTGTTCCTCGCTGTATGTTGGTATTTAATGAGCGAACATCCCTAATATGTAATCAATTTCACCAGTGACCCCGCAGTAGTAATTTGCTATTTCAGGTCATGATACTTTACACCCCAAGTGATCTTTTTATAGCTCCTGTATAATTCACTCGTGTCTCCGTCAGACGCGCTTTCAGAAACATGTTCTCGGAAGACAAATTATGAATATGTATATGGCCTCCGGGTGCTTATCTGTCGAGATTGTTCTTTTATCCTGTGTAATTAAAATGACTTCATTTAAACATGTCTTTTCCACAGAAGAAATCTCCTGCCTTTTATTACTAAACGAGGGAAACATGATACGTAAAGAGAGGACATTTAATTATGTATCAAAGCAATTAGTCTTTTCATTCACATCATCTTGTTTGAAGTCGGATGCTGCTGTCCCCACCTGATAAGGCAATGCAGAAGGGAAGGGGTTAATTATCTATTTTGATGGCAAAAGAGACGTTTGGTGGAGTGGAAGGAAAACTTGATGTAGTGAAGGGGCTTATTTTGTAATTTAATTCAAATTTGCCTTATTTTTCTTAAATGTGTGACATTTAAAGGCATAGTGAAGTTATGAAGCATCTTAAAGGGGGGGTCAGTGGTGTATGAAGACATCCCAACATAAACATTAATAAACTTACCATAAAATATGCAACATTTCTTCAGTTGATTTTGGGAAGGAACACAAAAATTATGGCCAATAAGAGGCAGGTACAACAATGTATCTGTTTCCCTCTCACTGGCTGAGACAAAGCTGCTTGGGAGACAGCCTGATTGGCTAACACAACTCTGCACTGCTCATTGGCTAGGATGCTCTGCCCACATTGGTTCCTCGGGGGTGGAGCTCACACAAGAAATGTCAAATATACAGAATTCCTCAATAAAATGATTTGATATGAGACGCCCAATCAGAGAGGTGCACACAGGAGATCACGCAAACCTTTAAGAAGATGAAATCTCCGGTTCCATGTTTTCTCCACCCCCTGCCTGTAAGTTCATGGACAAAACATCCTGAGATACAGCCTGCTGTACCCATTCCCATCTTCCTCATTGTCCTGAGCCCTACTGAAAATAAGAACACACATTTCAACAGGGATAACATTAGGCAGAGCGGGTAACCTGGAGGCTCCCTTTGCAGGTGCAGACCCCTTATCTTATATAACATGCTCCAGGTTACCCACCATAGGTGGCCAAACAGAAGCCGGCGCTCCTCTAGCTGCATAATGTACATGGTCGATAGAGGCCTTGTAAGAATCGAGCTCTGGGCAGCGCCTCCCCTGGGTGTGACTCAGTAAGTTTTATTGGCTTCTATTTTCCAGTTACCATAAAATAGCTCTAGGACTTTCCAAAACTCCCAAAGTGGCCGATCAGTCTCCCTTTTACAGAAGCAATGGGGTGGAGGCCTCGGGTCTTTTCTTATTCGAGCCATCGAGTGGAGGCCAGCGCCATTGTACTAGTGATAACATCTGTAAATACGGCAAATATCAAGGGCCCCGATACTATCAGGCACAGCCTCTGCAGATCATGAGTGTTGCAATTAGGTTAAAACTGGGCATATTTAAAGGGACATAGCAGGTTCCTGGTGTTACTGGGTATATAATATCCTTGGTATCTATTTACTTTTATGTACCTTATTTTATTAAGAAGTGCTTATAGGCTCTGTGTTTACTGCCTAAAGTCGAACAAATAGTCCCTGTATGGGTCTGCCCACTGAGGCGGGAGCAAAGGACATGGGTGCTATGTGGGGATGGATGTTTATAGGAACCAAGTGCTATGTGAAGATAGTATATGTATATATCTGTATATATAAGATTTTCCCTAAATATAAGTATATGTATATATGTGTGTGTAGATATTTCTGCATTGTAGCGGCCCCCCACCCTGGCTAAACCTGCCACGCCCCCCACCCCCCTCTTGCCAGACTCCTTGGCTGGACACACCCCTTCTGGCCAAAAATTGTCTGTGCCTGTTTACAAAAGAGCATTTCTATTGAAGCTCCAAAAGGTGGCAGTATGGAGCAGTTCAGCATGCTGGAGATGTGTATCACGGAAGAGGTGAGAGAACAAGGTCTGCAAAGTACACGGTGGGTGGGTTCTATGAGGGGGCGCAAAGCAGATAGGGATTGGTGATTTCTGGGGTGGGTGCTGAGAGGGGTTGGGTGCTGTGTGGGGATGAATGCAGAGAGGGGTTGGCTACTGACAATGACTGGGCGCTATATAAGGATGGATGCAAAGAGGGGCGGATGCTGTGCGGGGATGGATGTTGAAATGGATTGGGTGGTACATGAAGATAGTATATGTATATATCTGTATAAATATAAGATTTTCCCTAGAAATGGTTTGAGATAAGCCGATCGTCAGCTGAGTGAACGCTTATTAGCAGAGGATTGAGTCTGGTCCTTAAGGATGTTGAATTATACAGTACAGCTCTGGCACAACATGCCTGGGTATTAAGTGCTTGGTCTCCAATGCAGTACCCCAGCTGCATTTAAAAGTTTAAAATTTCCTGTCGCAGGTCCTTAAAGGGCCAACAGCACACAATTAGTCAAGGCCAGCCACGGGGGTACTGTAAGTACCCTTCCGGGACCTAAATTACCCCCCCCCCCCAATGCTGGGGGTCTACATCGGGACCCCCACAGTATCCCTACATTAACTCTTGCAGTGGAAGTCCCGATCGGAACCCCCGCTGCATTTAAGATTTAAATTTTTCATGTTGCGGGTCCTGAAAGGACCTTAAAGGTCCCTAAAGGACCTGCGCTAAATCAAAAAATTACTATAAGTACCCCCCCAGGCATCTAAAATCAACACCATCACTCATGGGTGTCTATACAGACCGCCATGAGCCTCTAATTAACCCCCTTAGTCCCAAAAGGGTTTATACAGACCCTTATGGGACACTAATTAACCCTGTCAGTCCCATAAGGGCCGATACAGACCCTTATGGGACATGGATTAAACCCATCAGTCCCATAAGGGTCTATACAGACCCTCATGCAACACTAATTAACCCCAATATTAACACCATAAGTGCCATGAAGATCCTCCAGGAACATTACAACACTAAGTCTAATCACTACCCTACACTACACTATTAGCCACCCCAATAAACCATTTAATCTTTATCAACCCCATCTAAGTAATTAACCCTATTTAACCCTCACTAACCATATCACTAACCACTTAACCCCATCTAGCCCTATTTAACCCGTCTAGTCCTATGTAACCCTATCTAGTCCTATTTAACCCCATCTAGTCCTATTTAATCCTAACTGGGCTTCTGTAACCCCAAATGTACCCAGTAACCCCCATCCCATAAACCCACTCCTTCCCTACTCTATTAACCCCCTCACTACCTACTGAACTCCTACCCTACACTATTAACCCCCACTCTACCCCATCAACCCCCCTCTACCCTTTTATCCCCCCTCTACCCTACACTACCCACCTAACATCCTAATAAAATCCATATTACGCCACTAATTACACAAAATAACGCAAACTAGAATTACAGGAAATAAAAAAAACCACCTAATTACACAAAATAAAAAAAGGACATTACTGAAAATAAAAAAAGAACATTACAGACAATAAAAAAGATCATTACCAAAAATCTACTTTAAATAAAAATAAAAAACCTACCTTACATAAAATAAAAAAACTACTTTACATAAAATAAAAAACATTTAACAAAAAAGCCCACTAACCTTGCCCAAATGCCTCCCAGTAACAATGATTTTCTTGCCTTCGTCCCTAGCATAAGGGCCCATCCGTAGATCTTCACAGGTCCGTCACCCCTAGGATAAAAAGAAACATTAAAATTAATTTTAAAAATAAACATATATAGTTGTGAGCATTGCGGGTTGTTGCTAATGCTTCCAGGCTTGCCGCAACTACGGCCCTCGCAAAGCGGAGATAAGCGCCGTAGGCACTCATCCCTATGACCCTGCACGACTTAGGCACTGAGCGCCAAAGGCGCTCATTTCCATTTCGCTGATGGAGATAAGCGCCATAGGCGCTGATCCCTACTATCCACGGGACTACAGATGAACAGAAATTTCAATTATACAATTCACAATGCAAGACCCGTAGCAGTTTGGAAAAATCGCGTGGAATAATTACGGCACATAACACTTTACAAAGGAAAGCGCGACTTAGAAAAAAAAAGTCCAAAAAATACGAAGTTAACGGCCGAAACGCGCACATCCAAAAACACAAACAAAATAAATAAAAACATAAAGAAAACATCACAAACAGCACGGGGGGACAGCAAGGACATCTGGGAGTGAGGTTGCACGCAAATTAAACTGAGGGCGAAAAAAACTAAAACGAGGCTACATGACCCATAACCTCGCAAAACACCACCAGGTACTTATGACTTTTACCCTGGAATGTACGAGGTACAAAATACACTATTAGGAAGGACTGAAAATGCTTGAGAGCAGCGTAACACAGACAATCACAGCCATTTTACAACACTAACTTGCAAGTAATAACATTACCATTCTAAAATACCGCTTTAGCCAACTAAACAAACGGTTTAGCCTCGCGCACGCAGCCTATTTATACTCCACACGGCCTGTAACACTTTGCAAAAAATATGAAGCTAACACCTGAACCGCGCACATCCAAAAACAACAAAAACAAAAATAAAATGTTTACAAAAAATACATAAAACATCACACACAGCACAAAGGGACAACCAGGACGTCTGGGAGTGAGGTTGCACGCAAATATAAACCGAATTGGCCGAGTTTCGGCACTCGAAAATCGCCTAAGCGACAAAAAAAATGGCGGACGAAAAAAACAAAAATGAGGCTACACAACCCATAACCACGCAAAACATTGCCAGGCACATAAGACTTTTACCCAGGAACATACAAGGTACAAAATACACTATTAGGAGGGACTCAAAATGCTTGAGAGCTGCGTAACACATAGACAATCGCCGCCATTTTACAACGCAATGAGCGCTGAAGACGCTAAGCGCGAGGCTCACAATGAGCGCACAAGGTGCTCAGAGAACCAAAAGTACACAAGGGGACTTGCAATGAACGCCGAAGGTACTCAGAGGAACAAAAGCCTTACATTGTGTGGCGAACAGCATTACCTGCCTTACAATTTTATGACCGTCAATTTTGGACGGGCAATTGGCTAGTTTAATCATAAAAATTATAAATAATACAATTACCTTTCCGTGATGAGCCCATCCTCCTGGTAGTCTTCACCAGCAGTGCCCCTCTGAAAAAATCAGCCGCTCAAAAAAAAAAAAAATAACAGAGCTCCTCCCTGGAGGTGTTCCCCACCGCAAATAAGGCTTCTAGCGCATGGTCCAGTGTTTTTTTTTTAAATTGTGCCTTCTGATTGGCTGAAAACGCTGTTAATCATATTTCAGCCAATCAGAAGGCACCACGGTGTGAGCCACTCAGAATTGGATATTCTGTGTCTTCTTCTGATTGGTGGATGTAACTGTCAATCAGATTGCAGCCAATCAGAAGATGCAGATGCTCGAAGCCAATCAGAATCAAGGATGTATTCCATTATGATTGGCTGAAGGCAATAGTGGCTTCTGATTGGTTTACAAATGACTGACAGGTCCATCAGCCAATCAGAATGGGATATTGGGGTGTATCCCATTATGATTGGCTTACACCTTGGCACCCTCTGATTTGCTGAAATATTATTGACAGCATTTTCAGCCAATCAAAAGGCACCATTTTAAAGGTTTTAGCAGATGATTATATGTTGTGTTTATTTTTTTATTAATTTTAATGTTTCTTTTTATCCTAATGGTGCCGGACCTGTGAAGATCTATGGATGGGCCCTTATGCTTGGGACAAAGGCAAGAAAATCATTGTCTCTGGAGGGGCATTTGGGCAAGGTAAGTGGACTTATTTACCCTATTCTATATTTAGTGAGGGGGTTGTTTTAGGTGAGATTTAGGGATTTTTATTGTATTTAGTGGTTTAATAGTATGTAGTTAGGGTTAAATTGTATGTAGTTAGGGGTATTAATGTATGTAGTTAGGAGTTAAATTATATGTAGATAGGGGTTCAATTATATGTATTGAGGGGATTTATTATATGTAGTGAGGGGTTATATTGGATGTAATGTATGTTTTATTTTATGTAATGTTTGCTTTTCTTTTTTTGTGTAACTTAGGTTTTTTTGGGTAACTTAAGTTTTTTATTTTATTTAAAGTAGTTTTTTTTTTATTTTATGTAACTTAGGCTTTTTATTTTTGGTAATGTTCTTTTTTATTTTCAGTAATGTCCTTTTTTTTATTATGTGTAATTACAGTTTTTTATTTTCTGTAATTATATATTTTTTTATTTTGTGTGATTAGTTGGGTAATAGGGATTTTATTAGGGGTTAATAGTGTAGGGGTCTGTGTCAAACATGGAGCAACAGAAGTGAAAGCCTGCAAGATGATCTCGCAGACTCCCCACTTCATCATTTGCCGCAGGGGACCTGACCGGAACCTCCGTGGCATTTCTACATACAAGCCCTGCCGCAGCTAAAATGAACCCCCCCAATGCTGGGGGTCCACATCGGGACCCCCGCAGTGTCCCCACATTAACCCCTTGGGCATGGATCGGGACCCCCGCTACATATAAAATTTTAAATTTCCTACCTCGCGGGACCTGAAAGGATTGTAAAGGTCCTGAAAGGACCCGCGCTAAAAACATAATATTAACTCCTGCCGCGGGGGTACTTTAAGTACTCCCCCAGGCACCTAAAATTAACCCTATAACTCATGGGGCTCTATACAGAGCCCCATAAGCCCTTAATTAACCCTATCACTCATGGGGCTCTATACAGAGCCCCATGTGCCCCTGATCAACCCTGTCACTTATGGGGGTCTATACAGAACCCCATAAGCCACTAAGTACCCCTATCACTCATGGGGCTTTATACAGAGCCCCATGAGCCCTTAAATAACCCTATCACTCATGGGGCTCTATAAAGAGCCCCATGAGCCCCTAATCAACTCTGTCAAATATGAAGGTCTATACAGACCCCCATTAGACATTAATTAACCCTATCACTCAAGGGGCTCTATACAGAGCCCCATGTGCCCCTAATTAATCCCATTAGTCTCATAATGGTCTACACAGCCCTTATGGCACACGAATGAACCCCGTTAGGCCAATAGGGGTCTTTAATAACACTATAAGTGCCATGAGGGTCCTCCAGGACCCTCATGACACAAAGTCTAAGTACTACACTACACTATTAACCCTAACTATACCCCATTAACCACATAACCATAACAATACCCTATTAACCCATATTAAACCCTGTTAACCCCATCTAGACCTATTTAACCCTAACGGGTCCTATCTAACCCTATCTAGACCTATTTAACCCTAACTGGGCCTATCTAACCCCATCTAGACATACTTAACCCTAACTGGGACGATCTATTCCTAACTGGGCCTATTTAACCCCATCTGGACCTATTTTTATCATTATTATCGTTTATTTGTAACGCGCCAACATATTCCGTAGCGCTATACATAAGTTAAGTTACAGGCAATGACAAGTTCAAGATTCACACATTGCAATGAATGGAGGGCCCTGTCTTTGAGCTTGGAATCCGGTGTCCATAGCGCTTTCCCTAAAGCACCGACGCAGGAATGAAACTCGCTGAATTACAATCTAAAGGTTAAAATTTGTATGTGGTACAGGAGGGTGAGAGAAGTGCTGAGCATGTTAGTCTGGTGAAGCAAGGTAAGGAGTTCCAGAGAATAGGGGCAGCATGAGAAAAGTCCAGGAGGAGGGAGTGAGAGGAGGTGACAAGAGTGGTAGAAAGAAAAAGGTCATTAGCAGAACGTAGAGGGAGTGTGGGGGAATATGTGGAGATGAGAGCAAAGATGTATGGGGGTGGGCTGTTGTTGAGGGCTTTATAAGTTAGGGTCAAGATTTAAAATTTTATTCTGGAGGCTAAGGGAAGCCAGTGGAGTGATTGACAAAGAGGAGCTGCCTACACTGAATGATGTGCACGGAAGATGAGTCTGGCGGAGGCATTCATTATGGATTGAAGTGGGGAGAGGCGAGCGATGGGTTGGCCAACAAGGAGCGAGTTGCAATAGTCAAGACGAGAGATGATGAGAGAGTGTATTAGAATCTTAGAAGTGTTTTGTGTAAGGTAATGGCGTATATTGGATACGTTTTTTTAGATGGAGAAGACAGGATTTGTTTAGAGACTGTATGTGTGGGATGAAAGAGGGGGCAGGGTCCAGTAGAACCCAGAGACAAAGGGCTTGGGAGGTGGGAGTGATGATGGCATTGTTGACAGAGAGAGAGATGTGAGGAATTTAAGCTGTAGTAGAGGGTGGGAAGATTAAGAGTTCCGTCTTAGACATGTTGAGTTTTAGATGGTGGGCGGACATCCAAGAGGATATACTAGAGAGGCAGTGGGAGACGTGTGCTAGAAGAGAGGGGGATAGATCTGGTGCTGAGAGGTAGATTTGGGTGTCATCTGCATAGAGATGGTACTGGAACCCAAAAGAGTTTATTAGGGAGCCGAGTGAGGATGTGTAGATGGAGGAATGGAGGGGGCCTAGGACTGATCCTTGAGGTACGCCAATAGACAGGGGGTGAGGAGAAGAAGATGTGCCAGAGAAGGAGACGCTAAATGATCGTTCTTGAAGGTATGATGAGAACCACGAGAGAGCAGTGTCTCGAATGCAGAGGGAGGAGAGAATGTGGAGTAAAAGTGAATGGTCAACTGTGTCAAAGGCGGCAGAGATATCCAGAAGAAGCAAAATGGAAAAGTGACTTGGCGGTGAGCAGGTCATTGGTGACTTTTATGAGGGCTGTCTCAGTGGAGTGTTGGGGCCACAGGCCGGATTGGAAGGTGTCCAGAAGAGAGTTAGAGGAGATGAAACTGGTAAGGTGGTTATAGACGAGCCGCTCCAACAGTTTGGAAGCCAAGGTAAGCAGAGAGATATGGCGGGTGTGATTATGGCATGTTTTAGAGATGATGGAAACTTGCCAGTGTTTAGGGAAAGGTTGAAGATGTGTGTGAGAGCTGGGATTAGTGTAGTAGAGAGGGGAGGGATGAGCTGAGATGGAATAGGATCCAAAGGACAGGTAGTGAGGTGAGAGGATGATATTAGGATGGACTTCATCCTCTGTTGCAGGGGTAAAGTAGTTCAGAGTGGCTGTGGGATTGGTGGGGAGGGGAGTAGATTGGATGTTGTTGGTTAGTTGAGAGGGTGGAGTGTGTGAGCCACGACGAGAGGAGAGTTCATTGGGGATAGATTGAATTTTATGTGTAAAATGGTTGGCAAAGTCTTCAGCCGTGAGAAAGGAAGGGATGGGGGAGGTGGTTGGCGGAGGACAGAGTTGATATTAGTGATGTGAAGTAATGCTGTTTGGCCAGTTTGAGGGCAGAGGAGCAGGAACGTAGCATAAACTTGTAGTGAAGGAAATCTGCTGCGTAGCGTGATTTCCTCCATAGTCGTTCAGCAGTGCGGGAGCACTTCTGAATGTAACGTGTGTGTGTAATGCGCCATGGGTGTGGATCGAGGGCGTCTGCGTGTAGTTATGGGGGCCAGAGTGTCAAGGGTGGAAGAGAGAGTAGAGTTGTAGTGTGAGGTGGCAGTGTCAGGGCAGTTGAAGTTGGTGATAGTGCTGAGAAGAGGTTGGAGCACCTGGGACAGCTGAGTAGGGTCAAGTTCTAGCAGGTTTCTGTGGGTTATTGTGGCCGGGGTTGAAGAAGAGTGAATTAATTTAACCATGTGGACTATTTAATCATGTGTAGACTTATATAAGCCTATCTACTCCTATTTAACCCCATCTGGACCTATTTAACCCCTGTCTAGTCCTATGTAAGGATATCTAGTCCTATTTAACCTTAACTAGGCCTATTTAACCCCGAATGTACCCAGTAAACCTTATTCTACCCTACAGTATTAATACCTACACTACCTAACTACCACCCTAATAAAATCCCTGTTACCCCACTAATTAAAGGGGGAGGAAAAAAACATCTAATTACAGAAAATAATAAAACCTAGAATTGTCATTACCAAGTAAAAAAGGACATTACCAAAATAAAAAAAATCTAAGTTACCAAAATTAAAAAAAGATAAGTTACACAAAATAAAAAAAAGAACTACGCATCTGAAAAGAAAAAACATGTACAAATAACACATAACATTACATCAATACAATAAATACAGCTACAATACACCAATAAATACAATACAGTTCAAATATACCCCTAACTGCATAATATTAACCCCCTAACTACAATACATTAACCCCTATCTACAATCAACATTAATCCCTAAATACAATACATTAACCCCCTTACTAAATACATTACAAAACCCCTAAATCAAACCTAAAATAGAATAATAAAGCCCACTTACCTTGCCAGATGTCCCTGCAGCAGATCAGCCACCCCTGGGATAAAAGAAACATAAAATTAGTACGAAAATAAACACAACGCAAACTTACCTTTTTGGCATGTCCCATCCTTCTTCTTGTCTTCTCCGGCTGGGCCCCTGGAAAAAAATAAACATCACATTAATACACAAATAAACACAGCATAATAAACTAAACATTCTAAACATTAAAACTTACCTTTCCGCAATGTTCCATCCTTGTCCTCTTCTGCCCCAGCTGGGCAGTTGACAAAAACCGATGCTCTAAAGAAAATAAAAAAAAATAAGGAGCTCCTCACAAGAGGAGCTCCTTGATGCTAGTGAGGCTTCTACCACCTCTTCCGGTAGAAAATGTGCAATGGCACCTTCTGATTGGCTGAAATTTGATTAACAGCCTTTTCAGCCAATCAGAAGGCACCAAGCTGTGAACCAATCAGAATGGGATACACTCCTATATCCCATTCTGATTGTCTGATGGACCTGTCAATATTTTTTAAACCAATCAGAAGGCACTATTGCCTTCAATAATCAGAATGGGATACACCCCACTAGGTGTATCCCATTTTGATTGGCTGAAGGCATCTGTGCCTTCTGATTGGCTGAAATTTGATTTTGACAGCCTTTTCAGTCAATCAGAAGGCGCCATTGCAAATTTTCTACCGGAAGAGGCACTAGAAGCCTAACTAGCGTCGGGGAGCTCCTCCAGTGAGGAGCTCTGTTATTTTTTATTTTTAAAGAAGCGTTTTTTGTCAAAGGCCCAGCCGCGGCAGAAGAGGACAAGGTCAGGGACATCGCAGCAAGGTAAGTTTTAATATTTAAAATGTTTTGATGTTTGTGTTGTGTTTATTTTCGTACTAATTTTATGTTTCTTTTATCCTAGGGGTGGCTGATCTGCTGAAGGGACACCTGGCATGGTAAGTTGGCTTTATTGTTCTATTTTATGTAGATATAGATTTAGGGTTTTTAATGTATTGTAGATAGGGTTACTGTATTGTAGATAGGGTTAATGTATTGTAGGTAGGGTTACTGTATTGTAGATAGGGTTAATGTATTGTAGATAGGGTTAATGCATTGTAGATACTTAGCATTTTTTTAATCTTGGTAACTTAGTTTTTTTTATTTGCTGGTAAAGTAGTTTTTTTTATTTTGATTATGTCCATTTTTATTTTCTGTAATGTCCTTTTTTTCTGTAATGTCCTTTTTTCTGTGATTCTAGGTTTTATTATTTTCTGTAATCAGGTGTCCCCCCCCCCCCCTGTAATTAGTGGGGTAATTTGGATTTTATTAGGGTGGTAGGTATGTAGTGTAGGGTATAATAGGGTTGAGGGGGGTTAATAGTGTAGGGTAGGATAGGGTTTACTGGGTACATTCTGGGTTAAATAAGCCCAGTTAAGGTTAAATAGGACTAGATAGGCTTACTTAGGACTAGACGGGGTTAAATAGGTCCAGATGGGGTTAAATAGGCCCAGTTAGGGTTAAATAGGTCTAGATGGGATTAGGTAGGACCAATTAGGGTTCCATAGGTCTAGATGGGGTTAAATAGGCCCAGCTCGGGTTAAATAGGTCCGGATGGGGTTAAATAGACCCAGTTAGGGTTAGATAGGCCCAGTTAGGGTTAAATAGGTTTATATGGGGTAAGATAGGCCCAGTTAGGGTTATATAGGCCCAATTAAGGTTACATGTGTCTAGATGGGGTTAGATAGGCCCAGTTAGGGTTAAATAGGTCCAGATGGGGTTAAATAGTCCCAGTTAGGGTTATATAGGCCCAGTTAGGGTTAAATATGTCTAGATGGGGTTAGATAGGCCCAGTTAGAGTTAAAGAGGTATAGTTAGGATTAAATATGTCTAAATGGGGTTACATAGGTCCAGATGGGGTTAAATAGGCCTAGTTTGGGTTAGATAGGCCCAGTCAGGGTTAAATAGGTCCAGATCAGGTTAAATAGGCCCAGGTACGGTTAGACACGGCCAGTTAGGGTTAAACAGGTCCAGATGGGGTTAAATAGGCTCAGTTAGCTTTAGATAGGCCCAGTTAGGGTTAGATAGGCCCAGTTAGGGTTAAATAGGTCTAGATGGGGTTAACAGGGTTAAGTATGGGTTAATTGGGTAAAGTTATGATTACTGGCTTAATGCGGTATAGTTAGGGTTAATAGTCTAATGTAGTGCTTAGACGTTGTGTCATGAGGGTCCTGGAGGTGTTATTATAGGGGTTAATTAGTGTCCTAAAGGGGTCTATATAGACCCCTATGGGCCTAATGGGGTTATTTAGTGTCCCATAAGGGTATTGTTATGGTTATGTGGTTAATGGGGTATAGTTAGGGTTAATAGTGTAGTGTAGTGCTTAGACTTTGTGTCATGAGGGTCCTGGAGGACCCTCATGGCACTTATAGTGTTATTAAAGACCCCTATGGGCCTAACGGGGTTCATTCGTGTGCCATAAGGGCTTTGTAGACCCTTATAAGACTAATGGGGTTAATTAGGGGCTTATGGGGCTCTGTACAGAGCCCCATGAGTGATAGGATTAATTAAGGACTCATGGGGCTCTGTATAAAACCCCATGAGTGATAGAGTTAACTAAGGGTTCATGGGGCTCTGTATAGAGCCCCATAAGTTATAAGGTTAATTTTAGGTGCCTGGGGGGGTACTTATAGTACCCCCGCTGCAGGGGTTAATATTTTTTTAGCACAGGTCTTTTCAGGACCTTTACGGTCCTTTCAGGACTTGCGAAGTGGGACATTTAAAAAGGGTAATTGTAGCAGGGGTCCCGATCGTTGCCGGAGGGGTTAATGTTAGGTGCCGCGGGGGTACTTACAGTACCCCCTCAGTCGTGATTGGTAATAGTGTGCCGCTGGCCCTTTAAGGACCCGCAGCAGGAGTATTGAAAATTTTAAGCGCAGCGGGGGACCAATCAATGTCGATCGGGGACCCCCGCTGCAAGGGGTTAATGAAGGGACACTGTGGGGGGCCCGATGGGGACCTCCAGCATAGAGGGGGGTTAATGTTAGGTGCCGCGGGGGTACTTACAGAAACCCCTTGGCCGAGATTGGTTAACAGTGTGCCGCGGGCCCTTTAAGGACTCAGGCCGGGAATTTTGAACATTTTAAATGCAGCGGGGGGGCCCGATCGACACAGCGGAGGGGGGGAGAGACGAGGGCCAGGGGGGAAGAGACACAGGGGAGGGAGAAGGAGGGAAGAGACACAGGGGAGGGAGACGGAGTGAAGAGACACAGGGGAGGGAGAAAGACACAGGGGAGGGAGGGGGAGAAAGACACAGGGGAAAGAGGGGGGAAAGACACAGGGGAGGGAGAGGGGGGAAAGACACAGGGATGGGAGAGGGGGGAAAGACACAGGGAAGAGGGGGAAGGAGAAACAAGAGAGGGAGAAGAGGAAGAAAAGGAAGAAGTGGAAGAAGAGGAAGAAGTGGAAGAAGAGGAAGAAGAGGAAATAGTGGAAGAAGAGAAAGAAGAGGAAGAAGAGGAAGAAGTGGAAGAAGAGGAAGAAGAGGTAGAAGAGGAAGAAGTGGAAGAAGAGGAAGAAGAGGAAGAAGAGGAAGAAGAGGAAGAAGAGGAAGAAGAGGAAGAGGAAGAAGAGGAAGAAGTGGAAAAAGAGGAAGAAGAGGAAGAAGTGGAGGAAGAGGAAGAAGAGGCAAAATACAATTCCATGTTTCCAATAAATGTTTAAAGGAAATACAATAAATATAACAATTCTGCTCTAATACTCTAACCTGCTAGGGGGGGGGGATGTCATTTGGGTCGGTCTAAGACAGCAGAAACCTAAAAAAAACTCTGATGGTTTGATCAACCACATATATTTCTGGTAAGAGAGTCAGACCAGATTATCAGATCGCTCCCCCCCCCCCCCCATCCAGTACTAGATACAATGCTTTATATACAAGACTTTTCTTTTAAATTAGGAATATTTCAGAGTTTAGGTCTGACAGAGATATTGATTATCCAAAAAAAGAGAATCAGTTGGGAGGTGGAGGAGCATACTGTAATGTGGGGCAGTATAGGATCATACTGTAATGTGGGGCAGATAGGAGCATACTGTAATGTGGGGCAGTATAGGAGCATACTGTAATGTGGGGCAGTATAGGATTATACTGTAATGTGGGGCAGTATAGGAGCATACTGTAATGTGCGGCAGTATAGGATTATATTGTAATTTGGGGCAGTATAGGAGCATACGGGGCAGTATAGGAGCATACAGTAATGTGGGGCAGTATAGGAGCATACTGTAATGTGGGGCAGTATAGGATTATACTATAATGTGGGGCAGTATATGATTATACTGTAATGTGGGGCAGTATAGGAGCATACGGGGCAGTATAGGAGCATACTGTAATGTGAGGCAGTATACGAGCATACTGTAATGTGGGGCACTATAGGAGCATACTGTAATGTGGGGCAGTATAGGATCATACGGTAATGTGGGGCTGTATAGGATTATACTGTAATGTGGGGCAGTATAGAAGCATACTGTAATGTGGGGCAGTATAGGATTATACTGTAATGTGGGGCAGTATAGGAGCATACAGGGCAGTATAGGATTATACTGTAATGTGAGGCAGTATAGGAGCATACTGTAATGTGCGGCAGTATAGGATTATACTGTAATGTGGGGCAGTATAGGATTATACTGTAATGTGGGGCAGTATAGGAGCATACAGTAATGTGGGGCAGTATAGGAACATACTGTAATGTGGGGCAGTATAGGATTATACTGTAATGTGGGGCAGTATCGGAGCATACTGTAATATGGGGCAGTATAGGATTATACTGTAATGTGGGGCAGTATAGGAGCATACAGGGCAGTATAGGAGCATACTGTAATGTGGGGCAGTATAGGAGCATACGGTAATGTGGGGCAGTATATGATCATACTGTAATGTGGGGCAGTATAGGAGCATACTGTAATGTGGGGCAGTATAGGAGAATACTGTAATGTGGGGCAGTATAGGATTATATTGTAATGTGGGGCAGTATAGGATTATACTGTCATGTCGGGCAGTATAGGATTATACTGTAATGTGGGGCATTATAGGATTATACTGTCATGTGGGGCAGTATAGGATTATACTGTAATGTGGGGCAGTATAGGAGCATACTGTAATGTGGGGCAGTATAGGAGCATACAGTAAGGTGGGGCAGTTTAGGATTATACTGTAATGTGGGGCAGTATAGGAGCATACAGTAATGTGGGGCAGTATAGGAGCATACGGTAAAGTGGGGCAGTATAGGATCATACTGTAATGTGGGGCAGTATAGGAGCATACGGTAATGTGGGGCAGTATAGGAGCATACTGTAATGTGGGGCAGTATAGGATTATACTGTAATGTGGGGCAGTATAGGATTATACTGTAATGTGGGGCAGTATAGGATCATACAGTAATGTGGGGCAGTATAGGATTATACTGTAATGTGGGGAACTATTGGAGCATACTGTAATGTGGGGCAGTATAGGAGCATACTGTAATATGGGGCTGTATAGGAGCATACGGGGCAGTATAGGAGCATACAGTAATGTGGGGCAGTATAGGAGCATACAGGGCAGTATAGGAGCATACGGTAATGTGGGGCAGTATAGGAGCATACTGTAATGTGGGGCAGTATAGAAGCATACAGTATTGTGGGGCAGTATAGGATCATACTGTAATGTGGGGCAGTATAGCATCATACTGTAATGTGGGGCAGTATAGGAGCATATGGTAATGTGGGGCAGTATAGGAGCATACTGTAATGTGGGGCAGTATCGGAGCATACTGTAATGTGGTTCAGTATTGGATTATACTGTAATGTGGGGCAGTATAGGAGCATACTGTAATGTGGGGCAGTATAGGATCATACTGTAATGTGGGGCAGTGTAGGATCATACTGTAATGTGGGGCAGTATCGGAGCATACTGTAATGTGGGGCAGTATAGAATCATACTGTAATGTGGGGCATTATAGGATCATACTGTAATGTGGGGCAGTATAGGATCGTACTGTAATGTGGGGCAGTATAGGAGCATACGGTAATGTGGGGCAGTATAGGATCATACTGTAATGTGGGGCAGTATAGGATCATACTGTAATGTGGGGCAGTATAGGAGCATACTGTAATGTGGTGCAGTATTGGAGCAAACTGTAATGTGGGGCAGTATAGGAGCATACTGTAATGTGGGGCAGTATAGGATCGTACTGTAATGTGGGGCAGTATAGGAGCATACTGTAATGTGGGGCAGTATAGGAGCATACTGTAATGTGGGGTAGTATAGGATCATACTGTAATGTGTGGCAGTATAGGAGCATACGGTAATGTGGGGCAGTATAGGATCATACTGTAATGTGGGGCAGTATAGGATCATACTGTAATGTGTGGCAGTATAGGAGCATACGGTAATGTGGGGCAGTATAGGAGCATATTGTAATGTGGGGCAGTATAGGAGCATACTGTAATGTGGGGCAGTATAAGAGCATACTGTAATGTGGGGCAGTTTAGGAGCATACTGTAATGTGGTTCAGTATGGGATTATACTGTAATGTGGGGCAGTATCGGAGCATACTGTAATGTGGGGCAGTATAGGAGCATACTGTAATGTGGTTCAGTATGGGATTATACTGTAATGTGGGGCAGTATCGGAGCATACTGTAATGTGGGGCAGTATAGTAGCATACTGTAATGTGGGGCAGTATAGGATCATACTGTAATGTGGGGCAGTGTAGGATCATACTGTAATGTGGGGCAGTATCGGAGCATACTGTAATGTGGGGCAGTATAGGATCATACTGTAATGTGGGGCATTATAGGATCATACTGTAATGTGGGGCAGTATAGGATCGTACTGTAATGTGGGGCAGTATAGGAGCATACGGTAATGTGGGGCAGTATAGGATCATAATGTAATGTGGGGCAGTATAGGATCATACTGTAATGTGGGGCAGTATATGAGCATACTGTAATGTTTTGCAGTATTGGAGCAAACTGTAATGTGGGGAAGTATAGGAGCATACTGTAATGTGGGGCAGTATAGGATCGTACTGTAATGTGGGGCAGTATAGGAGCATACTGTAATGTGGGGCAGTATAGGAGCATACTGTAATGTGGGGCAGTATAGGATCGTACTGTAATGTGGGGCAGTATAGGAGCATACTGTAATGTGGGGCAGTATAGGAGCATACTGTAATGTGGGGCAGTATAGGAGCATACTGTAATGTGGGGCAGTATAGGAGCATACTGTAATGTGGGGCAGCATAGGAGCATATTGTAATGTGGGGCAGTAAAGGAGCATACTGTAATGTGGGGCAGTATAGGAGCATAATGTAATGTGGGGCAGTATAGGATTATACTGTAATGTGTGGCAGTATAGGAGCATACTGTAATGTGGGGCAGTATAGGATCATACTGTAATGTGTGGCAGTATAGGAGCTTACTGTAATGTGGGGCAGTATAGGATTATACTGTAATGTGGGGCAGTATAGGAGCATACTGTAATGTGGTTCAGTATGGGATTATACTGTAATGTGGGGCAGTATCGGAGCATACTGTAATGTGGGGCAGTATAGGAGCATACTGTAATGTGGGGCAGTATAGGATCATACTGTAATGTGGGGCAGTGTAGGATCATACTGTAATGTGGGGCAGTATCGGAGCATACTGTAATGTGTGGCAGTATAGGATCATACTGTAATGTGGGGCATTATAGGATCATACTGTAATGTGGGGCAGTATAGGATCGTACTGTAATGTGGGGCAGTATAGGAGCATACGGTAATGTGGGGCAGTATAGGATCATACTGTAATGTGGGGCAGTATAGGATCATACTGTAATGTGGGGCAGTATAGGAGCATACTGTAATGTGGTGCAGTATTGGAGCAAACTGTAATGTGGGGCAGTATAGGAGCATACTGTAATGTGGGGCAGTATAGGATCGTACTGTAATGTGGGGCAGTATAGGAGCATACTGTAATGTGGGGCAGTATAGGAGCATACTGTCATGTGGGGCAGTATAGGATCATACTGTAATGTGGGGCAGTATAGGAGCATACTGTAATGTGGGGCAGTATAGGAGCATACTGTAATGTATGGCAGCATAGGAGCATATTGTAATGTGGGGCAGTAAAGGAGCATACTGTAATGTGGGGCAGTACAGGAGCATACTGTAATGTGGGGCAGTATAGGAGCATACTGTAATGTGGGGCAGTATAGGAGCATACTGTAATGTGGGGCAGCATAGGAGCATATTGTAATGTGGGGCAGTAAAGGAGCATACTGTAATGTGGGGCAGTATAGGAGCATACTGTAATGTGGGGCAGTATAGGATTATACTGTAATGTGTGGCAGTATAGGAGCATACTGTAATGTGGGGCAGTATAGGATCATACTGTAATGTGTGGCAGTATAGGAGCATACTGTAATGTGGGGCAGTATAGGATGATACTGTAATGTGGGGCAGTATAGGATTATACGGTAATGTGGGGCAGTATAGGATTATACTGTAATGTTGGGGAGTATAGGAGCATACTGTAATGTGGGCAGTATAGGATCATACTGTAATGTGGGGCAGTATAGGAGCATACTGTAATGTGGGGCAGTATAGGATGATACTGTAATGTGGGGCAGTATAGGATCATACTGTAATGTTGGGCAGTATAGGATCATACTGTAATGTGGCACAGTATAGGATCATACTGTAATGTGGGGCAGTATAGGATAATACGGTAATGTGGGGCAGTATAGGAGCATACTGTAATGTGGGGCAGTATAGGATTATATTGTAATGTGGGGCAGTATAGGAGCATACGGTAATGTGGGGCAGTATAGGATCATACTGTAATGTGGGGCAGTATAGGAGCATACGGTAATGTGGGGCAGTATAGGAGCATACTGTAATGTGGGGCAGTATAGGATTATACTGTAATGTGGGGCAGTATAGGATTATACTGTAA
This sequence comes from Discoglossus pictus, assembly GCA_027410445.1. Lineage (NCBI taxonomy): Eukaryota > Metazoa > Chordata > Amphibia > Anura > Alytidae > Discoglossus > Discoglossus pictus. Next base: position 5,327,733 of record CM050167.1, read on the forward strand.
TGTGGGGCAGTATAGGATCATACAGTAATGTGGGGCAGTATAGGATTATACTGTAATGTGGGGCACTATTGGAGCATACTGTAATGTGGGGCAGTATAGGAGCATACTGTAATATGGGGCTGTATAGGAGCATACGGGGCAGTATAGGAGCATACAGTAATGTGGGGCAGTATAGGAGCATACAGGGCAGTATAGGAGCATACGGTAATGTGGGGCAGTATAGGAGCATACTGTAATGTGGGGCAGTATAGAAGCATACAGTATTGTGGGGCAGTATAGGATCATACTGTAATGTGGGGCAGTATAGCATCATACTGTAATGTGGGGCAGTATAGGAGCATATGGTAATGTGGGGCAGTATAGGAGCATACTGTAATGTGGGGCAGTATCGGAGCATACTGTAATGTGGTTCAGTATGGGATTATACTGTAATGTGGGGCAGTATCGGAGCATACTGTAATGTGGGGCAGTATAGGAGCATACTGTAATGTGGGGCAGTATAGGATCGTACTGTAATGTGGGGCAGTATAGGAGCATACGGTAATGTGGGGCAGTATAGGATCATACTGTAATGTGGGGCAGTATCGGAGCATACTGTAATGTGGTTCAGTATGGGATTATACTCTAATGTGGGGCAGTATAGGATCATACTGTAATGTTGGGCATTATAGGATCATACTGTAATGTGGGGCAGTATAGGATCGTACTGTAATGTGGGGCAGTATAGGAGCATACGGTAATGTGGGGCAGTATAGGATCATACTGTAATGTGGGGCAGTATAGGATCATACTGTAATGTGGGGCAGTATAGGAGCATACTGTAATGTGGTGCAGTATTGGAGCAAACTGTAATGTGGGGCAGTATAGGAGCATACTGTAATGTGGGGCAGTATAGGATCATACTGTAATGTGGGGCAGTATAGGAGCATACTGTAATGTGGGGCAGTATAGGAGCATACTGTAATGTGGGGTAGTATAGGATCATACTGTAATGTGTGGCAGTATAGGATCATACGGTAATGTGGGGCAGTATGGGATCATACTGTAATGTGGGGCAGTATAGGATCATACTGTAATGTGTGGCAGTATAGGAGCATACGGTAATGTGGGGCAGTATAGGAGCATACTGTAATATGGGGCAGTATAGGAGCATACTGTAATGTGGGGCAGTATAAGAGCATACTGTAATGGGGGGCAGTATAGGAGCATACTGTAATGTGATTCAGTATGGGATTATACTGTAATGTGGGGCAGTATCGGAGCATACTGTAATGTGGGGCAGTATAGGAGCATACTGTAATGTGGGGCAGTATAGGATCATACTGTAATGTGGGGCAGTGTAGGATCATACTGTAATGTGGGGGAGTATCGGAGCATACTGTAATGTGGGGCAGTATAGGATCATACTGTAATGTGGGGCATTATAGGATCATACTGTAATGTGGGGCAGTATAGGATCGTACTGTAATGTGGGGCAGTATAGGAGCATACGGTAATGTGGGGCAGTATAGGATCATACTGTAATGTGGGGCAGTATAGGATCATACTGTAATGTGGGGCAGTATAGGAGCATACTGTAATGTGGTGCAGTATTGGAGCAAACTGTAATATGGGGCAGTATAGGAGCATACTGTAATGTGGGGCAGTATAGGATCGTACTGTAATGTGGTGCAGTATAGGAGCATACTGTAATGTGGGGCAGTATAGGAGCATACTGTAATGTGGGGCAGTATAGGATCGTACTGTAATGTGGGGCAGTATAGGAGCATACTGTAATGTGGTGCAGTATAGGAGCATACTGTAATGTGGGGCAGCATAGGAGCATACTGTAATGTGGGGCAGTATAGGAGCATACTGTAATGTGGGGCAGTATAGGAGCATACTGTAATGTGGGGCAGCATAGGAGCATATTATAATGTGGGGCAGTAAAGGAGCATACTGTAATGTGGGGCAGTATAGGAGCATACTGTAATATGGGTCAGTATAGGATTATACTGTAATGTGTGGCAGTATAGGAGCATACTGTAATGTGGGGCAGTATAGGATCATACTGTAATGTGTGGCAGTATAGGAGCATACTGTAATGTGGGGCAGCATAGGAGCATATTGTAATTTGGGGCAGTAAAGGAGCATACTGTAATGTGGGGCAGTATAGGATTATACTGTAATGTGGGGCAGTATTGGAGCATACTGTAATGTTGGGCAGCATAGGAGCATACTGTAATGTGGGGCAGTGTAGGATTATACTGTAATGTGGGGCAGTATAGGAGCATACTGTAATGTGGGGCAGATAGGAGCATACTGTAATGTGGGGCAGTATAGGATTATAATGTAATGTGGGGCAGTATAGGAGCATACTGTAATGTGGGGCAGTATAGGATTATACTGTAATGTGGGGCAGTATAGGAGCATACAGTAATGTGGGGCAGTATAGGATTATACTGTAATGTGGGGCAGTATAGGAGCATACGGGGCAGTATAGGAGCATACTGTAATGTGGGGCAGTATAGGATTATACTGTAATGTTGGGCAGTATATAATTATACTGTAATGTGGGGCAGTATAGGAGCATACGGGGCAGTATAGGAGCATACTGTAATGTGGGGCAGTATAGGAGCATACTGAAATGTGGGGCAGTATAGGAGCATACTGTAATGTGGGGCAGTATAGGATCATACGGTAATGTGGGGCTGTATAGGAGCATACAGGGCAGTATAGGATCATACTGTAATGTGGGGCAGTATAGGAGCATACTGTAATGTGCGGCAGTATAGGATTATACTGTAATGTGGGGCAGTATAGGAGCATACAGTAATGTGGGGTAGTATAGGAGCATACTGTAATGTGCGGCAGTATAGGATTATACTGTAATGTGGGACAGCATAGGAGCATATTATAATGTGGGGCAGTAAAGGAGCATACTGTAATGTGGGGCAGTATAAGAGCATACTGTAATATGGGTCAGTATAGGATTATACTGTAATGTGTGGCAGTATAGGAGCATACTGTAATGTGGGGCAGTATAGGATCATACTGTAATGTGTGGCAGTATAGGAGCATACTGTAATGTGGGGCAGCATAGGAGCATATTGTAATGAGGGGCAGTAAAGGAGCATACTGTAATGTGGGGCAGTATAGGATTATACTGTAATGTGGGGCAGTATTGGAGCATACTGTAATGTTGGGCAGCATAGGAGCATACTGTAATGTGTGGCAGTGTAGGATTATACTGTAATGTGGGGCAGTATAGGAGCATACTGTAATGTGGGGCAGATAGGAGCATACTGTAATGTGGGGCAGTATAGGATTATAATGTAATGTGGGGCAGTATAGGAGCATACTGTAATGTGGGGCAGTATAGGATTATACTGTAATGTGGGGCAGTATGGGAGCATACAGTAATGTGGGGCAGTATAGGATTATACTGTAATGTGGGGCAGTATAGGAGCATACGGGGCAGTATAGGAGCATACTGTAATGTGGGGCAGTATAGGATTATACTGTAATGTTGGGCAGTATATAATTATACTGTAATGTGGGGCAGTATAGGAGCATACGGGGCAGTATAGGAGCATACTGTAATGTGGGGCAGTATAGGAGCATACTGAAATGTGGGGCAGTATAGGAGCATACTGTAATGTGGGGCAGTATAGGATCATACGGTAATGTGGGGCTGTATAGGAGCATACAGGGCAGTATAGGATTATACTGTAATGTGGGGCAGTATAGGAGCATACTGTAATGTGCGGCAGTATAGGATTATACTGTAAAGTGGGGCAGTATAAGATTATACTGTAATGTGGGGCAGTATAGGAGCATACAGTAATGTGGGGCAGTATAGGAGCATACTGTAATGTGCGGCAGTATAGGATTATACTGTAATGTGGGACAGTATATGAGCATACTGTAATGTGGGGCAGTATAGGAGCATACTGTAATGTGGGGCAGTATAGGAGCATACAGGGCAGTATAGGATTATACTGTAATGTGGGGCAGTATAGAAGCATACAGGGCAGTATAGGATTATACTGTAACGTGGGGCAGTATAGGAGCATACTGTAATGTGGGGCAGTATAGGAGCATACAGTAATGTGGGGCAGTATAGGAGCATACTGTAATGTGCGGCAGTATAGGATTATACTGTAATGTGGGACAGTATATGAGCATACTGTAATGTGGGGCAGTATAGGAACATACTGTAATGTGGGGCAGTATAGGATTATACTGTAATGTGGGGCAGTATAGGAGCATACTGTAATGTGGGGCAGTATAGGATTATACTGTAATGTGGGGCAGTATAGGAGCATACAAGGCAGTATAGGAGCATACTGTAATTTGGGGCAGTATAGGAGCATACTGTACTGTGGGGCAGTATATGATCATACTGTAATGTGGGGCAGTATAGGAGCATACTGTAATGTGGGGCAGTGTAGGATTATATTGTAATGTGGGGCAGTATAGGAGCATACGGTAATGTGGGGCAGTATAGGAGCACATACTGAAATGTGGAGCAGTATAGGAGCATACTGTAATGTGGGGCAGTATAGGAGCATACTGTAATGTGGGGCAGTATAGGAGAATACTGTCATGTCGGTCAATATAGGATTATACTGTAATGTGGGGCATTATAGGATTATACTGTCATGTGGGGCAGTATAGGATTATACTGTAATGTGGGGCAGTATAGGAGCATACTGTAATGTGGGGCAGTATAGGAGCATAAGATAATGTGAAGCAGTATAGTATTATACTGTAATGTGGGGCAGTATCGGAGCATACTGTAATGTGGGGCAGTATAGGAGCATACGTTAATGTGGGGCAGTATAGGATTATACTGTAATGTGGGGCAGTATAGGAGCATACAGTAATGTGGGGCAGTATAGGAGCATACTGTAATAAGGGGCAGTAAAGGAGCATACAGTAATGTGGGGCACTATAGGAGCATACTGTAATATGGGGCATTATAGGATCATACAGTAATGTGGGGCAGTATAGGATCATACTGTAATGTGGGGCAGTACAGGATCATACTATAATGTGGGGCAGTATAGGATTACATTGTAATGTGGGGCAGTATAGGATCATACTGTAATGTGGGGCAGTATAGGAGCATACTGTAATGTGGGGCAGTATAGGATTATACGGTAATGTGGGGCAGTATAGGATTATACTGTAATGTGGGGGAGTATAGGAGCATACTGTAATGTGGGCAGTATAAAATCATACTGTAATGTGGGGCAGTATAGGAGCATACTGTAATGTGGGGCAGTATAGGATGATACTGTAATGTGGGGCAGTATAGGATCATACTGTAATGTGGCACAGTATAGGATCATACTGTAATGTGGGGCAGTATAGGATGATACGATAATGTGGGGCAGTATAGGAGCATACTGTAATGTGGGGCAGTATAGGATTATATTGTAATGTGGGGCAGTATAGGAGCATACGGTAATGTGGGGCAGTATAGGATCATACTGTAATGTGGGGCAGTATAGGAGCATACGGTAATGTGGGGCAGTATAGGAGCATACAGTAATGTGGGGAAGTATAGGATTATACTGTAATGTGGGGCAGTATAGGGTTATACTGTAATGTGGGGCAGTATAGGATCATACTGTAATGTGGGGCAGTATAGGATTATACTGTAATGTGGGGCACTATTGGAGCATACTGTAATGTGGGGCAGTATAGGAGCATACTGTAATATGGGGCTGTATAGGAGCATACGGGGCAGTAAAGGAGCATACAATAATGTGGGGCAGTATAGGAGCATACGGGGCAGTATAGGAGCATACGGTAATGTGGGGCAGTATAGGAGCATACTGTAATGTGGGGCAGTATCGGAGCATAATGTAATGTGGGGCAGTATAGGAGCATACTGTAATGAGGAGCAGTATAGGATTATACTGTAATGTGGGGCAGTATAGGAGCATACTGTAATGTGGGGCAGTATAGAAGCATACGGTAATGTGGGGCAGTATAGGATCATACTGTAATGTGGGGCAGTATAGCATCATACTGTAATGTAGGGCAGTATAGGAGCATATGGTAATGTGGGGCAGTATAGGAGCATACGTTAATGTGGGGCAGTATAGGATTATACTGTAATGTGGGGCAGTATAGGAGCATACAGTAATGTGGGGCAGTATAGGAGCATACTGTAATGTGGGGCAGTAAAGGAGCATAGAGTAATGTGGGGCACTATAGGAGCATACTGTAATATGGGGCAGTATAGGATCATACAGTAATGTGGGGCAGTATAGGATCATACTGTAATGTGGGGCAGTACAGGATCATACTGTAATGTGGGGCAGTATAGGATTACATTGCAATGTGTGGCAGTATAGGATCATACTGTAATGTGGTGCAGTATAGGAGCATACTGTAATGTGGGGCAGTATAGGATTATACGGTAATGTGGGGCAGTATAGGATTATACTGTAATGTGGGGGAGTATAGGAGCATACTGTAATGTGGGCAGTATAGGATCATACTGTAATGTGGGGCAGTATAGGAGCATACTGTAATGTGGGGCAGTATAGGATGATACTGTAATGTGGGGCAGTATAGGAGCATACTGTAATGTGGGGCAGTATAGGATCATACTGTAATGTGGGGCAGTATAGGAGCATACAGTAATGTGGGGCAGTATAGGAGCATACTGTAATGTGGGGCAGTAAAGGAGCATACAGTAATGTGGGGCACTATAGGAGCATACTGTAATATGGGGCAGTATAGGATCATACAGTAATGTGGGGCAGTATAGGATCATACTGTAATGTGGGGCAGTACAGGATCATACTGTAATGTGGGGCAGTATAGGATTACATTGCAATGTGGGGCAGTATAGGATCATACTGTAATGTGGGGCAGTATAGGAGCATACTGTAATGTGGGGCAGTATAGGATTATACTGTAATGTGGGGCAGTATAGGATTATACTGTAATGTGGGGGAGTATAGGAGCATACTGTAATGTGGGGCAGTATAGGATCATACTGTAATGTGGGGCAGTATAGGAGCATACTGTAATGTGGGGCAGTATAGGATGATACTGTAATGTGGGGCAGTATAGGATCATACTGTAATGTGGGCAGTATAGGATCATACTGTAATGTGGGGCAGTATAGGATGATACGGTAATGTGGGGCAGTATAGGAGCATACTGTAATGTGGGGCAGTATAGGATTATACTGTAATGTGGGGCAGTATAGGAGCATACTGTAATGTGGGGCAGTATAGGATCATACTGTAATGTGGGGCAGTATAGGAGCATACTGTAATGTGGGGCAGTATAGGAGCATACTGTAATGTGGGGCAGTATAGGATTATACTGTAATGTGGGGCAGTATAGGGTTATACTGTAATGTGGGGCAGTATAGGATCATACTGTAATGTGGGGCAGTATAGGATTATACTGTAATGTGGGGCAGTATAGGAGCATACTGTAATGTGGGGCAGTATAGGATCATACTGTAATGTGGGGCAGTATAGGAGCATACTGTAATGTGGGGCAGTATAGGAGCATACTGTAATGTGGGGCAGTATAGGAGCATACTGTAATGTGGGGCAGTATAGGAGCATACTGTAATGTGGGGCAGTATAGGAGCATACTGTAATGTGGGGCAGTATAGGAGCATACTGTAATGTGGGGCAGTATAGGAGCATACTGTAATGTGGGGCAGTATAGGATCATACTGTAATGTGGGGCAGTATAGGATCATACTGTAATGTGGGGCAGTATAGGAGCATACTGTAATGTGGGGCAGTATAGGAGCATACTGTAATGTGGGGCAGTATAGGATCATACTGTAATGTGGGGCAGTATAGGAGCATACTGTAATGTGGGGCAGTATAGGAGCATACTGTAATGTGGGGCAGTATAGGAGCATACTGTAATGTGGGGCAGTATAGGATCATACTGTAATGTGGGGCAGTATAGGAGCATACTGTAATGTGGGGCAGTATAGGATCATACTGTAATGTGGGGCAGTATAGGATCATACTGTAATGTGGGGCAGTATAGGAGCATACTGTAATGTGGGGCAGTATAGGAGCAAACTGTAATGTGGGGCAGTATAGGAGCATACTGTAATGTGGGGCAGTATAGGATCGTACTGTAATGTGGGGCAGTATAGGAGCATACTGTAATGTGGGGCAGTATAGGAGCATACTGTAATGTGGGGTAGTATAGGATCATACTGTAATGTGGGGCAGTATAGGATCATACGGTAATGTGGGGCAGTATAGGATCATACTGTAATGTGGGGCAGTATAGGATCATACTGTAATGTGGGGCAGTATAGGAGCATACTGTAATGTGGGGCAGTATAGGAGCATACTGTAATGTGGGGCAGTATAGGAGCATACTGTAATGTGGGGCAGTATCGGAGCATACTGTAATGTGGGGCAGTATAGGAGCATACTGTAATGTGGGGCAGTATAGGAGCATACGGTAATGTGGGGCAGTATAGGAGCATACTGTAATGTGGGGCAGTATAAGAGCATACTGTAATGTGGGGCAGTATAGGAGCATACTGTAATGTGGGGCAGTATAGGAGCATACTGTAATGTGGGGCAGTATAGGAGCATACTGTAATGTGGGGCAGTATAGGATTATACTGTAATGTGGGGCAGTATAGTAGCATACTGTAATGTGGGGCAGTATAGGATCATACTGTAATGTGGGGCAGTATAGGAGCATATTGTAATGTAGGGCAGTACAGGAGCATACGGTAATGTGGGGCAGTATAGGAGCATACGGTAATGTGGGGCAGTATATGAGCATACTGTAATGTGGGGCAGTATAGGATTATACTGTAATGTGGGGCAGTATAGGATTATACTGTAATGTGGGGCAGTATAGGAGCATACTGTAATGTGGGGCAGTATAGGAGATTACTGTAATGTGGGGCAGTATAAGCATGGGGCAGTATAGAGCATACGGTAATGTGGGGCAGTATAGGATCATACTGTAATGTGGGGCAGTATAGGAGCATACTGTAATGTGGGGCAGTATAGGATTATACGGTAATGTGGAGCAGTATAGGAGCATACTGTAATGTGGGGCAGTATAGGAGCATACTGGTAATGTGGGCAGTACGAGCATACGGTAATGTGGGGCAAGTATAGTATTATACTGTAATGTGGGGCAGTATAGGAGCATACTGGTATGTGGTGCAGTATAGTATTATACTGTAATATGGGGCAGTATAGGATCATACGGTAATGTGGGGCAGTATAGGAGCATACTGTAATGTGGGGCAGTATAGGATTATACTGTAATGTGGGGCAGTATAGGAGCATACTGTAATGTGGGGCAGTATAGGATCATACTGTAATGTGGGGCAGTATAGGAGCATACTGTAATGTGGGGCAGTATAGGATTATACTGTAATGTGGGGCAGTATAGGAGCATACTGCAATGTGGGGCAGTATAGGAGCATACTGTAATGTGGGGCAGTATAGGATTATACTGTAATGTGGGGCAGTATAGGAGCATACTGTAATGTGGGGCAGTATAGGATCATACTGTAATGTGGGGCAGTATAGGAGCATACGGTAATGTGGGGCAGTATAGGAGCATACTGTAATGTAGGGGCAGTATAGGATTATACTGTAATGTGGGGCAGTATAGGAGCATACTGTAATGTGGGGCAGTATAGGATTATACTGTAATGTGGGGCAGTATAGGAGCATACTGTAATGTGGGGCAGTATAGGAGCATACGGTAATGTGGGGCAGTATAGGAGCATACTGTAATGTGGGGCAGTATAGGAGCATACTGTAATGTGGGGCAGTATAGGAGCATACTGTAATGTGGGGCAGTATAGGAGCATACTGTAATGTGGGGCAGTATAGGAGCATACGGTAATGTGGGGCAGTATAGGAGCACACTGTAATGTGGGGCAGTATAGGAGCATACGGTAATGTGGGGCAGTATAGGATTATACTGTAATGTGGGGCAGTATAGGAGCATACTGTAATGTGGGGCAGTATAGGACTATACTGTAATGTGGGGCAGTATAGGAGCATACTGTAATGTGGGTCAGTATAGGACTATACTGTAATGTGGGTCAGTATAGGACTATACTGTAATGTGGGGCAGTATAGGAGCATACTGTAATGTGGGGCAGAATAGGAGCATACTGTAATGTGGGGCAGTATAGGATCATACTGTAATGTGGGCAGTATAGGATCATACTGTAATGTGGTGCAGTATAGGATCATACTGTAATGTGGGGCAGTATAGGATCATACTGTAATGAGGGGAATATAGGAGCATGCTGTAATGTGGAGCAGTATAGGAGCATACGGTAATGTGGGGCAGTATAGGATTATACTGTAATGTGGGGCAGTATAGGAGCATACTGTAATGTGGGGCAGTATAGGATTATACTGTAATGTGGGGCAGTATAGGAGCATACTGTAATGTGGGTCAGTATAGGACTATACTGTAATGTGGGGCAGTATAGGAGCATACTGTAATGTGGGTCAGTATAGGAGCATACTGTAATGTGGGGCAGTATAGGAGCATACGGTAATGTGGGCAGTTTAGGATTATACTGTAATGTGGGGCAGTATAGGAGCATACTGTAATGTGGGGCAGTATAAGAGCATACGGTAATGTGGGGCAGTATAGGATCATACTGTAATGTGGGGCAGTATAGGATCATACTGTAATGTGGGGCAGTATAGGAGCATACGGTAATGTGGGGCAGTATAGGAGCATACTGTAATATGGGGCAGTATAGGAGCATACTGTAATGTGGGGTAGTATAGGAGCATACTGTAATGTGGGGCAGTATAGGATCATACTGTAATGTGGGGCAGTATAGGAGCATACTGTAATGTTGGGCAGTATAGGAGCATACTGTAATGTGGGGCAGTATAGGATCATACTGTAATGTGGGGCAGTATAGGAGCATACTGTAATGTGGGGCAGTATAGGAGCATACGGTAATGTGGGGCAGTATAGGAGCATACTGTAATGTGGGGCAGTATAGGAGCATACCGTAATGTGGGGCAGTATAGGAGCATACTGTAATGTGGGATAGTATAGGAGCATACTGTAATGTGGGGCAGTATAGGATCATACTGTAATGTGGGGCAGTATAGGAGCATACTGTAATGTGGGGCAGTATAGGATTATACGGTAATGTGGGGCAGTATAGGAGCATACTGTAATGTGGGGCAGTATAGGAGCATACGGTAATGTGGGGCAGTACAGTAGCATACGGTAATGTGGGGCAGTATAGTATTATACTGTAATGTGGGGCAGTATAGGAGCATACGGTAATGTGGTGCAGTATAGTATTATACTGTAATATGGGGCAGTATAGGATCATACGGTAATGTGGGGCAGTATAGGAGCATACTGTAATGTGGGGCAGTATAGGATTATACGGTAATGTGGGGCAGTATAGGAGCATACGGTAATGTGGGGCAGTATAGGATTATACTGTAATTTGGGGCAGTATAGGAGCATACTGTAATGTGGGGCAGTATAGGATTATACGGTAATGTGGGACAGTATAGGAGCATACTGCAATGTGGGGCAGTATAGGAGCATACAGTAATGTGGGGCAGTATAGGATTATACTGTAATGTGGGGCAGTATAGGATTATACGGTAATGTGGGGCAGTATAGGAGCATACGGTAATGTGGGGCAGTATAGGAGCATACGGTAATTTAGGGCAGTATAGGATTATACTGTAATGTGGGGCAGTATAGGAGCATACTGTAATGTGGGGCAGTATAGGATTATACGGTAATGTGGGGCAGTATAGGAGCATACTGTATTGTGGGGCAGTATTTGAGCATACGGTAATGTGGGGCAGTATAGGAGCATACTGTAATGTGGGGCAGTATAGGAGCATACGGTAATGTGGGGCAGTATAGGAGCATACGGTAATGTGGGGCAGTATAGGAGCATACTGTAATGTGGGGCAGTATAGGAGCATACGGTAATGTGGGGCAGTATAGGAGCACACTGTAATGTGGGGCAGTATAGGAGCAAAAGGTAATGTGGGGCAGTATAGTAGCATACTGTAATGTGGGGCAGTATAGTAGCATACTGTAATGTGGGGCAGTATAGGATTATACTGTAATGTGGGGCAGTATAGGATCATACTGTAAGGTGGGGCTGTATAGGAGCATACTGTAATGTGGGGCAGTATAGGAGCATACTGTAATGTGGGGCAGTATAGGACTATACTGTAATGTGGGGCAGTATAGGAGCATACTGTAATGTGGGTCAGTATAGGACTATACTGTAATGTGGGTCAGTATAGGACTATACTGTAATGTGGGGCAGTATAGGAGCATACTGTAATGTGGGGCAGAATAGGAGCATACTGTAATGTGGGCAGTATAGGATCATACTGTAATGTGGTGCAGTATAGGATCATACTGTAATGTGGGGCAGTATAGGATCATACTGTAATGAGGGGCAGTATAGGAGCATGCTGTAATGTGGAGCAGTATAGGAGCATACGGTAATGTGGGGCAGTATAGGATTATACTGTAATGTGGGGCAGTATAGGAGCATACTGTAATGTGGGGCAGTATAGGATTATACTGTAATGTGGGGCAGTATAGGAGCATACTGTAATGTGGGGCAGTATAGGAGCATACTGTAATGTGGGTCAGTATAGGACTATACTGTAATGTGGGGCAGTATAGGAGCATACTGTAATGTGGGTCAGTATAGGACTATACTGTAATGTGGGTCAGTATAGGACTATACTGTAATGTGGGGCAGTATAGGAGCATACTGTAATGTGGGGCAGAATAGGAGCATACTGTTATGTGGGCAGTATAGGATCATACTGTAATGTGGTGCAGTATAGGATCATACTGTAATATGGGGCAGTATAGGAGCATACGGTAATGTGGGGCAGTATAGGATCATACTGTAATGTGGGGCAGTATAGGAGCATACTGTAATGTGGGCAGTATAGGAGCATACTGTAATGTGGGGCAGTATAGGAGCATACTGTAATGTGGGGCAGTATAGGAGCATACAGTAATGTGGGGCAGTATAAGAGCAGACTGTAATGCGGGGCAGTATAGGAGCATACTGTAATGTGGGGCAGTATAGGATCATACTGTAATGTTTGGCAGTATAGGAGCATACTGTAATGTGGGCAGTATAGGAGCATACTGTAATGTGGGGCAGTATAGGAGCATACTGTAATGTGGGGCAGTATAGGAGCATACTGTAATGTGGGGCAGTATAGGAGCATACTGTAATGTGGGGCACTATAGGAGCATACGGTAATGTGGGACAGTATAGGAGCATACGGTAATGTGGGGCAGTATAGGATCATACTGTAATGTGGGGCAGTATAGGAGCATACAGTAATGTGGGGCAGTATAGGAGCATACTGTAATGTGGGGCAGTATAGGAGCATACAGTAATGTGGGGCAGTATAGGAGCATACTGTAATGTGGGGCAGTATAAGAGCATACTGTAATATGGGGCAGTATAGGAGCATACTGTAATGTGGGGCAGTATAGGATCATACTGTAATGTGGGGCAGTTGAGGAGCATACGGTAATGTGGGGCAGTATAGGAGCATACTGTAATGTGGGGCAGTATAGGATCATACTGTAATGTGGGGCAGTTGAGGAGCATACGGTAATGTGGGGCAGTATCGGAGCATACTGTAATATGGGGCAGTATAGGAGCATACTGTAATGTGGGGTAGTATAGGAGCATACTGTAATGTGGGGCAGTATAGAATCATACTGTAATGTGGGGCAGTATAGGAGCATACTGTGATGTGGGGCAGTATAGGAGCATACGGTAATGTGGGGCAGTATAGGAGCATACTGTAATGTGGGGCAGTATAGGATCATACTGTAATGGGGGGCAGTATAGGAGCATACTGTAATGTGGGTCAGTATAGGAGCATACTTTAATGTGGGGCAGTATAAGATCATACTGTAATGTGGGGCAGTATAGGAGCATACAGTAATGTGGGGCAGTATAGGAGCATACAGTAATGTGGGGCAGTATAGGAGCATACTGTAATGTGGGGCAGTATAGGAGCATACTGTAGTGTGGGATAGTATAGGAGCATACTGTAATGTGGGGCAGTATAGGATCATACTGTAATGTGGGGCAGTATAGGAGCAGACTGTAATGTGGGGCAGTATAGGAGCATACGGTAATGTGGGGCAGTATAGGAGCATACTGTAATGTGGGGCAGTATAGGAGCATACGGTAATGTGGGGCAGTATAGGAGCATACTGTAATGTGGGGCAGTATAGGAGCATACAGTAATGTGGGGCAGTATAGGAGCATACTGTAATGTGGGGCAGTATAGGAGCATACTGTAATGTGGGGCAGTATAGGAGCATACTGTAGTGTGGGATAGTATAGGAGCATACTGTAATGTGGGGCAGTATAGGAGCATACTGTAATGTGGGGCAGTATAAGAGCAGACTGTAATGTGGGGCAGTATAGGAGCATACTGTAATGTGGGGTAGTATAGGAGCATACGGTAATGTGGGGCAGTATAGGAGCATACTGTAATGTGGGGCAGTATAGGAGCATACTGTAATGTGGGGCAGTATAGGATCATATTGTAATGTGGGGCAGTATAGGAGCATACGGTAATGTGGGGCAGTATAGGAGCATACTTTAATGTGGGGCAGTATAGGAGCATACGGTAATGTGGGGCAGTATAGGAGCATACGGTAATGTGGGGCAGTATAGGATCATACTGTAATGTGGGGCAGTATAGGATCATACTGTAATGTGGGGCAGTATAGGAGCATATTGTAATGTGGGGCAGTATAGGATTATACGGTAATGTGGGGCAGTATAGGAGCATACGGTAATGTGGGGCAGTATAGGAGCATACTGTAATGTGGGGCAGTATAGGATTATACTGTAATGTGGGGCAGTATAGGAGCATACTGTAATGTGGGGCAGTATAGGATTATACGGTAATGTGGGGCAGTATAGGAGCATACGGTAATGTGGGGCAGTATAGGATTATACGGTAATGTGGGGCAGTATAGGAGCATACTGCAATGTGGGACAGTATAGGAGCATACAGTAATGTGGGGCAGTATAGGATTATACTGTAATGTGGGGCAGTATAGGAGCATATTGTAATGTGGGGCAGTATAGGATTATACGGTAATGTGGGGCAGTATAGGATTATACTGTAATGTGGGGCAGTATAGGAGCATACTGTAATGTGGGGCAGTATAGGATTATACGGTAATGTGGGGCAGTATAGGAGCATACTGTATTGTGGGGCAGTATTGGAGCATACTGTAATGTGGGGCAGTATAGGATCATACTGTAATGTGGGGCAGTATAGCATTATACTGTAATGTGGGGCAGTATCGGAGCATACTGTAATGTGGGGCAGTATAGGAGCATACGGTAATGTGGGGCAGTATAGGAGCATACGGTAATGTGGGGCAGTATAGGAGCATACTGTAATGTGGGTCAGTATAGGACTATACTGTAATGTGGGGCAGTATAGGAGCATACTGTAATGTGGGTCAGTATAGGAGCATACTGTAATGTGGGGCAGTATAGGAGCATACGGTAATGTGGGCAGTTTAGGATTATACTGTAATGTGGGGCAGTATAGGAGCATACTGTAATGTGGGGCAGTATAAGAACATACGGTAATGTGGGGCAGTATAGGAGCATACTGTAATGTGGGGCAGTATAGGATCATACTGTAATGTGGGGCAGTATAGGAGCATACGGTAATGTGGGGCAGTATAGGAGCATACTGTAATATGGGGCAGTATAGGAGCATACTGTAATGTGGGGTAGTATAGGAGCATACTGTAATGTGGGGCAGTATAGGATCATACTGTAATGTGGGGCAGTATAGGAGCATACTGTAATGTTGGGCAGTATAGGAGCATACTGTAATGTGGGGCAGTATAGGATCATACTGTAATGTGGGGCAGTATAGGAGCATACTGTAATGTGGGGCAGTATAGGAGCATACTGTAATGTGGGGCAGTATAGGAGCATACGGTAATGTGGGGCAGTATAGGAGCATACTGTAATGTGGGGCAGTATAGGAGCATACCGTAATGTGGGGCAGTATAGGAGCATACTGTAATGTGGGATAGTATAGGAGCATACTGTAATGTGGGGCAGTATAGGATCATACTGTAATGTGGGGCAGTATAGGAGCATACTGTAATGTGGGGCAGTATAGGATTATACGGTAATGTGGGGCAGTATAGGAGCATACTGTAATGTGGGGCAGTATAGGAGCATACGGTAATGTGGGGCAGTACAGTAGCATACGGTAATGTGGGGCAGTATAGTATTATACTGTAATGTGGGGCAGTATAGGAGCATACGGTAATGTGGGGCAGTATAGTATTATACTGTAATATGTGGCAGTATAGGATCATACGGTAATGTGGGGCAGTATAGGAGCATACTGTAATGTGGGGCAGTATAGGATTATACGGTAATGTGGGGCAGTATAGGAGCATACGGTAATGTGGGGCAGTATAGGATTATACAGTAATGTGGGGCAGTATAGGAGCATACTGCAATGTGGGGCAGTATAGGAGCATACGGTAATGTGGGGCAGTATAGGATTATACTGTAATGTGGGGCAGTATAGGAGCATATTGTAATGTGGGGCAGTATAGGATTATACGGTAATGTGGGGCAGTATAGGAGCATACGGTAATGTGGGGCAGTATAGGAGCATACGGTAATTTAGGGCAGTATAGGATTATACTGTAATGTGGGGCAGTATAGGAGCATACTGTAATGTGGGGCAGTATAGGATTATACGGTAATGTGGGGCAGTATAGGATCATACTGTAATGTGGGGCAGTATAGGAGCATACTGTATTGTGGGGCAGTATTGGAGCATACGGTAATGTGGGGCAGTATAGGAGCATACTGTAATGTGGGGCAGTATAGGAGCATATGGTAATGTGGGGCAGTATAGGAGCATACGGTAATGTGGGGCAGTATAGGAGCATACTGTAATGTGGGGCAGTATAGGAGCATACGGTAATGTGGGGCAGTATAGGAGCACACTGTAATGTGGGGCAGTATAGGAGCAAAAGGTAATGTGGGGCAGTATAGTAGCATACTGTAATGTGGGGCAGTATAGTAGCATACTGTAATGTGGGGCAGTATAGGATTATACTGTAATGTGGGGCAGTATAGGATCATACTGTAATGTGGGGCTGTATAGGAGCATACTGTAATGTGGGGCAGTATAGGAGCATACGGTAATGTGGGGCAGTATAGGATTATACTGTAATGTGGGGCAGTATAGGAGCATACTGTAATGTGGGGCAGTATAGGACTATACTGTAATGTGGGGCAGTATAGGAGCATACTGTAATGTGGGTCAGTATAGGACTATACTGTATATGTGGGTCAGTATAGGACTATACTGTAATGTGGGGCAGTATAGGATCATACTGTAATGTGGGGCAGTATAGGAGCATACTGTAATGTGGGCAGTATAGGATCATACTGTAATGTGGTGCAGTATAGGATTATACTGTAATGTGGGGCAGTATAGGATCATACTGTAATGAGGGGCAGTATAGGAGCATGCTGTAATGTGGGGCAGCATAGGATCATACTGTAATGTGATGCAGTATAGGATTATACTGTAATGTGGGGCAGTATAGGAGCATACGGTAATGTGGGGCAGTATAGAATTATACTGTAATGTGGGGCAGTATAGGAGCATACTGTAATGTGGGGCAGTATAGGATTATACTGTAATGTGGGGCAGTATAGGAGCATACTGTAATGTGGGGCAGTATAGGAGCATACTGTAATGTGGGTCAGTATAGGACTATACTGTAATGTGGGTCAGTATAGGACTATACTGTAATGTGGGTCAGTATAGGACTATACTGTAATGTGGGGCAGTATAGGAGCATACTGTAATGTGGGGCAGAATAGGAGCATACTGTTATGTGGGCAGTATAGGATCATACTGTAATGTGGTGCAGTATAGGATCATACTGTAATGTGGGGCAGTATAGGAGCATACGGTAATGTGGGGCAGTATAGGATCATACTGTAATGTGGGGCAGTATAGGAGCATACTGTAATGTGGGCAGTATAGGAGCATACTGTAATGTGGGGCAGTATAGGAGCATACTGTAATGTGGGGCAGTATAAGAGCAGACTGTAATGCGGGGCAGTATAGGAGCATACTGTAATGTGGGGCAGTATAGGATCATACTGTAATGTTTGGCAGTATAGGAGCATACTGTAATGTGGGCAGTATAGGAGCATACTGTAATGTGGGGCAGTATAGGAGCATACTGTAATGTGTGGCAGTATAGGAGCATACTGTAATGTGGGGCACTATAGGAGCATACTGTAATGTGGGACAGTATAGGAGCATACGGTAATGTGGGGCAGTATAGGATCATACTGTAATGTGGGGCAGTATAGGATTATACTGTAATGTTGGGCAGTATAGGAGCATACTGTAATGTGGGGCAGTATAGGATCATACTGTAATGTGGGGCAGTATAGGAGCATACTGTAATGTGGGCAGTATAGGAGCATACTGTAATGTGGGGCACTATAGGAGCATACGGTAATGTGGGGCAGTATAGGAGCATACTGTAATGTGGGGCAATATAGGAGCATACTGTAATGTGGGGCAGTATAGGAGCATACTGTAATGTGGGACAGTATAGGAGCATACTGTAATGTGGGGCAATATAGGAGCATACTGTAATGTGGGGCAGTATAGGAGCATACTGTAATGTGGGGCAGTATCGGAGCATACTGTAATGTGGGGCAGTATAGGAGCATACGGTAATGTGGGGCAGTATAGGAGCATACTGTAATGTACTCTGTCATCATAATCTTTGAGACCTATTTATATAGAAATGTTAATGGAAGCCGCAGTTGCACCAAATGACATATCCCTAATATCTGTAATGAGTTTTACTTTATTACACCGCAGTGTAAGCGTCTGACGCAATGTGTCACTTTATTTAGTGACCTACGGGCTGTACTTTCATGGAATAAAAGCAGTCAGATCATTATCTGGCACACAAAGGGTGAATGTTTCATAAAATGTAACAAAATAACCTGATTTAGCTTCTTGTCAGTGGGCTCTAGGTGTGCTGTAAAAGAAAAATGAAACTTAGATGTTTTTTTTAACTGATACATTTTCAAAAGCGAACAGTTATTGGGTTAAATGTAATAGATTTTATTTAGGGCTTGCAGTACCAAACCATCGCCAGCTGATGGCAGCATCATTCCACAAGTGGGAAGTGTAAAGTATCATATATTTTATAGGGTGCATGCAGTACCAAACTACAGCCATCAGATGGCAGTATCGTCTTGTAAATAAATTCACTTTTTATGTACCGTAATAGTAAAAATATCACTTTTTCATGTTCTAAAGTTAAACTTTTTATTTTAGTATGTAAGGTTTAGTATGTGAAGAATTAAATTATTATGTGTTTTGAACTATTAGTTTTCTTTAGGGAAATGCAATAAAATAATAATAATAATAATAATAATAATAATAATAATAATAATAATTAGTAGTACTATTGTTGTTGTTTGTCCAGCACACGCAGGAGAACACAATAGAAGGAGGGAGGCCCGGAGGGGCGGGTGCTGTGTCAGGTGAGGGGGGGGGCTGTATAACTCCTTCCCTGCTGAAGGCTCATTATTCAAGTCACATTACTAAATCTGCCCAATTAAGTTTATTTCTGTTAAAATGTTTGTTCTTTTCAAAAGTGCTCAGGACAATTAGAGAGGTGGGAAGAGATACAGAAGTTAATGTGGTAAACTGTGTTTTTAAATGACCTTTTGTGGCTTTGCTTCTGTTTGTGTATTTTTATTGTCAGTTAATGGTGAAATATAAATCGATTTAACATAAAAAGCCCTTGCACTGGCCCTTTAAACATACACTGATGCCAAATGCTTTATTTAAACATTTAAGGCTTTGATAAAGTTGTTAAAGTATCAAAGTTATTGTATTTAAGAATAAGATATGATAATTATAAAGGGCAATATGATATAGAAAGTAAATAAAATGTATTAAATACAAATAAAAGATTCATGTACGCCTAAATGTCGGGATTTCATAAAAAAAATGCTATTTGGGAGGCTAAGAGGGATTGTCCCCCAACATAGCTGGGTCAGATCATTAATATGAATGAAATTATAGATCTAAAGAGTGGAAGATTCACAAAGCCAGGGCCGGGCAACACAGCAGAGGACCCGCGGCATATGGAAGCCGTATTGGGAAAAGTGGAAGCCATATTGGGAGCCTTAAGACAGGCAAAGCTTACCATAAACCCTGTCATCGAGGAGTGAAGCTTAATATCTGGGGCATATTGTAGGAAGATGGTGGGTCACACCACAGCTTAACAAAGTGGAGACAAACCAGAACTGGCAACCACCCCTGAGGAAAACGCAAGAACCGCCCACTGATGGATCTCATGAAAAGTAGAGATTGAGATATAGTAAAGTGGGGCAGAGAGGTTGAGGAAGATTTTTAAGAACCTAAATTCTGCTCTTTGCCAAGAACCAGTTTTAGCAGCCCCAGACTTTGGAAAAGAGTTCACCCAACAAAGTGATGCTTCTGGGGTGGGCCTTGGAGCTCTATTATCACAAATGGAAAATGGCGAGCATCGCGTCCTATTTCTCATTACAAAAAACTGATGCCTCAAGAGTAGAGATACTCAGTGATGGAGAAAGAACGCCTGGCCATAACATGGGCAACTGAAGCTCTACGATATTATCTATTAGGTAGAAAATCCCACTGGTATCTTACCATACCCAGCTGAAATGAATGCCGCAGAAGAAGGAGAAGAACAGCAGAGTTACAAGATGGTTCCTGTCCCTACAGCCTTTCATCTTCCAAGTCCTCCATAGAGCTAGCTGGCAGTCAACATGGTATTGTGGAGGAGTTGTCCCGCATACACTGCCTCATGACGTTGGTCGCACAACTCCATATATCGAGCTGGGAAGAGGGATGTGTGACGGAGTTATACAAGGGTTTTATGTGAGACACAGACTCTGCAAAGCTCTCTTTCTTAAGTTAACTTTCCTGAGCAGTTGATTAGATGCACCTGATCAGAGAAGACCTGTGACTGCTGCTGGAGTTTGGGTGTGGCTGCTAATTAACATTAAGTATACAGTCAGTCTGTGCTGGAGAGAGAAAGATGGTGAAAGGTGGTCACTGAAGCTGGGAAAATACATGGACATAGACAGCTTGGAGCTGATGGGTGATCTGCAGCAGAATGGAGACTTGGACTGCAGCAGAAATAAAACAACCCACTGTAGATATAGAGCTGCAGGTCTCGCACATAATCTTTGTTGGTCCCCTCATTTGAGAAGCCCTGTTCAACCATGACAGGTCTCACCTCACTTACACCTTGCTCTTCTCTGTCTGCCTCTACTTCGCCCTCACTTCCTGTGACTTTGGCAGCCTGGAATACTCTGATAGCCAGATCTCAGGAGATCACTGGAGATTACTCACTGGATCTTGTGAAACCAGGCAATCAGTATTGCTCCTCATGTAGTGCTATTACTCCTTGTGTAGTGCTATTACTCCTCATGTAGTGTTATTACTCCTCATGTAGTGCTATTACTCCTCGTGTAGTGCTATTACTCCTCGTGTAGTGCTATTACTCCTCATGTAGTGCTATTACTCCTCGTGTAGTGCTATTACTCCTCGTGTAGTGCTATTACTCCTCATGTAGTGCTATTACTCCTCGTGTAGTGCTATTACTCCTCATGTAGTGCTATTACTCCTCATGTAGTGCTATTACTCCTCGTGTAGTGCTATTACTCCTTGTGTAGTGCTATTACTCCTCATGTAGTGCTATTACTCCTCATGTAGAGCTATTACTCTTCATGTAGTGCTATTACTCCTCATGTAGTGTTATTACTCCTCATGTAGTGCTATTGTTTCTTGTGTAGTGCTATTAATACTCATGTAGTGCTATTACTCCTCATGTAGTGCTATTACTCCTCGTGTAGTGCTATTACTCCTTGTGTAGTGCTATTACTCCTCATGTAGTGCTATTACTCCTCGTGTAGTGCTATTAATACTCATGTAGTGCTATTACTCCTCATGTAGTGCTATTACTCCTCGTGTAGTGCTATTACTCCTTGTGTATTGCTATTACTCCTCATGTAGTGCTATTACTCCTTGTGTAGTGCTATTACTCCTTGTGTAGTGCTATTACTCCTCATGTAGTGCTATTACTCCTTGTGTATTGCTATTACTCCTCATGTAGTGCTATTACTCCTTGTGTAGTGCTATTACTCCTTGTGTAGTGCTATTACTCCTCATGTAGTGCTATTACTCCTTGTGTAGTGCTATTACTCCTTGTGTAGTGCTATTACTCCTTGTGTAGTGCTATTACTCCTCCTGTAGTGCTATTACTCCTTGTGTAGTGCTCTTACTACTCATGTAGTGCTATTACTCCTCATGTAGTGCTATTACTCCTTGTGTAGTGCTATTACTCCTTGTGTAGTGCTATTACTCCTCATGTAGTGCTATTACTCCTTGTGTAGTGCTATTACTCCTTGTGTAGTGCTATTACTCCTCATGTAGTGCTATTACTCCTTGTGTAGTGCTATTACTCCTCATGTAGTGCTATTACTCCTCGTGTAGTGCTATTACTCCTTGTGTAGTGCTATTACTCCTCATGTAGTGCTATTACTCCTTGTGTAGTGCTATTACTCCTCATGTAGTGCTATTACTCCTTGTGTAGTGCTCATACTCCTTGTGTAGTGTTATTACTACTCATGTAGTGCTATTACTCCTCATGTAGTGCTATTACTCCTTGTGTAGTGCTATTACTCCTTGTGTAGTGCTATTACTCCTCATGTAGTGCTATTACTCCTTGTGTAGTGCTATTACTCCTTGTGTAGTGCTATTACTCCTCATGTAGTGCTATTACTCCTTGTGTAGTGCTATTACTCCTCATGTAGTGCTATTACTCCTCGTGTAGTGCTATTACTCCTTGTGTAGTGCTATTACTCCTTGTGTAGTGCTATTACTCCTCATGTAGTGCTATTACTCCTTGTGTAGTGCTATTACTCCTCATGTAGTGCTATTACTCCTTGTGTAGTGCTCATACTCCTTGTGTAGTGTTATTACTCCTCATGTAGTGCTATTACTCCTCATGTAGTGCTATTACTCCTCGTGTAGTGCTATTACTCCTTGTGTAGTGCTATTACTCCTTGTGTAGTGCTATTACTCCTCATGTAGTGCTATTACTCCTTGTGTAGTGCTATTACTCCTTGTGTAGTGCTATTACTCCTTGTGTAGTGCTATTACTCCTCATGTAGTGCTATTACTCCTCGTGTAGTGCTATTACTCCTCATGTAGTGCTATTACTCCTCATGTAGAGCTATTACTCCTCATGTAGTGCTATTACTCCTTGTGTATTGCTATTACTCCTCATGTAGTGCTATTACTCCTTGTGTAGTGCTCATACTCCTTGTGTAGTGTTATTACTCCTCATGTAGTGCTATTACTCCTTGTGTAGTGCTCATACTCCTTGTGTAGTGTTATTACTCCTCATGTAGTGCTATTACTCCTCGTGTAGTGCTATTACTCCTCATGTAGTGCTATTACTCCTCATGTAGTGCTATTACTCCTCGTGTAGTGCTATTACTCCTCGTGTAGTGCTATTACTCCTTGTGTAGTGCTATTACTCCTCATATAGTGCTATTACTCCTCGTGTAGTGCTCTTACAACTCATGTAGTGCTATTACTCCTCATGTAGTGCTATTACTCCTTGTGTAGTGTTATTACTCCTCGTGTAGTGCTATTACTCCTCATGTAGTGCTGTTACTCCTCATGTAGTGCTATTACTACTTGTGTAGTGCTATTACTCCTCATGTAGTGCTATTACTCCTCATGTAGTGCTATTACTCCTTGTGTAGTGCTATTACTCCTCGTGTAGTGCTCTTACAACTCATGTAGTGCTATTACTCCTCATGTAGTGCTATTACTCCTCATGTAGTGCTATTACTCCTCGTGTAGTGCTATTACTCCTCATGTAGTGCTATTACTACTCATGTAGTGCTATTACTCCTCATGTAGTGCTATTACTCCTCATGTAGTGTTATTACTCCTCATGTAGTGCTATTGTTTCTTGTGTAGTGCTATTACTCCTCATGTAGTGCTATTACTCCTTGTGTAGTGCTATTACTCCTCATGTAGTGCTATTACTCCTCGTGTAGTGCTATTACTCCTTGTGTAGTGCTATTACTCCTCATGTAGTGCTATTACTCCTCGTGTAGTGTTATTACTCCTCATGTAGTGCTATTACTCCTCGTGTAGTGCTATTACTCCTCATGTAGTGTTATTACTCCTCGTGTAGTGCTATTACTCCTCATGTAGTGCTATTACTCCTCGTGTAGTGCTATTACTCCTTGTGTAGTGCTATTACTCCTTGTGTAGTGCTATTACTCCTTGTGTAGTGTTATTACTCCTCATGTAGTGCTATTACTCCTCGTGTAGTGCTATTACTCCTCATGTAGTGTTATTACTCCTCTTGTAGTGCTATTACTCCTCATGTAGTGCTATTACTCCTTGTGTAGTGCTATTACTCCTTGTGTAGTGCTATTACTCCTCATGTAGTGCTATTACTCCTTGTGTAGTGCTATTACTCCTCATGTAGTGCTATTACTCCTCGTGTAGTGCTATTACTCCTTGTGTAGTGCTATTACTCCTTGTGTAGTGCTATTACTCCTCATGTAGTGCTATTACTCCTTGTGTAGTGCTATTACTCCTCATGTAGTGCTATTACTCCTTGTGTAGTGCTCATACTCCTTGTGTAGTGTTATTACTCCTCATGTAGTGCTATTACTCCTCATGTAGTGCTATTACTCCTCGTGTAGTGCTATTACTCCTCGTGTAGTGCTATTACTCCTCATGTAGTGCTATTACTCCTCATGTAGTGCTATTACTCCTTGTGTAGTGCTATTACTCCTCGTGTAGTGCTATTACTCCTTGTGTAGTGTTATTGTTTCTCATGTAGTGCTCTTACTCTATATGTAGTGCTATTACTCCTCATGTAGTGCTATTACTCCTCGTGTAGTGCTATTACTCCTCGTGTAGTGCTATTACTCCTTGTGTAGTGCTATTACTCCTCGTGTAGTGCTATTACTCCTCATGTAGTGCTATTACTCCTCATGTAGTGCTATTACTCCTTATGTAGTGCTATTACTCCTTGTGTAGTGCTGTTACTCCTCATGTAGTGCTATTACTCCTCATATAGTGCTATTACTCCTCGTGTAGTGCTCTTACAACTCATGTAGTGCTATTACTCCTCATGTAGTGCTATTGTTTCTTGTGTAGTGCTATTACTCCTCGTGTAGTGCTATTACTCCTTGTGTAGTGTTATTGTTTCTCATGTAGTGCTCTTACTCTATATGTAGTGCTATTACTCCTCATGTAGTGCTATTACTCCTCGTGTAGTGCTATTACTCCTCGTGTAGTGCTATTACTCCTTGTGTAGTGCTATTACTCCTCATGTAGTGCTATTACTCCTTGTGTAGTGCTATTACTCCTCATGTAGTGCTATTACTCCTCGTGTAGTGCTATTACTCCTTGTGTAGTGCTATTACTCCTCATGTAGTGCTATTACTCCTCGTGTAGTGCTATTACTCCTTGTGTAGTGCTATTACTCCTTGTGTAGTGCTATTACTCCTCATGTAGTGCTATTACTCCTTGTGTAGTGCTATTACTCCTTGTGTAGTGCTATTACTCCTCATGTAGTGCTATTACTCCTCATGTAGTGTTATTACTCCTCGTGTAGTGTTATTACTCCTTGTGTAGTGCTATTGTTTCTTGTGTAGTGCTATTACTCCTCATGTAGTGCTATTACTCCTTGTGTAGTGCTATTACTCCTCATGTAGTGCTATTACTCCTTGTGTAGTGCTATTACTCCTCATGTAGTGCTATTACTCCTCGTGTAGTGCTATTACTCCTTGTGTAGTGCTATTACTCCTCATGTAGTGCTATTACTCCTCGTATAGTGCTATTACTCCTCGTGTAGTGCTATTACTCCTCATGTAGTGCTATTACTCCTCATGTAGAGCTATTACTCCTCATGTAGTGCTATTACTCCTTGTGTAGTGCTATTACTCCTCATGTAGTGCTATTACTCCTTGTGTAGTGCTCATACTCCTTGTGTAGTGTTATTACTCCTCATGTAGTGCTATTACTCCTCATGTAGTGCTATTACTCCTCGTGTAGTGCTATTACTCCTCATGTAGTGCTATTACTCCTCATGTAGTGCTATTACTCCTCGTGTAGTGCTATTACTCCTCGTGTAGTGCTATTACTCCTTGTGTAGTGTTATTGTTTCTCATGTAGTGCTCTTACTCTATATGTAGTGCTATTACTCCTCATGTAGTGCTATTACTCCTCGTGTAGTGCTATTACTCCTTGTGTAGTGCTATTACTCCTCATATAGTGCTATTACTCCTCGTGTAGTGCTCTTACAACTCATGTAGTGCTATTACTCCTCATGTAGTGCTATTGTTTCTTGTGTAGTGCTATTACTCCTCGTGTAGTGCTATTACTCCTTGTGTAGTGTTATTGTTTCTCATGTAGTGCTCTTACTCTATGTGTAGTGCTATTACTCCTCATGTAGTGCTATTACTCCTCGTGTAGTGCTATTACTCCTCGTGTAGTGCTATTACTCCTTGTGTAGTGCTATTACTCCTCGTGTAGTGCTCTTACAACTCATGTAGTGCTATTACTCCTCATGTAGTGCTATTACTCCTTGTGTAGTGTTATTACTCCTCGTGTAGTGCTATTACTCCTCATGTAGTGCTGTTACTCCTCATGTAGTGCTATTACTCCTTGTGTAGTGCTATTACTCCTCATGTAGTGCTATTACTCCTCGTGTAGTGCTATTACTCCTTGTGTAGTGCTATTACTCCTCGTGTAGTGCTCTTACAACTCATGTAGTGCTATTACTCCTTGTGTAGTGCTATTACTCCTTGTGTAGTGCTATTACTCCTCATGTAGTGCTATTACTCCTTGTGTAGTGCTATTACTCCTCATGTAGTGCTATTACTCCTCGTGTAGTGCTATTACTCCTTGTGTAGTGCTATTACTCCTCGTGTAGTGCTCTTACAACTCATGTAGTGCTATTACTCCTTGTGTAGTGCTGTTACTCCTCATGTAGTGCTATTACTCCTCATGTAGTGCTATTACTCCTCATGTAGTGCTATTACTCCTCATGTAGTGCTATTACTCCTCATGTAGTGCTATTACTCCTCATGTAGTGCTATTACTCCTCGTGTAGTGTTATTACTCCTTGTGTAGTGCTATTACTCCTCGTGTAGTGCTATTACTCCTCATGTAGTGCTATTACTCCTCGTGTAGTGTTATTACTCCTTGTGTAGTGCTATTACTCCTCGTGTAGTGCTATTACTCCTCATGTAGTGCTATTACTCCTTGTGTAGTGCTATTACTCCTCATGTAGTGCTATTACTCCTTGTGTAGTGCTATTACTCCTCATGTAGTGCTATTACTCCTCATGTAGTGCTATTACTCCTTGTGTAGTGCTATTACTCCTTGTGTAGTGCTATTACTCCTCGTGTAGTGCTCTTACAACTCATGTAGTGCTATTACTCCTCATGTAGTGCTATTACCCCTCATGTAGTGCTATTACTCCTCGTGTAGTGCTATTACTCCTCATGTAGTGCTATTACTCCTCATGTAGTGCTATTACCCCTCATGTAGTGCTATTACTCCTCGTGTAGTGCTATTACTCCTCGTGTAGTGCTATTACTCCTCTTGTAGTGCTATTACTCCTCGTGTAGTGCTCTTACAACTCATGTAGTGCTATTACTCCTCATGTAGTGCTATTATTCCTCATGTAGTGCTATTACTCCTTGTGTAGTGCTATTACTCCTCATGTAGTGCTATTACTCCTTGTGTAGTGCTATTACTCCTCATGTAGTGCTATTACTCCTCATGTAGTGCTATTACTACTCATGTAGTGCTATTACTCCTCATGTAGTGCTATTACTCCTCGTGTAGTGCTATTACTACTCATGTAGTGCTATTACTCCTTGTGTAGTGCTATTACTCCTCATGTAGTGCTATTACTCCTCATGTAGTGCTATTACTACTCATGTAGTGCTATTACTACTCATGTAGTGCTATTACTCCTCATGTAGTGCTATTACTCCTTGTGTAGTGCTCTTACAACTCATGTAGTGCTATTACTACTCATGTAGTGCTATTACTCCTTGTGTAGTGCTATTACTCCTCGTGTAGTGCTCTTACAACTCATGTAGTGCTATTACTCCTCATGTAGTGCTATTGCTCCTTGTGTAGTGCTATTACTACACATGTAGTGCTATTACTCCTTGTGTAGTGCTCTTACAACTCATGTAGTGCTATTACTCCTCATGTAGTGCTATTACTCCTTGTGTAGTGCTATTACTACACATGTAGTGCTATTACTCCTCGTGTAGTGCTATTACTACTCATGTAGTGCTATTACTCCTCATGTAGTGCTATTACTCCTCGTGTAGTGCTATTACTCCTTGTGTAGTGCTATTACTCCTTGTGTAGTGCTATTACTACTCATGTAGTGCTATTACTCCTCATGTAGTGCTATTACTCCTCGTGTAGTGCTCTTACAACTCATGTAGTGCTATTACTACTCATGTAGTGCTATTACTCCTCATGTAGTGCTATTACTCCTTGTGTAGTGCTATTACTCCTCGTGTAGTGCTCTTACAACTCATGTAGTGCTATTACTCCTCATGTAGTGCTCTTACAACTCATGTAGTGCTATTACTCCTCGTGTAGTGCTATTAATACTCATGTAGTGCTATTACTCCTCATGTAGTGCTATTACTCCTCGTGTAGTGCTATTACTCCTTGTGTAGTGCTATTACTCCTCGTGTAGTGCTATTACTCCTCGTGTAGTGCTATTACTCCTTGTGTAGTGCTATTACTCCTTGTGTAGTGCTATTACTCCTTGTGTAGAGCTATTACTCCTCGTGTAGTGCTATTACTCCTCGTGTAGTGCTCTTACAACTCATGTAGTGCTCTTACAACTCATGTAGTGCTATTATTCCTCGTGTAGTGCTATTATTCCTCGTGTAGTGCTATTACTCCTCATGTAGTGCTATTACTCCTCATGTAGTGCTATTACTCCTTGTGTAGTGCTATTACTCCTCATGTAGTGATATTATTCCTCGTGTAGTGCTATTACTCCTCATGTAGTGCTATTACTCCTCATGTAGTGTTATTACTCCTCGTGTAGTGTTATTACTCCTCGTGTAGTGCTATTACTACTCATGTAGTGCTATTACTCCTCGTGTAGTGCTATTACTCCTCATGTAGTGCTATTACTCCTTGTGTAGTGCTATTACTCCTCGTGTAGTGCTATTACTCCTCATGTAGTGCTATTACTCCTTGTGTAGTGCTATTACTCCTCGTGTAGTGCTATTACTCCTCATGTAGTGCTATTACTCCTCATGTAGTGCTATTACTCCTTGCGTAGTGCTATTACTCCTCGTGTAGTGCTATTACTCCTTGTGTAGTGCTATTACTCCTCATGTAGTGCTATTACTCCTCATGTAGTGTTATTGTTTCTCGTGTAGTGCTATTAGTCCTTGTGTAGTGCTATTACTCCTTGTGTAGTGCTATTACTCCTCATGTAGTGCTATTACTACTCATGTAGTGCTATTACTGCTCGTGTAGTGCTATTACTACTCATGTAGTGCTATTGTTTCTCGTGTAGTGCTATTACTACACATGTAGTGCTATTACTACTCATGTAGTGCTATTACTACTCATGTAGTGCTATTACTCCTCATGTAGTGCTATTACTCCTTGTGTAGTGCTATTACTCCTCATGTAGTGCTATTACTACTCATGTAGTGCTATTACTGCTCATGTAGTGCTATTGTTTCTCGTGTAGTGCTATTACTCCTCGTGTAGTGCTATTACTCCTCATGTAGTGCTATTGTTTCTCGTGTAGTGCTATTACCCCTCGTGTAGTGCTATTACTCCTCATGTAGTGCTATTACTCCTCGTGTAGTGCTATTACTCCTCGTGTAGTGCTATTACTCCTTGTGTAGTGCTATTACTCCTCGTGTAGTGCTCTTACAACTCATGTAGTGCTATTACTCCTCATGTAGTGCTATTACCCCTCGTGTAGTGCTATTACTCCTCATGTAGTGCTATTGTTTCTCGTGTAGTGCTATTACTCCTCATGTAGTGCTATTACTCCTTTTGTAGTGCTATTACTCCTCGTTTAGTGCTATTACTACTCATGTAGTGCTATTACTCCTCATGTAGTGCTATTACTCCTCATGTAGTGCTATTACTACTCATGTAGTGCTATTACCCCTCGTGTAGTGCTATTACTCCTCATGTAGTGCTATTGTTTCTCGTGTAGTGCTATTACTCCTCATGTAGTGCTATTACTCCTTTTGTAGTGCTATTACTCCTCGTTTAGTGCTATTACTACTCATGTAGTGCTATTACTCCTCATGTAGTGCTATTACTCCTTGTGTAGTGCTATTACTCCTCGTGTAGTGCTATTACTCCTTGTGTAGTGCTATTACTCCTCGTGTAGTGCTATTACTCCTCGTGTAGTGCTCTTACAACTCATGTAGTGCTATTACTACTCATGTAGTGCTATTACTCCTCGTGTAGTGCTCTTACAACTCATGTAGTCCTATTATTCCTCATGTAGTGCTATTACTCCTCATGTAGTGCTATTACTCCTCGTGTAGTGCTATTACTCCTTGTGTAGTGCTATTACTCCTCATGTAGTGCTATTACTCCTCATGTAGTGCTATTACTCCTCGTGTAGTGCTATTACTCCTTGTGTAGTGCTATTACTCCTCATGTAGTGCTATTACTCCTCATGTAGTGTTATTACTCCTCATGTAGTGCTATTACTCCTCATGTAGTGCTATTACTCCTTGTGTAGTGCTATTACTCCTCGTGTAGTGCTATTACTCCTTGTGTAGTGCTATTACTCCTCGTGTAGTGCTATTACTCCTCATGTAGTGCTATTACTCCTCGTGTAGTGCTATTACTCCTCGTGTAGTGCTATTACTCCTCGTGTAGTGCTCTTACAACTCATGTAGTGCTATTACTCCTCATGTAGTGCTATTACTACTCATGTAGTGCTATTACTCCTCGTGTAGTGCTCTTACTACTCATGTAGTGCTATTACTCCTCATGTAGTGCTATTACTCCTCATGTAGTGCTATTACTCCTTGTGTAGTGCTATTACTACTCATGTAGTGCTATTACTCCTCGTGTAGTGCTCTTACTACTCATGTAGTGCTATTACTCTTCGTGTAGTGCTATTACTCCTCATGTAGTGCTATTACTACTCATGTAGTGCTATTACTCCTCGTGTAGTGCTCTTACTCCTCATGTAGTGCTATTACTCCTCATGTAGTGCTATTACTCCTCATAAAGTGCTATTACTCCTTGTGTAGTGCTATTACTCCTCATGTAGTGCTATTACCCCTCGTGTAGTGCTATTACTCCTCATGTAGTGTTATTACTCCTCGTGTAGTGTTATTACTCCTCATGTAGTGCTATTGTTTCTTGTGTAGTGCTATTACTCCTCATGTAGTGCTATTACTCCTTGTGTAGTGCTATTACTCCTTGTGTAGTACTATTACTCCTCATGTAGTGCTATTACTCCTCATGTAGTGCTATTACTCCTCGTGTAGTGCTATTACTCCTCGTGTAGTGCTATTACTCCTTGTGTAGTGCTATTACTCCTTGTGTAGTGCTATTACTCCTCATGTAGTGCTATTACTCCTTGTGTAGTGCTATTACTCCTCGTGTAGTGCTATTACTCCTTGTGTAGTGCTATTACTCCTCGTGTAGTGCTCTTACAACTCATGTAGTGCTATTACTCCTCATGTAGTGCTATTACTCCTCATGTAGTGCTATTACTCCTCGTGTAGTGCTATTACTCTATATGTAGTGCTATTACTCCTCATGTAGTGCTATTACTCCTCATGTAGTGCTATTACTCCTTGTGTAGTGCTATTACTCCTCGTGTAGTGCTCTTACAACTCATGTAGTGCTATTACTCCTCATGTAGTGCTATTACCCCTCAGGTAGTGCTATTACTCCTCGTGTAGTGCTATTACTCCTCATGTAGTGCTATTACTCCTCGTGTAGTGCTATTACTCCTCTTGTAGTGCTATTACTCCTCGTGTAGTGCTCTTACAACTCATGTAGTGCTATTACTCCTCATGTAGTGCTATTACTCCTCATGTAGTGCTATTACTCCTTGTGTAGTGCTATTACTCCTCATGTAGTGCTATTACTCCTCATGTAGTGCTATTACTACTCATGTAGTGCTATTACTCCTCATGTAGTGCTATTACTCCTCGTGTAGTGCTCTTTCAACTCATGTAGTGCTATTACTACTCATGTAGTGCTATTACTCCTCATGTAGTGCTATTACTCCTTGTGTAGTGCTATTACTCCTCATGTAGTGCTATTACTCCTCATGTAGTGCTATTACTACTCATGTAGTGCTATTACTGCTCATGTAGTGCTATTGTTTCTCGTGTAGTGCTATTACTCCTCGTGTAGTGCTATTACTCCTCATGTAGTGCTATTGTTTCTCGTGTAGTGCTATTACTACACATGTAGTGCTATTGTTTCTCGTGTAGTGCTATTACTACACATGTAGTGCTATTACTACTCATGTAGTGCTATTACTCCTCATGTAGTGCTATTACTCCTTGTGTAGTGCTATTACTCCTCGTTTAGTGCTATTACTACTCATGTAGTGCTATTACTCCTCATGTAGTGCTCTTACAACTCTTGTAGTGCTATTACTACTCATGTAGTGCTATTACTCCTCATGTAGTGCTATTACTACTCATGTAGTCCTATTACTCCTCATGTAGTGCTATTACTCCTCGTGTAGTGCTATTACTCCTTGTGTAGTGCTATTACTCCTCGTGTAGTGCTATTACTCCTCGTGTAGTGCTCTTACAACTCATGTAGTGCTATTACTACTCATGTAGTGCTATTACTCCTCGTGTAGTGCTCTTACAACTCATGTAGTCCTATTACTCCTCATGTAGTGCTATTACTCCTCATGTAGTGCTATTACTCCTCGTGTAGTGCTATTACTCCTTGTGTAGTGCTATTACTCCTCATGTAGTGCTATTACTCCTCATGTAGTGCTATTACTCCTTGTGTAGTGCTATTACTCCTCGTGTAGTGCTATTACTCCTTGTGTAGTGCTATTACTCCTCGTGTAGTGCTATTACTCCTCATGTAGTGCTATTACTCCTCGTGTAGTGCTCTTACAACTCATGTAGTGCTATTACTCCTCATGTAGTGCTATTACTCCTCATGTAGTGCTATTACTCCTTGTGTAGTGCTATTACTCCTCATGTAGTGCTATTACTCCTCATGTAGTGCTATTACTCCTTGTGTAGTGCTATTACTCCTCATGTAGTGCTATTACTCCTCGTGTAGTGCTCTTACAACTCATGTAGTGCTATTACTCCTCATGTAGTGCTATTACTCCTTGTGTAGTGCTATTACTACTCATGGCGTGCTATTACTCCTCGTGTAGTGCTCTTACTACTCATGTAGTGCTATTACTCCTCATGTAGTGCTATTACTACTCATGTAGTGCTATTACTCCTCGTGTAGTGCTCTTACTCCTCATGTAGTGCTATTACTCCTCATGTAGTGCTATTACTCCTCATGTAGTGCTATTACTCCTCGTGTAGTGCTCTTACTACTCATGTAGTGCTATTACTACTCATGTAGTGCTATTACTCCTCATGTAGTGCTATTACTACTCATGTAGTGCTATTACTACTCATGTAGTGCTATTACTCCTCGTGTAGTGCTCTTACTACTCATGTAGTGCTATTACTCCTCATGTAGTGCTATTACTCCTCATGTAGAGCTATTACTACTCATGTAGTGCTATTACTCCTCGTGTAGTGCTATTACTCCTCGTGTAGTGCTATTACTCCTCATGTAGTGCTATTACTCCTCATGTAGTGCTATTACTACTCATGTAGTGCTATTACTCCTTGTGTAGTGCTATTACTCCTTGTGTAGTGCTATTACTCCTCATGTAGTGCTATTACTCCTCATGTAGAGCTATTACTACTCATGTAGTGCTATTACTCCTCGTGTAGTGCTATTACTCCTTGTGTAGTGCTATTACTCCTCATGTAGTGCTATTACTCCTCATGTAGTGCTATTACTACTCATGTAGTGCTATTACTCCTTGTGTAGTGCTATTACTCCTTGTGTAGTGCTATTACTCCTCATGTAGTGCTATTACTCCTCATGTAGTGCTATTACTACTCATGTAGTGCTATTACTCCTCATGTAGTGCTATTACTACTCATGTAGTGCTATTACTACTCATGTAGTGCTATTACTACTCATGTAGTGCTATTACTCCTTGTGTAGTGCTATTACTCCTCATGTAGTGCTATTACTCCTCATGTAGTGCTATTACTCCTCATGTAGTGCTATTACACCTCATGTAGTGCTATTACTCCTCGTGTAGTGCTCTTACTACTCATGTAGTGCTATTACTCCTCATGTAGTGCTATTACTCCTTGTGTAGTGCTATTACTCCTCATGTAGTGCTATTACTCCTCGTGTAGTGCTCTTACTCCTCATGTAGTGCTCTTACAACTCATGTAGTGCTATTACTCTTCGTGTAGTGCTATTACTCCTCATGTAGTGATACTACTTGTGTTCTTTCAGTCACTACGTAGATCTTTATCTTCTTAAAACTCCTATGATCCTATGGACCACCAGTCACATCTGTCAGTCACTGACCCTCTAAGCTCCATCAAGCTCATGTTCATTGCTTCAATGTTCTCATCTATCTATCTCTGCCTCTGTCTCCCCCTTCTTCATGTGACTTTAATAATTCCCACCATCTTCTCTAGGGAATCCTGTCTCATGATATGGCCAAAACATTTGAGCTTCAGTCTCATGATCAAACCTTCCAGTGAACTTTTTGGCTTCATTTCTTGATTGATTGGATCTTCTTCCAGTCCAAGAGACTCTAAGCAGTTTTCTCCAACACCACAATTCTCCGGCGCTCAGTCTTCTTTATGGTCTGGCTCTCACATCCGTATGTTACTACTGGGAATACCAGAGATCTAACTATGCAGAGCTTTGTTGATTGTGTAATGTCTTTGCTTTTTAATAACTTTTCCATACGTGCCATAGCTTTCCTCCCGACAAGCAAATGTCTTTTAATTTCTTGGCGGCAGTCATGAACTGAAGAGATCTTACATCCCAGGAAAATAAAATATGTCACTGCCTCCACTTCTTCCCATCCATTTGCCATGATCTTCGTCTTTGTAACATTGAGCACCAGGCCAGCTTGTGCACTCTCTTCTTTTACCCTCATCAGTAAGTCATTTAGTTCCTCCTCACTTTCAGCCATCAGAGTAGTATCATCGGCGTATCTGAGGTAGTCATTTCTCTCGGTAAGGTGATGATATGACATGTGGCTCTCTTTTACCGATCATGTTCAGTTCGGACATAGCATACTGTAGATATAGAGCTGCAGGTCTTACACATATCAGTTCTGACATAGCATACTGTAGATATAGAGCTGCAGGTCTCACACACATCAGTTCTGACATAGCATACTGTAGATATAGAGCTGCAGGTCTCACACACATCAGTTCACATCTTGTGAGCCGGGGGGGCAGGGACCAAGTGCAGAAAGAAGTCTCTATCTGCCCCTCCCTCTATTGACCCCGCCTCCTCTTTGCGGTATGCCCCGCCCTTTACTTACTTTTCCCACCTTCTCTTTCCTCCTATTAACCCCTGCTGCCCCCTACATGCTCTCCTTGCACTGGCTATCCCTGCTCCCCCACTGTTTCCCTCCATGGGCTGTTCCGGAACCCCCGCTATTTCCCCTGACCCCCTTCTCTTTCTCCCCTCTATATCTCTCTCGGTTACATGATCACCCTTGTTTTTCCCTTTATCCCTTCCTTTACATCTCCCATTTCTCCCATTTCTCCCCCCCCCCTCCATTTCTCTCCTCCTTTCTTCTCCTTCCTTCTTTTTTCTCTACCTTTCAGTTTTTCATTAGGCATAGATACACAATGCTTGTACAAATTTGTATACAGTGAACATATGACATTGGATACCACACTTTTATTGCCTGATTTCCAGTTACACCGAATGGCTAACAGAGCTCAATGTGGCTTCACAGAGGCGCCGTGCCATGGCGTTTACATTATTGCGAAATCATTTTCCATTTCATGAACTATTGCCCATATAGATTTTTTGTTTTAGGTTGATGGGAATAACCATTCAAACTAGTGTATAAACATTTATAATCATGAAAGCACATGTAATAAATAATGGGTAGGGGGAAAGGGTAGGGAGGAGGGAGAGGTAGCTGGGGGGGGGGGGGGGGGTCACAGCGCCCTATCCAGCAGCATTCTGCAGGGTTTAAACCCCATATTATTGTCAATGTGCCTACCTGAGGGAATCACCGTCCTTGAGATTTCCACGATTCTGTCTCCTTAGTGGGTCTCCTGGCCAATTATGTGTCAAGCCTCTTAAGCTAAGGGGTGAGAGGAGCCATGGACTCCAAATAGCTAAGCATTTGGGTCGGGAGTCTGTCAGTAAGTGTCATAGTCTTTGGTTAACCGCAATATAATTTATAATAATTTATAATTTATTGATGATAGCTTGGAAGCTAAGTATGTTACTTTTCCACTGCCTTGCTATATTACTTTTTGTAGCAAGCATCAAAAATTGCAAGAGTTTATTCTTAAGGGTTGAAAGAGTACCCACCAGTGGGCCTAGTAAGGCTACTTCTATCTCGACTATTAGTGTAGAGTGGACCATCCAGGATGCAAGGTCAAAGACTTTCTCCCATAGACCCTGAGCTCGGGGGCACATCCACCAGGTATGGTAGAATGATCCTTCTTCTGGACATCCCCTAAAACACGCAGGATCGGCCTTGGCTGTCCATTTGTTAAATCTCTCAGACATAATGTACGTTTGATGTAATACTTTGACAGCTGTCTCCAAAATACTGTAAATATAGGACCCTTTGGATAGATTTCTCCATGTGGATGCCCATGACTCACTCTCTCTTACGTGACCCAAATAGTGCTCCCATTTTATTATATACTTAGCTTTCCCATCTGGGGATATGTGTTCATGATGTTATATAACAGGCTCACCAGGTTTTTTAAAAGATGGAATAGCTCGCTTATTTTGACAAACCAGTTCACCCTCGGGAGGCCAGATTCTTTCCGTATCATATTTACATGATGAACTAACGTCATAAAGTTAAAGTACTCTTGGGGGGCAAAGTTAAGTTTATCTCTTAGCTCATTGAGGCACATCCGGTTTTCTTTTTTAAACCAGGCGCCCAATCTCAGATAGCCCATTGACCTCCACCAGTGAAGAGAGTCAAGGGAGAAGGTTGAGGTAAAGTTGGGAATGGGAATCAATGCAGTAAGCGAAGAAGGAGTAGGTGATAGCACATATTTTGGGATGGCCCTTGACCAAATATCTAGTGTTAATTTGAGGAAGGGGTTTTCTATCTTTCCTTTTATTATTTTATGTTCGGGTAGCCAACCACGTTCTCCCAGGAGTTAGGCTGCATAGCCCCATTCTCTAGAAAAATACATAAAGGTTGATGCTGAGCCAAATGGGCTATAGGGATAGATGCTAATTGAGCAGTTTTAAAGTCCTATGTCTATACATTTCTTGTTTAGCAATTCTGGGGAGCTTGTTATCCCAAATAAATTTAAAAATCTGCTTTTTGCACATGTCCAATCTTGTACTTTTATAGATATGGGAAGTTTCAAAATAACTAAATTTGGCGAGGTTGAATGTTCATTTTGACCGCATTGATTCGCCCCAGCCAAGAAATGTTGCCTTTTGACCATGTTTGGATATCTTTATATAACTCTCAAAATAATGGGGGATAATTAGCTTTGTAGATGCCTAAGATCGGGGGAGTAATATTTACCCCATAATGCCTAATTTGTGAGTTAGACCACACAAAACTATATTTCTGTTGAAGGAGACCCAACTCATGGTCCGAGAGGAGAATACTCAAAGCTTCAGTTTCTCCCATGTTTAGCTTCAACCCTGAAACCCAGTTAAAATGTTGTAGGATCCTGAGTAGGGCTGGGACCAAGACCACCAGGTCTGTCAGAGAGCAGAACAAGTCATCTGGAAAAAAGCAGCATTTCAGGTGATGTAGTCCCACCATGATGCCCTTGATATCCGCGGTAGACCTCAATTGCTAGAATGAACAACAATGGGGACAGTGGACAGTCTTGTCTTGTGCCCCTATGAAGTCAATAACTAGTAAGTTATCTCCCAGCAGTCTTGGGTTTCTTATAATAAGTTTTTATGAGGTTCAATTCAGGCGGGACTTCGTGTCCATTGAGCATACTATTGAATAATGTGGTTAAATGTGGCGGTAGGTGCTGCGCAAAGCTTTTATAATATAGATTCTAGAATCCATCTGACCAAGGGGCTTTGCCTTTATTCAGGGATCTAATCGTCTCTAGAACCTACTTAACAGTGATAAGTGCCATAATGCTATCTTTCTCTTGAGGTGATAGAACGGGCAAATCACAAGCTCCCAAGAAGGATGACAGCTGATTATCCGATTCAGGGTGGGGCGAGGAATACAACTTATGGAAGAAATCCAAAAATACTTATTGGATAAGAGATGGGCTGGTGGTAGGGACCCCTGAGGTCTGTTTAATCTTTAAAAAATTTGATTGATTACATTTTTTCTTTCATTTCCTGGCTAATAGAGCATCCGGTTTATTAGCTTTGGTATAGTACAGATGATTGGTCCACTGAATTGCTTTCTCTGTCTGTTCTGAAAGAGTGAGATTTCTGATTTTCTGCCTCTAGGTCAATTAGGTTTTTCCTTAAGAGGCTTTCCATGGCCCTTTAGGCTTTCCTATGTGAGGATGCTAATTTAATGCAGGAGACTCTAACAAAAGCCTTATGCACAACCCATACCCATCCTGCGTCTAGATTAGAATTTGCTGAAAAATAAAGGTCAATATCTTTGGCTACTTGCTCTTTAAATTGGGGGGTCAATAAAAGCATGTCATTTAGGCGACATGAGTATGGTGATCTATAGGCCGTACCCAAATCAAGAGTGCAACTAACAAAGGAGTGATCCGGCCAAGAGCACGGATGGATTCCCGAGCTTCCTGCAAAAAGGATGACGGGCGAAATGATTTGTAAGTAAGGAAAGCCTTACGCCTTTTAAATTGCGAGTCAAACCCTCTAACATTATGAGATAAAAAAGTTACTTCTGTATTAGTCATGTTGGTCTATCTTAGTGTTTTGCATTAAGTCACGCCTTATGCACTCTTTCCCCTTATGAGTCAGATGGAGAGACCGGCATATTCTCTTGCCTAGGGGTGGAATTAGAGGTTTGCTTAGGAAAGTGGTCTGTTATACTCTTGGATGACAAACTCTTCTTTGGTTTTCCCATTTTATTTGATAAAGTAATTATTCTCAATGGCCCTGAAGAAGATTTTAGTCTTTGGTCTCAAACGCAGGAATTCCTCAATTGGCCAAGGCAACCCCACTTTGGTTTGACCTACATATGACTCATTGTTAAGGTGATTGATACTTCTGACAGTTGGCTCTGGCTATGTCATTTGCCCTATATGGATCTGGTTCCAATCATATATTGTCTTGAGCTGAGGGTGCCTGCGGAGTACCGCTGGTAAAGCTTGTAGTCAATGCCTTGGTCACTCTGTCTGCATGCTATAATATGTGATGGGAATTGGCTGGTATCCCCAGATCATAGGCTGCAGTCTCCATTGTTGGGTCCAGGAAAGAAGGAAAGTCAAATCAGACTAAAGCAACTTGCAGTGGCAGTCAGGTGTTATTAGGTCAGACTTTGGCTTCTATCAATATTTGAGAAGTGCCGCAATTTGTATCCAGACGTGTCTGTCAAGGATAGGACTCTTAGGTTGTTGTTGGTAATTAGCCACTGGATTAGTCCCCCAGGTTATGAAGGCCCTGCAAGGGTGCTCACAGCCTTTGCACCGTGATCAGTTCACTGTTTTTATGAAGAGGTCCTATAATGGCCACTGCGATTTTGTGGAGAAACCTTCCCTGGGAGAGTACGTGTAGTGTCTCAAACAAATCTATAAGCTCCTGCAGTGTCCAGTGGGAATTGCATTGGGTAATGGGAGATGTCCGGGCAGCTTTGCTTAGTTTTGACCACCCGCATGTCAGAGAGTCAGAGTCCCTTCCTTTCACTTTTATCTCTTTTATCTCCATCTCTCTCCTCCTCTCCTTTCTCCCTGGTCCTCCTTTCCCCCTCTAATGTATCTCCCCAGCACTCCCTCTCTTCCTTTCTCTCTCTCGCTCTCCTCTCTCCACCCCTTGTCTCTTTCCTTTTTTCTTCCCCTTGCCCCATAGGCTCTTCATACCACCCCTTTGTGCAGCAAAACCCCTGCTCATTCCCTTCTCCTTCCCTCTCCTCTATCTATCTGTTCCTTCATTTCACCTTCTCCCCTCTTCTATATCGCCCTCCTCTCTTTCTACATTCTCTCCATCTTCTATTCTTTTCTTCCCCTTTGCTTTCTCCCATTCCTTTATCTTTCCCTCTTTACTCTCCCCCTTTCTCTTCTCTCCTCTCCATTCTTTCTCTTGTACCATTTTATTTTCTCTTCTGAATTTTCTTCCTCTATCCACTCCCCTCTCTTCTCCTTTTCTCTCCTCATATCCTTTATCCTTTTTCTTTCCCTCTCTCCCCTTCTCCTCACTCTCCCCCATTTCTCTCCTTCTCTCCCCATTCCTTCCCTTCCCACCCCTCCGCTATCTCTTCCCTCCTCTCTCCTTTGTATCTCCCTCCCTTCTCTCGGTGTCTCTCACTCTTTCTTGATTTCCCGGTCACTCTCACTTTCTCCCTTCTTTCTCTCTCTACACTTCCAGTATCAGTGGAGACTCCTGGTACTTGTGAGTACTAATCACACTAAGTACATATATTTGGGATATCACTCCCTGAAAATCTGGACAAGCTATTAAAAAGTAATGATATTAAAGATATTACACTATCACATATGTTGTGGTATTCCCAGTAGTAACATACGGATGTGAGAGCTGGACCATAAAGACGTCTGAGCGCCAGAGAATTGATACCTTTGAGTTGTGATGTTGGAGGAAACTGCTTAGAGTCCCCTTGGATGGCAAGAAGATCCAATCAAGCAATACTACAGGAAATGAAGCCAAACTGATCACTGGAAGGTTTGATCATGAGGCTAAAGCATACAAAATATTGTGGCCATATCACGAGACGGCAGAATTCCCCAGAGAAGACTCTGATGCTGAGAAAGATTGAAGGCACAAGAAAAAGGGCAGATGGATAGACGAGGTCATTGAAGCAATGATCATGAGCTTGAGGGAGCTCAGAGGGGCAAAGGCTGACAGATCACTGTTCAATGGAGAGCGGGAGGGGCAGAGGGAAAGGGGGAGAGAGAAAGAGAAAGGAAGGGGAGAGTGAGGGAGGGGAGAGAGAGAGAGATAGAGGGCACAGAGAGAGAGAGATGGTGCACAGAGAGAGCGAGTGAGCGTACAGAGAGAGGGCACATAGACAGCACAGCCAATTTAACAAAACGTATACGATACCGCAAGTTACTAGTATATATATATATATATATATATATATATATATATATAAAATGCACATCCATATAATTATCTAGTTTCTTCCTTCCTGTCCTCTCATTCTACTGATAACTACAAACACGCCCATCATCCACATGTGATGTAACAAACACAGAATGGATTCTTCTACTCATAAGCAGAGTCTTCAAATATTTAGATAATCCCCAAAAAA
The DNA here is from genome assembly GCA_027410445.1 of Discoglossus pictus. Taxonomy (NCBI): domain Eukaryota; kingdom Metazoa; phylum Chordata; class Amphibia; order Anura; family Alytidae; genus Discoglossus; species Discoglossus pictus. The sequence goes on from CM050167.1 coordinate 5,369,625, forward strand.
CGCTTTATGCCCTGGGCTTATACAGCTGCTAATGTTGGTTTGGTGCGTGCACTGGCCCTTTAATACTTTCTTACAATGGTACTTGTACAGTAAGTGCGTTGCTCTGCGATACCAACCTATCTGGGTACTATCTGCATTCCTGACATGCTTTGACTGTACAAACAATATAAGAACATGAACAAACATTACAGACTAAGCTGATCTTTGGTCCCTAAGACATTCAGTTAAAGGTACAGTCGCAATCACCGAAGATACAGAAGATACGATTTGGCTTCTGCTGAACATCAATAAACTCAGAAAAACACGAGACATCTCAAGGACGAACAAGTCTATAAATAAAAACTAGAAACGTGATAATTCTCTCAAACGTGTCATAGAAAAGTACCCGCCCGCAGCCCTCAAACGTGAATTGAAGATAATCCCACAATTTAAAGATATCACTGAGGCTCCTCGAGAATTCTCCCTTAAAGGTACATGACAGTTTGTGTGACATCCTGTGCATGTCTGATTGGGCGTCCCATATCAAACCATTTATTGAGGAATTCTTTATATGTGTAAAGTACATTTGAGTGAGCTCCAGGAACCTATGTATGCAGAGCGTCCTAGCCAATAAACTGTGTGGAGTTGTATCCTATCTAATCAGCAGTCAGTATTACAGCTGAAGCTTTGTCTCAACCAGTGAGAGGGAAACAGACACACTGCTGTACCTGCCTCTGATTGGCCACAACTAATTATGAATTTTATGCTAATTTAACTTTTATGGGGAGTTCCTTCTCAAAGTCAACTGAAGAAATTTTGCAAAAATTGGGGTAAGTTTATTAATGTTTATTTTGGTATTTTTTCATGCAAAACATTTTTTCCATACATTACAGATTCTCCTCTATTAGGATCCATTAAACTCCCAGATACCTTTACATTATAGGTGTAGTTTAGGAAAACTTTGCTTATTTTTGAAGCATGTAACAAACTAACAACATTAGTAGCTGGGGAGTAAACCAAGAGCCCTGCTTCTGGATCGATAGCTTGTTGTGGTGGAGGGGCTATACCATGTAGGGTCACCCAAGATGGGCAGGTCATAGCAGAAAGGTCCACTGGAGAAGGAACTGGCAACCCACTCCAGTATCTTTGACAAGAAAACCTTATCAATAAGCATGACCAGACACAAGATGTGCCGGGCCCCCTGTAGGGTCATCTAAAACGGGCAGGTCATAGCAGAGAGGACAGAAAAATCATGGTCCACTGGAGAAGGAACTGGTGCCCATTACAGTAACTTTGCCAAAAAAGCCTTATGGATAAGCACAACCAATGATAACCAACACTGGTGTGCTGTGGTCCATGTGGTCATGGAGAACTGGGCACAACTGGATGACAGAATAACAACAAAACCAAGAGCAGAAACACATCTTAAGAGAAAACTCTGATTTATGCAGGCTCTATCTGTGTCTTGGGGCTCTCATATTGGACATTTGGTGACTTCTTATTGGCCTGGAGCCTGAGGGGGATTCTACTGTGAGAGGCACATTCATATACTTATACAGTTTGGTAAAAACTTTAAATACTTACAAAAAAATGCAAGATGGGAGCATAAAAGTATTATTAGAGAAAAGCTTTAGATGACTCTAATTGTCTCATGGGGGATCCCAGCTAGTCTGTCTGTAGCTTGAGGGGAAGAGTGAATTCTGAATTCTGTCAAGTGTGATGTTTAGAGAGACAGTTTTAGAGAGATAGATATTAATAGAGATCTTATCTGAATCCACATTCCCTCTACTTCTCCCAGATACATAATCCTTTTAGGAACACATACAAAATTTCTGTCATCATTAAGGCAAAATTGAATATAATAGTTACAAAGTAAAGACTGATTATTCATTTTATAAAAATATTCTCTCCATTATCAAGCCAAGTTCTATCATATTATACATGTGACACTTCACTGGTCATTTAAAGATTTACTATAAGTTCTCTTCATGTTGTAAAAGAGCACAAGATTGTATGTTAAAGTGATCATTTAAATTTGTGTTTACATACATTGTGTCCTGCCCATTGGCTGTTGTATTAGTAATCAGCAGAGTGCTGAGTCTATCCCACGCTGCGTGAATCTATATGGGGAAGGATGTGATTGACGGCAGAGCGTCCCCTGGACTCAGATTACATTGCACTGTCCAGATAACCCATAGCTTACCTGTTTTGGGTAAGTACCAGTATTCCATGCTTGCACAGACAGAAGTGGTATGGGTTATATTTTTAATTGTTGGGATCAGTGTATGGAGCAATTACCCCTTCCAAGTCCCCCAGATTTGGAGCAGGCTATATAAATAAACACATATTTTATTTTGGTGCAAAAGGCACATATTTCAAAAATTCTGAAAGTATTTTAACTTGTTTTTAGGAATTCCTTACAGTAATGTGGTACAAATTATGCTGATTAAGTGGCCCTTTAACTTCCACAGAAAGGGCTCAGATAAATATATAAAACAAGAATACAATCAAACACCAGCTTACCTATACAAGGGATGGGCTCACTCACAAAAACATTTCCTTGGCATGGACTGAAAAAAACAAATCCCCGTCTTGGTTTCTTTGTGGTTTATGATGTTACTTCTCAATAGTAACAAAGGTTAAAATAAAAAGAAGAAGAATCGTGCAACATTTTTAATTAATATAGTGATACACAAATAAAAGAGCATTTTAAAATAAATGAAAATACACGTAAAGACAGAAGATTCTCATCATCCTGCTGGGCGGACACTGTGGGTCAATATGTGGGAATTTCAGGGCAATATGAGAATAGTCTGTGGGGTAAATGTGTGAAGGCTCGGTCATAATAACTCCACTATTTAAATCTGCCTCGTTATGGATGACTACCTTGTTGTGGTGAATTGGCTTGTGTACCTCAGTGAAGCTTTGAGCTTTACCATGTACGATCACCTAAGACGCACAGGTCATAGCAGAGAGGTCAGACAAATATTGGTCCAACTGTGAAGGAACTGGCAACCCACTCCAGTATCTTTGCCAAGAAAACCTTTATGAATAGGGATGCCCAGAGACATAATGACATGTGTGGCTGGAGTGCAGTGGTCCATATGGTCATGGAGAGTTGGACACGACTGAACGATTAAACAACAACAATTATATCTCCACAATCAAATGGATAATTGTTGGAATAGAGACGTGTTTTTTATGAGGCAAAATTTAAAGCACAAGTCAGGAGCCAGCCCCACGTTGATGAGAACTATTTAACAGTGAAACAGCTGTCTGTGGGTAGATCTCCTAACTCCTGCTGTGCTTCAAATCTGTGTAATACAGCAAGCATATGCCTTAAAGGAGCCATGTACAAAATGTCTCTGCCTTCTGTCCCAGGGTGCAGTGCAATAACTGTATTTATTGAAAATCTGTGCATTATTTTCTTTCTTTTTTTTATTATAAATTTTTATTTTTCCATTACAAAAAATACAAAATACATACATGCACATAAAGTAAAAACATACCATATTTCAAAACATCCTAACATTCAATGTAACAATGGACCAGTTAAATATCTAATTCTACAAAATATAAAAATAAAGTGGTGTATACTATTCCCTCTTTTACCCATTAATAAGAGGGACCAAAGTACATATCATCCCATTAGTCCCCCTTGTAACCTTAAATATCTTTTAGCATTCTATTAATTAATAACAGAATGCTATTTATTTTCTGAGGCGGGAAAGTAACCAATGCACAAAAATCTCACCATTACTGATTAGATACCTAGAGGTGCAGGGGGTGCTCACTAGAGGTGCCATGCAGAGAAGGTTTACCTTTTCCTTTTTGTATACTTTACAGGCAATACATTGTCTGACAATCTCCTCTATGGTAATAATCTGTACACAAACACACACTGCTAGTTATCACACAATACTAGTTATCACACAATACTAGTTATCATGTACTGCTAGTTATCACACAATACTAAGTATCACACACTGCTAGATATCACACAATACTAGTTATCACACAATGTTAGTTATCACACACTGCTAGTTATCACACACAACTAGTTATCACACAATACTAGTTATCACACAATACTAGTTATCACACACTGCTAGTTATCATGTACTGCTAGTTATCACACAATACTAGTTATCACACACTGCTAGTTATCACACAATACTAGTTATCACACACTGCTAGTTATCACACAATACTAGTTATCACACAATACTAGTTATCACACAATGTTAGTTATCACACTGCAAATCTTTTTAACACAAAATCACCCTATCAGCTCTATTAAATTCCCTGAACATGTAAGCTCGTAGACCGTAACGTAGTCCATAAGACTTGCGGCTATTAAATTGCCCCCCTAAAGCAAGCTACTCACGACTTGCGGATTAAGGCCGAAAAAAGCTTACGGAACGTGGAACTGCGCGTCCGCAGAGCCTTTGAACTGTCAAACCCGTAACTGCTACGTTCCAATTTCACTATTAAAATGCAGCAAATTTCCAAAGATGCCCTGGCGTTCAAACCCGTAACCCGCAAATGGGGGTAAACATTACAGGCTCCAAATAGGACCCACAAATAGTTTACAGACAACTTCTCAACACTGTAAAAGACAATATAAACACACCAGAGGACTTTATAATATGGGGAAAGCATGGAAAGGCATTACAATTACTTGTACAATAATCCCCAAATAAAAAAAAATGCATTTAAAACATATCTTATTTCATCATATGTTGGAATGGTCATGCATATGCCAATATGAAAAGTCATGCTGTAATATGCACAAAGCAATTAAAGAAATACTACCTGATTAAATTGCAACACAAATACATGAAACATATGCCATATTAACCCTTTCTCACTCAAAGAGGCTCTAATGTGTGTCCCTGGAATAAATATATGATTGCATATACATCTCGCTCATCACATCTACATTGGGAAAACAAATATTGGCCAAATTACACCGACACATCCACATATATCAAGTACCAGGAGAACATTTTATTATTTGTTGTTTAGTCCTTTAGTAGTGTCCGACTCCCTGTGACCCTATGGACTGCAGCACATGTATTTAGGCCTGTGCTGTTCTACAAGATTTGCATGCCAAAGATATTGGAGTGGGTTGCCAGTTCCTTCTCTAGTGGACTGGGATTTGTCTGACCTCTCTGCTAGCCCCTTCACCACCACCACTAATGTAAATTGATGAATAGCAGAACATAATGGGAGGTCACCAAATGGGATTGGGTATACATCTTGGCACATGGCCACCAGCAATGGCGTGGGACTTTCCAGGATGGACGTAGCAGAGATTACCTCTGATGGAGGTGAGTTGGCTGTTGCTCCATGTGCCTCTGCACAGCCTCCATGTGTTTTTGCGGCCCTTCCTGATGTGTTAGAGTACATTAGTGTGGTGTATGTTCCCCCGGTCACCTTCAGCATTTTAAAGTGGTGGTGGTGAAGGGGCTTGTATACTATAATGAAGCTGTGAGCCATGTAGGGCCACTGTAGATGGGCAGGTCATAGCAGGTCAGACAAATCACAGTCCACTGGAGAAGGAACTGGCAACCCACCCAGTATCTTTGGCATGCAAACCTTGGGGAACAGCACAGGCAGAGACCTACCCAAATATGCTGCAGTCCATAGGTTCAAAGAGGATCGAATACGACTGAAGCACTGAACAACAAATAATAAAATGTTCCCCTGGCACTTGATATATGTGATGTGGTGGTGTAATTTGGCCACTATTTGTTTTCCCAATGTAGATGTGGTGAGCGAGATGTATATACAATCATATATATTCCAGGGTCCACATTAGAGCCTCTGTGAGTGAAAAAGGGTTAATATGGTATCAGTTTCATGTTTTTGTGTTGCAATTTAATTTAATTGCTTTCTGCATGTTGCATCATGGCTTTTCATATTGGCATATGCATGACCATTCCAACATATGCTAAGTGGTGGTGGTGAAGGGGCTTGTGTACTGCAATGAAGCTGTGAGCTATACCATGTAGGGTCACTCTAGGTGGGCACGTCATAGGAGAGAGGTCAGACAAATCACACTCCACTAAAGAAGGAACTGTCAACCCACTCCAGTGTCATTTGTCATATTCATTTTAGGCCCTCAGGGAATGTTCATACTCGACAGTATCACTAATTGTACCTTGCATGTGTATTAGCCCTTTTTTATTATTATTATTATTATTATTATTATTATTATTATTATTATTATTATTAAATACGATGTATATTATTATATGATATCTAATGCTAGTATGGCTATTATTCTTTTTATATGTATTGATCTATTGCATGGTAACTAGGGCTCATTAGTTTACATATATAGGAATGTGACACTAATGCGATGTATGTGGATGTCCCATAACCCTAACCATTGAAAACACACGGTTATAACAATATAACACAGCTTTATTTCATACACAGAGCATAATCAGAAATGGACAAGACTGTGCATTAATATCATGGGTGTGGTGTGGGCGGATGCCGGAGAGCAAGAGGTTTGTGGGAAAAAGGGGATACCTAAAGGGGGTAATGTCATAATCTAGAACAAGCATGATGCATAGCACCTACCAGGGTCACATATGGTCACTACACCGCTGCAACCGGAATCTGATGACAAAAAGGATCATCACAAATCACTCCATGTAACTGAAGAAACCATTAACGTGCATAGCACTCACACCTTGTCTAGATCTGCTCAATGAAACAGATGATTTAATCTCTGGACTGTGTAATCCAATCCACATACAGTGTGGTGACAAAAACAAAAATCTGACAAAAAGGTCAACTAAAAAAAGGTGGAGGAGGATAAAAAAAATAATGACAATGCATTTACAGTACAGAGCTAAATACTGTACCAATAAACCAACTCACCTGTTTCCCATCTGCAAGCATTACTAACCATTAGCTAGGTCTCTGGATAATCAGTAATATGGGAAAATACCCATTAATACGGAGAGGACACAAAGGTCAGCAGCCAGATTCACTGTTACTTACATCAGACCCAAGGATCTGTTCTCAGACTGATATTGAGGTCAGGATCACATGTATCACAAGTGCATATATTAATGCTGGCTGTCATTAACATGCCACTGTGAGACTTTGCAAGTCCACCACCATAGCGGTATTAGTCTACATTTAAGCTAACAACAATCATTTCTGAGATATCTGGCTATATGATGGCTTTAGGATTGGGGGAGCTACATGTTAAGGGAGGGCTATCACTGAAGGAATTTCAACCTGAGAGGCACTAGGAAAAACTTACACTCCATACATTTCCTTCACAATGCTTGCAGATGCAGAAGTTACCTTCATGGACCTGAATTGTACCTAAAACAAAAAAATGACAAAACCTACAAAATAAGGTCTTAAAAATCATAGCCACTGGAGCATCTCTCTCAACAGCTTTCCTCAGTGTCCATGAATTGGTGACATGTTAAACAGAATCCTACATGTCCACAGAGAAAAGGATCGTGGACCAGGTGATGGGAGGTAGCCATCTTCATACAAAATATCACCATCACATAGGCCAAGACCCAAAACTCTGAAGCCAGGCTAGATTAGGTTAAAATTGTGACCAATAGATTGTCACTGAGGAGTGCTGTTGAGAAGGCACAAACATGTCCACAGCCCCTATGTCCTCCTCCGCCTAGGCAAAGGGCCCACATCCCCGTCTCCCTGCTGGTGGTGGTGGTGGGGGGGGGGGCAACCCCCCAGGAGGCAGCAACTCTCCTCCCTATTGCACCTTGCATGAGTTCCGCATGATTGGGAGAGATGTTGGCCTGGATCCCCTGAAGACAGTCCAGTTGTTGACTCATGATTGTCAGCATCTCCACCTGCGCAGCTGGCTTGGCGGTGGTGGAGGTCTGTGGGGCATTGGTGAGTGAGGAGGTGGCGGTGATGGAATGGGGAGGGCCTGGGGCCCGGCTGGAGCCTGGGGCGATAGTTGAGGTGTTGTGAGTGTGCCCGGTGGTGGTGGCCAGCACACTGCTGTGGGGGGAAGGAGGTGGTGGCGGGTTGCTGTCCTGGTCTCCATATGTCCAACTGGAGGGCCCTGGCAAAATTCTTAGTCTTTGGAGGAGGAGGATGTTGGGGTCAAATTCTGGCAGGGTTGCCGGAGGTCCGGATGGTGACCCCACCACCCAAATTACCTCCTCCGAGCCAGGGCCCTCAGATCCTCCTCCTTCCTCCTCCCCTTGCTCCAGTTCCTGCTGGGCGCAGGCTTGCTTCGGCCACATCCTGCTCGGATGGTGCAGACACCCCCGCCTCTGGCTCGCCACTGGACCCAGACCTCCTCCTGGATGCTGAAAGATAGAAAAGAAATGTATATGTCATTAGTATGATGAATAATACATTGTTATGTGTTCATTCCTAACTATCTGACATCTAGGCTTGAACCTGGGTGATTCTCCTAATTGCAATTCAGATTGGCTATCAAATGCCAGATTTGATTTATTCTTTGTTTTATGGTCTTGAGCGTTCTTGGCTCTTAACGCTATCGTGTTTCCGGCTGTGGTCTGTAACTGCATAGGCTGCAGTGGACACACCAATAAATGGACTCTCAGTTGTTTGATTACTGTTGTTGTGCCCAGGAATGACAGTGAATTGTCAACTTCATGGATTTAATGATGCATCCATCTATCACTTGTTAATTCCATGTCAATGTTCTTGTTGGTCATCATGTACATGTGTAGTGTGTGAGATGCCCATGTGGTGGCATGTTGGTGTATGTAATATTCACCTGACATGGAGGCTGGGTCCTGCTAGGCCACCGAGCCTGAAGCTCCAGCGGCGGGCAACGGTCTCAGAAGGTCCCTGGCGACCCTCTCTCAATCAATATAGGTCACGCTGTGGTCCTTCTCTTCCTTGGCCATTATCATCACCTTGGCCCTGATGTCATCATATCTGTGCTTGACAGACCTCACATCCCTTGGCGCTGTGCCTACCACAGTAATCTCTGCCGCTACCTCCTTCCAAGCCTGAGCCCTAGAACCTGGCTTCACTTCCCTCCCCCCTGCAAGAATGACGGGGCAGCCACGGATAACACCGAGGAGGACCACATTCTAGTAGTGCGTAGTCCTGTGCTTGCCCTAAGCCTCTTGCCCTCTCGACTGTGGGTGGGGACACTGGCCTCACTGACTTGTCCCTAGAGCCTGTCCCTTCAAAGAACTACCACCCCCCTGGGATCAGGCCCCTTCCCCTCTGTCCCTCTGCTATGTGTGCCTGATGCTCGGGCCACCCTTCCACCACCCACTTCCTCCTCTGCACTCTCCTCCTCCTCCTCTCTCTCCTCCTTGCCCTCTTCTCCCTCCTCACCCTACTCTCCCTCCTCCACCTCCTCCTCTCCCTCCTCCACCTCCTCGCCCTCCGATCCCTTCTCCACCTACTCTCCCTCCTCCACACCCTCCTCTCCCTCCTCCACCTCCTTTCCCCTTTACCTCCTCCTCCCCCTCCTCCTCGCCCTCTTCTCCCTCCTCTCCCTCCTCTCCCTCCTCCACCTCCTCGCCCTCCTCTCCCTCAATCCTCCACCTCTTCCTCCCCACTTCTACTCCCTATGACCACCTCTCTCTCCTCTCTCCTCCTCACCACTATCCCTCTTCTCCTCCCCACCGCTTTACTACTCTCCCCTCCTCTCTCCTCCCTCCATAATATCCCAAAAGTAAAAGATGGATAAATAGAAAAAAGTATAACTGTATATGTCTGCTGGGGAAAAAAATGTGTGTGCTATGTGTTATTAGTAACTGTTGGGGGATGGGTGTGGGGGATGAGATGGGGGGGGGGGGGGTGCATAGAGTGACCTAACTCTATGTGTCTCTATGTGTGTTCTTTAAATTATGTGTATTGAAATTATGTGTAATCTGTAAATATGTGTACGCAAGTATTAAGTTTAAATCAGTATGAAATAGAATATAAATGAATAAAACCGCAAACCACTGCTTTCCAAATAACTCCTGCTATCTCTCTGACTCTGAAAACCCACCAGCTCCGGAAACTGCGTGCTAATTCGAAAGAAAAACTAACACAGTAAACGCATGGGCGTGTGGAACGCAAATTTATAATCTCCCTCGGTCAATCATATTTGGCTAGACCGCTTTTTATTGGCTGAGAGGTCTGTGACGCACTACGTTATACCGCAATTGGATAGTTACGGCCCATCGCAGCTCTTCCATCCCCTTTACAGCTGGCAGGCGCTGAAAGGACTTACGGGCTTGCGCCTCAACCCCGTAGCTCGCGCCATGGTCTAATTTAATAGCTCTGTAAACCTGTCAAATTTCAAGCTCGCAACCTTTGCAGGTTTGCCACTGCCGCTATGGGCTTAAAATTTGATAGGGCTGTATAACTAGTGAAAGTTATTCTCTATACCTCACAGTAACCTAAGACTGCATATTCTTTAATATGAAATGATTTCTCAGGTATTAGTCTGGGCCAGGACAGGGCAGCTGGAACCTGTCTGTTTATTACTTTTTTGACTGCTCACTAATCTTCACTAATAACTAACCTCCAATCTCAGAAATGCTGAAAACACATTTGCGGAGCATATTTTATTAAATAAAGGGACGTGAAGGTTCCCTGTTTTTATTATTAAAATAAACTGCCCGAGTGTTTATTTGCATAATTAGGCAACATTTTATTAACAAGTGATTAACATTCCTGTTTTTACCATTGAAATCATCTAAAAAGTTCCTGCAAAGTTCTGCATACGTGTATGCAATATGTATATAGTACTGGATGTAATAGCCAATCTCAATGGCAGGATTTCAGTAACATGTTCCTGAGACACAGCCTCTGACTGGCTAGTACATCTAGTAATGTAACTAGTTTTATAAATGTGTGGTCCAGCAGCAAAGCCATTCTACAGGTCAATAATTCTGTGAATATATACAATATATATAGTGACAAAGTGATATAAAGTGTGTATGAAAGCCACAGACTTTATAAAGCTCTTTTCCCCAGGAGGTGTTAAAGAGTTACCTCCTGGAGCAATTGTTGGAGGAAGTAGAAGAGGACAGAGCATGCCAGCAAGAGTTTATAGACTGAAACAAGAAAAATAGGACAGAGCCCATATGAGACAAGCTTTGGCAGCACAAAAGGCCCAGCGGCAGCATCTGAGGTCTCCAAATACTATTGTGACTTCAGTGGAAGCATTAAACCTAACCTCTGCCTACAGAAAATGACTAGTATGGATGATGTACAAACAAACATCCTGAACTGAAATATTTGCCACTAGGGAAGCTTTGTCCCAAAAGCATTGGGTGACAATAATGACCCCTAATTATGTGGTGACGCGCAGAAAGCCTTTGTTGTTTTGGATACAGAAAGGTCAATGAATTATGTTGTTCTGAAAGCAGAGATCCTTAACCGAGTTGGAGTTAGCAGAAGTATCAGAGTACAGAGATTGTATTCATTGAATTTTTTGTATAAGATGAACTTGAATTGTTATTGCAAGGAAGACCTATTGGGCACAAAGGAGCTTCCATGTTCTAGACAGCCACCTTACTGTCTTCTGGATAAATATGAATGTGATGGTGTATGGGATCCTAAGAAGTGGCATGCTTATCTCTACCCAAACTTGTAAAGGGATTGAGGAAGAAATCTGATGAAGAAAGACACATTGCAAATGTGGAAGAAGTTGTGAGCAACGTTCAAAGAATAAAGGGCAAGGTGTCACTCTCTGGGCGCAACATCAGCCTCAGCATGAATGATGTTGATCAAGACACTGGGGAAGATTTGAACACAAACCTATGCAGAAACTTTATGGGTAAGAGCAATGAAGAGGTCTTCACAAAAAATCTGGACAGACCCAGGCACCTGCCCCTGGTGAATATTCCTAAGGAGGAGGATGATACGTTAGATAGGAAATATCTGACAAAGATCTCTGACCCAGAGAAAGGGGAGATCAAACAGCTGACTGCAGCCAGTGATCCTGAGTTTGATGAGGAAACTAGAACTTTTCCTAAAGTGGATGATGAGGAAGATCAGAGTTTAAAGACTGAGCTGGTAAAGGGGGAACCAACGTTCCTGAGAGCACAAACAAAGCAGAGCATGGACATTTGTCCCATTAAAATTGTGAAGTATCCCAACAGGTACCTTTCTCAGGCAGCCATAATACAGAGCTATCTGGAGAAGGAGAGACAAGAGGGGAAACAACCACAACGAGAAGCAGAAATGGACTCCATCCCAATGGGACTCAAACAGCCTGATAGATAGATAGATAGATAGATAGATAGATAGATAGATAGATAGATAGATAGATAGATAGATAGATAGATAGATATACAATTCCTTGCAAAAGTATTCACCCTCCTTGGAATTTTTTGTGTTTTGTTGCCTCACAACCAGGAATTAACATGGATTGTTTGAGGATTTGCATTCTTTAATTTACAGAACATGCCCACCACTTTAAAGATTTTTATTTTTTTTGTGAAGCAAACAACAAATAGGACAAAATAACAGAAAAAGTCAATGTGCATAACTATTCACCCCCCTAAAGTCAATACTTTGTAGAGTCACCTTTTGCGGCAATCACAGCTCCAAGTCGCTTTGGATAAGTCTCTATGATCTTGCCACATCTTACCACTGGGATTTTTGCCCATTCCTCTTTGCAAAACTGCTCCAGCTCCTTCAAGTTGGATGGTTTGCGCTTGTGAACAGTAAGTCTGACCACAGATTTTCTATTGGATTGAGGTCTGAGCTGTGACTAGGCCATTCCAACACATTTACATGTTTCCCCTTAAACCCCCCAAGTGTTGCTTTAGCAGTGTGTTTGGGGTCATTGTCCTGCTGGAAGGTGACCCTCCATCCTAGTCTCAAATCACGCACAGAGTGGTACAGGTTTTGCTCAAGAATATCTCTGTACGGCTTATTGTCGTCCTATGTACAGATACTCCAGTCTTTGCTGTGGATCTCTGCAGCTCCTCCAGGGTTACCTTAGGTCTCTGTGCTGCCTCTCTGATTAATGTCCTCCTTGCCTGGTCCATGAGTTTTGGTGGGCGGCAGTCTTTTGGCAGGTTTGCTGTTGTGCCATGTTCTTTCCATTTGGTTATGATAGATTTGATGGTGCTTCTGGGGATCATCAAAGATTTGGATATTTTTTAATAACCTAACCCTGACTTTGTCCCTTACTTGTTTGGAGAGTTCCTTGGTCTTCATGGCAGTGTTTGGTTTGTTGTGCCTCTTACTTAGGTGTTGCAGCCTCTGGGGCCTTTCAAAAAAGGTGTGTTTATGTAATGACAGATCATGTGACACTTAGATTGCACACAGGTGGACATAATTTCACTAATTATGGGACTTCTGAAGGTCATTGGTTGCACCAGAGCTTTTTATGGGCTTCATAACAAAGGGGGTGAATACATACGCACATGCCAATTTTTTGTTTTCTATTTCTAAAAAAAAATTGATGTATATATTTTTCTCATTTCCCTTCACCAACTTAGACTATTGTGTTTTGATCCATCACATACAATTTAGATTAACAAAACATTGAACTTAAAGGGATAGTAAATTTAGCACATATTGGACCACACCATATTATAGATCTCCAAATGGCATGTTGAAATAATACTAAAATACTAATTTTTGAAATATGTCTATTTTTCATTGAGGAATCAGTTTTACAGAAATATATGATTTTCAGGTTGTTTACAATTTGGAGACAGTAGCCCCACAGTTCACAGCTCAGAGTTCTGTTCCGCCTCCTAAACTACTCCAACCAACCAGGTCGCAGGGGTGTGTCTCCATTAAACTCTATGAGAATGAATTAGATTGACAGGGGTGTGTGCTCAGCACTATAGTGACATCATGGATAGAGGCTTATCTGCCTTGCTTGGCAGTAATTTTCCTCTCTTTCTGGAGGGACAAACTTTGTCTAAAGTAAGTAAGAAACAATCATAAAAACATTAGAACAAAGTATTTGAACATAAATAAAAAATAAATAAAAAATATATGTTTCTATTTATTAGCTTCTCCTCATTATTTCTTGTTTTTGTATATGTGTCTGTATATATATATATATATATATATATATATATATATATATATATATAAAATTACTAAGTCAGAGGTGCTCATCAGAGAACGAACCAACCTTAATAGGTTAGTTCTATGGCCATGATAAACCACTCAGAGGGCAGCCTCTTTTAGCTCACTTGTGCCCTTCACAGAGGGAAATAACTTGAAGTATATCAGTCTGGTCTCACTCAAAAGAGTGACCCAGCCCCGAAATGCCAGGCAGTTCTACCCTGAACAGGAGAAACAACAAACGTCTGACGCTTTTCGGCCTTTATGGGCCTCGTCAGTGAGGTTCAGCTGTATCGAATAAGAATATAACAATCCATAACATTTCTCAAAATACGTATTGTGAACCATTACATGAAGGTTTCTAATATGCAACTTATATTGTAAACAGTGGCTAACGATTTGTTTTTACTAACAATACTAACATGAAATTGTTGAACTTTTTCTAAATAAGTCCCCTCAACAATGACAGAATGCTTATTAACATACAACTTATATTTAAACTCCTGGTAAAGCACATAGTTATTGAATACAGAGGAAGGCAAACAGTAAAACACCCCCATTGGAACTTAGCCAATTGTCTCAAAAGAAAAAAAAAATCCTTCCTGACCCCATTAAATGGCGATCAGATTACTCCCTGGATGAATCCTTTCTATTTAATTATACATTGAATTTTATTAACAAATGTTTCAGCTGCAAATGCCATAAATCTTTTTTAACATTTAATAAATTAATGTTTCCAACTTTTTAACATACAATGATAACAATGCGAACATTAACATAAGATAACCACATTTAACCTGAATTTATTTTAAACTATAGGGATCTTGAATATTGAATCCAGAGTAAAGGCAAATGTTAAAAATTGTAATTGCAACTTTGTAAATTTGTTGAAAGTGTTGTCAAAAAATAATTCCTTCCTGACTCCATTAACTGGCGGATTAGTCCCTGGATCAATAATCTATATATCATTCAACATTTACATTTTTCCACAAATGATGATGCTGCTACTAACATTAAACCTTAATTACATAGACCCTCATTCAATTGCAGTTTGGCCAATTGAATAGGGCCCTAAATAAGCACATAACATATATTTTTTAAATAAGTTTTTAGTTAGCAAGCATCTATCCAAAAGCAAGGTTTTCACTAACTAAAAACTTCTTTAAAAATAATATGCTATGTGCTTATTTAGAGCCCTATTTAATTGGCCAAATCGCAATTGAATGAGGGCCATAGAATGCATCAACTTATCAGTCCTTTTCAAACATAATTTTAAGCTTACAAACCTGAAAGAAACATATTACATTGTAAACAGTGAAGTTAATAAAATGCAAGGTCACTGTTTTGTGGGGCCAATCATGTCTAAAGTGACTTCCAAGACATTCCATTTTTTTTTCTTGAAATTGGTTTCCTTTCAAAGAGCACAATATACTTTTAATTTTGTCTATGGGATGTAACCCCTTTTTTATTTGTCTTTTTTTCCTTTCTTCCTTTTTTGTTGGTTATTACTGTATTTTTCTGAAATTGTCGATATATTTTTGTAACTGAAATAGTGTTCCTGTAAGAAGAGGCAAAGTGACCTTCAATTTCTTCCATCAAATGAAACCACTATTCTCTCTGATTACAAAACCTTGTAGTCCACAATATTTTTTGTAAAAATACGGCCATCGTGTAGTAGATCACCCTGACTTGGGTTTTCTTCAATTGAAACTTTAATCTCATCTGCATTTGTGCACCTTGAAAAAGCAACATAGAGTTGTCCATGTGCAAAAACAGGTTCTTGTAAATAAATACCCACAGAATTAAAAGTTTGTCCTTGGGATTTATTGATGGTCATGGCAAATGCCATGATAACTGGAAATTGTCTCTTTTGAAGGACAAAAGGCAAACCACTCTCACTTGGAGCTAAATCAATTCTTGGTATACAAACTCGTTCACCTTTATGGGTCCCAGTCATAATTTCTGCATGTATAAAACTGTAAGAAATTAACCAATAATTAAATAATTAATGTATAATTTCTACAAATAATAAGTTCTTTTGGACAAATCAATAAACGAACATATGAATAAGTTTGTAATTAAAACATATTTTTTGCATAAATCAATATACAGTTACACAATGGGTTTTAGACAAACAAATAGACAGTAGGGATAAAACGATATTTACAAAAAGATACTTAATATGAATAATATACTACCTTATTACTAGATACTACACCAAAGGTCAGCAATATCTTCAGAGTCCATGTGTTTAGGCCTCAGGTCACACCACGGCATGGCTTCTGTTCAGCTGGGCACTCCTCTGGATGGCTCTTCTGGACACCTCTTCATGGACACACACACACTCCTAGACTCCTAGACTTAGACTGAACTCTCTGGGCTTTTGTATATCTTTCTTGGACACTCCCCGTTGATATGTGACTGTCCATCTCAACTGAAATCATCTCACCTCCCCCAAACTCCATAAAAACTCCATAGATGGTAATCTCACACACACAGATGTCCCCTTGTTTACATATAAACACTATAGGCCAAGAGACCCCCAATTATGTTGTCTATTTGATAGATGCAAGAGTCCACCACACCCAACTGTTCTTTTGTTTACCCATAAACAACCCCAGGCATAAGCCTTTTGTTACAGTATCAATGGAATAGATAGTCACACCTCAAGTTTCTCAGGGAATATATATATATATATATATATATATATATATAAATAAAGATTTATACAACTACATATATTTTATAAGATACACTTATTGAAGACACAATGTTTAGAAAGTATCACTGTATAGGCCATATCTTACAAAACAATCTTTTTAATCGTGCACAATTAATCTGGTCCCATTACAAAGTCCTTTTTTTTAATTCATATTTCTCGATTGCATGACAATTACCCCATTTTTCAATTGCAAAACATGTGGTGGCATTCCAGATGGGGTTAAATAATTAATAAATTCTATACTAAAATTAAATTCACTGTCTTTATCATCAGCCAGAACTGAATCTGCACTGTAATAATTATTTTGTGGTGCGTTGATGAATTTTAAAATGTTGTTATTTAGATTCAAGGCATCTATATTTTTTGATGTTAATATCACTTTGTTTGCAATGTCTGAATAATCGTTATTCAGAGTGTTTAGAAAGATTGCTGATATGAGTGATTCCTTGCAAACCATTGTTGATGGAATTTCAGTGGTATCATTGGGTAAATCATGTATTTGTAGATGTTTTCCTTCTCCAATTTGAATGAGCCAATCATTGAATTAGTTTTGGCCTTTAGATCTCATATTTAATTCTAATTTGAGATATGTAAATATTTTCCACAGTTTACTTGTCTTGATACATATTTCAATTATATCAGTTCTATTTCCATGTGGCACAACATGTAATGTTTGCCTAAAATCTCCTCCTAACAACATCACCTTTCCACCAAATGGCAAATTATTATCCATCACTTCTTTTAAGAATCTATCAATACATTGCAAAGCATGGTATGACATCACTGTTGCCTCGTCTATGATAATTCATTAACTTTTTTTTTTTAATTTTTGCTTGTAAAGAATTCAGTCGAATATCTGACACTGATGTTTCTAAAATGGGAACTGGCAGTTTAAATCCACTATGCACAGTTCTACCACCTTCTAACAAAAGTGCTGCAATTCCAGTTGTTGCCAATGGCATTGCTATCTGACCCTGTGCTCTATTGTAATTAATCAAATAATTGTACAGATAAGTTTTCCTGATCCAACAGGGCCATCTAGACAGAACTAACGGTCTTTGACCATTTCATCATCTGTAGCATTTGTGATGGCATTAAATGCTTGTAATTGTAATGTATTTAAAGCTGACAGTTTTTCTTCTGTTTTTTTGTTTTTGTAGCTCAGTGTCATAATCATCAAAGTTGATGTCGTCTATGATTCCTGGATCAGGCAAATTAAAACTTGCACAATTTAATCCATGAGCAAGAAATATTTCTTGAATTTCCATTAAAGTTTTTAACAGTGCTATTGGCTCATTTTAACGTTTCAAGAAGTCTTCGGACATATTTAATTTAAATGTTTCCCCCAAAGTAAATGCATCAGGTACATTGCAAAAGATGCAAATGAATGCAAATTGTTCTCTCATTCGCTTTGGCATTTGACATAGTGCTGCTTCTTCCAGACACCTCTCCCATTCTGTATCATCTGCTAGGAAGTTTTGATGTCTTGCAGCTAATAGGAAAGTCTCATAAACTATGTCATTCACTGTGCATAAATGTTCAAAACTTTGTGCACTGGGAACATGTAAAAGAAGTAATCTTAAACTGAAACGTTCAATGTCTCTTGGACTGACGGTATAAATTTGTGGTCTAATTTTATGCGTATCTCTTTTTCATTGTCGCCATAGACCATTTACAAATACATAATTATACATAATTACCTGCAGTAAAGCAAACAAACTGACTTTGTGGCAAATGTACAGCTAATCAATACACAGCATGTGACCGATCATGCATCTCAAATTTTAGAAGCCGCCACATTGCTTCGGGAGCACTGACATAGCGATCATCTAAATAATTAGAAAGTTTGTCATGTAAAATTGGATTTTCCTTTTTGTTTGCTGCACCTGGCACAACAACAGTTGCTGCATCATATCCTTTGTATATATATATTTATTTTTTTACACATATTTAAAGGATTTAATAGAAGTGCAAGCTTCAACATTTATGTGTACATTGTACTTCATGAGCAAATGTGGATTATACGGAACGACAAATCTATTATCAACCTTTTGTCCACAGATAATGGCTGTTTGTCCTTGTCTTCTTTTATACAAAGGGTATCCATCACAATTAGTATAAGTTTGCATTTGAAATTGTTTTGGAAATTCTTTTGTACATTTTTTATGTTTCATACATGGTGAATTTGGATTCATATCTCCACATGACCCATGAATCATTCTGTGTGTCACAATCTCAAGTAGTTTAAAATATTTTTCTGGATCTGGCAATTCAGCAGTAATGACTGAATCTCTCTGCAGTATTCAACTTATCTTTTTCCTGCAGGATTAAAAGTATGTGAGCATGTGGCAGTCCTCTTTTTTTAAATTCAATGGTATAAACAAAAGCCACACATTTTCCAAATAACTGTGCTTTAGTTATATCATGTATTAATGAATTGAGTTTGATTTTGAATACTCTTGCCACTAAATCTGGTCGGTCAGAAGAAGTTTGTCCCAGATTCAAATTTTCCTTGATCTCTGGCCATTGTGGATTACATGTGAATGTAATGAATAAATCTGGTTTTCCACATTTTGTGACAATAGCCATGGCATCATTATATCTTTCTCGCATATTGCGAGGAGATCCTTGGAAAGTGGATGGCAAAATGATTGCCCTTCCAGCTGGAATGTCTCTGTTGGTAGCCAATTCAGCGACATAATCCATCAATCCACAATACTGTTCTACTCAAAGCTTATTTTGTTGAAATGTTATGAAACTTAGATTATTTGCTTCGACTTGTAGATAGGAATCAAAAATCCATTGTTGTGTGAGTTTGCCCCCACATAAAATTGGACTGAATAGCAGTTTGTGCCACTTTATATTCCAGCATAGAAATATTATAACACAAACTTTACTACTGGAATAACTTTGCAATTGTAATTTTGGTGCCCATCCAGGTCCACCATTTGGAAAGAAAATGGGATATGTCATTGGATCTAAATTACAACTTAATATATTTATGTTTATAAAAGGTTGTTCTTCATTGCGTGGATATATTCTAATATCCCGCTGAAAAGGTGGTTCACCATCTTCATTTTTAAAGACCATGGCAACCTCATTTACTGTTGGTAAATTATATCGTCTTTGATCGATGTTGCGATCTCTTTTTAACACCATATTTACTCTTGACATTGTCAATTGATGTCTTTGAGCATGTTTCTGCTCTTCTTTTTCAACCTGTGCTAATTGTTTCTATGCTTGACTGTATGGGTTGTTGGCCATAATTTCATCCAGCTGTTCAAAGACTATGCGCAAACACTGTTTATTTTCTGGAAGCGTCATTCTTTGTTCAACAGCTTCCATTCTATCTAAGACATACAACTGTGCAAATTTCCTTCTTGTGGGTGTAAATGTGAAGTTTGGTGGTAAATTTGTCCTAAAACAGTAAGGACCATGTCCTGGGACATTTTCTGCTAATGTAGCACCCATTGAAGCAAATTAAATTGCACTGTTATAAAACCTTATGTTTTTTTTTTTTTTTAAATTGGTATAATTTGGAAATGTTGGATTGCTCATGATACTTTGTAAGTAATCTGGAAATGTGTGTCTTTGTGGAAGTCTTACCTTTCCTTTCTGACAACAACTAATGAAGTCTCCGTCAGTTGGTCTTTCCTTGAGAAAATGATAGGCCCCACAAAACTGACAAACAACATTGAGTAATCCACAATAATGAGTGTCTTCTGCCATTATCGTGAGCTTCCTCAACATAGATATCCCTATAACTTTCTATATCCACATTGGTGTCATGTGTCTGAACATTGGTGTCAATAGGCAATATAGTATCATTGGGCAATGGTTCACAGCCATGTTTTTGTTTACTTTTTCATTTATTTGAAGCTCCATCACACTCACTTTGTGCTTTCTTGCTAACTTTTCTTTTATTTAAAAGTCTCTGTCAGTCTTCTTCTCTTAAGTGTTGGGAAGTTTCAAGTGACTGTGCATCTCTCCACCTTTGCTTCCTTTCCCTTGCCAATCTTCTTTTGCGTTCAATATTGTCTTCTCCATTATCCGCCATTGTAATCTGTAATTGTGAATACAGGTGTAAGATGTAATGTTTTTTTGTTCTGTACATATTGTTTGTAGCTGGTCTCAATCCAAAGGTAAATAGAATTAATTAAAGAATGCAAAGATTTGAAAATCGTTTTTATTTTTTCTCTGCAATAAATGAACCCATTTTTTGAGTGTTTTATTGGCATACATTAAAAAGCAAAGCGCTGCACATATATATTGACATATATTTTTTATTTTTGGACCACTGAATTATTAAATCATTACTAAATGAATATACGTTACTGAATTAATCAAAAACTGAGATCAATGTTAAACCTAAAAAGTTAATTATATTGTCGTAAAAAAGATAAAAAAGTATAGATGTGTCCTAAAATAATGTTCAATTTTCTTAACGATGCAATTAATGTAGATATGATGTCTAATTGAGGTTCTTTAAAAGGTAATTAGTTAAGCATATATATATATCTTGATATTTTTTTTTTTGTTATTTTAATGAAAAATGAAATCCTAAAAAACCTTGTTTATTTGCAAGTTGTTCAAAGCAATCGGGCACTATATAAGCACATAGCCTTTTTTTTTATTTTATTTTTATTAAAACCTTAGTTTTGGATAGATGTTCATTCACTAAAATGTTCATTTTAAATAATATGCTATGTTGTTATATCGAGCCCTATTACATTTTTTAAATTGCAAATGAATGAGTCCCTAAATAAATATTTTATATAAAGATACTTTCTTGAATTAATCAGTAAGTATCATCAATCCCGGACCATAAGGGCATGCTAAAATCATATACCTGTGAACTTGCTGTCCTTTCAAATTCACTCTCTGTCTTCAGTCAGGTGCAGACATGAGTAATTTGTGAAAACATGAAAATCATTTTTAATCTTTGAATTCCATTCATTCTTGATTGAATGAAGTCCATATATTTAAGTGCTTAGTAAAATGTTCCTTTTTTTTTAAGTCATCTAACCTCATATTTTTTTTATATTATTATTAATTAATATTTCTAAAAACAATGTACATAAATGAGCTGTAAGGCAGATATATAAGTGCATGTTAAAATTGTTATTACTTTTATTGCAGTCTCAATTTTTTAAATTATGTCTAATTATGAATTAATTAAAATGTTATAATACATTTATCAATAACTGTTATCCATGTTAGCAACAAAAAATGTAACCATTTTTGTTCCATAACTCCATAATTAAATGATATAGCTGTCAAGGTGATCTTTATGGTGTTGAAAGGCTGCAAACATCACTCTCTGTGTTGAGTCAGCTGCAGAGAAACTGTCAAATAAGATTGAAATCATTTGTAATATTTAGCTTCATTCCTATCAGGCAATCAGCAGCAACACTGATATATTGGCATAGATGCAAAACATAAAAGCATATTCATCAATGTATTGTTAAATCAAACCTTTTTTTGTAATGATTACTAATTATTAATTAATTAATATATTAATATACGTTAATTAATAAATAAGTGTCATCAATTCCAAATAAAAAAAGTGTAATCCTTTTTTTAGCTATAAGAATATAATTTAATGATATACCTGTAAAGATGATCCTTATGCTGTTGAAAGGCTGCAAACGTCACTCTCTGTGTTGAGTCAGCTGCAGGTACGCTGAAACTGTCAAATAAGATGAAAAGCATTTGTAATATGTTGCTTCATCCCTATCAGGCAATCAGCAGCAACACAGATATATTAGTATAGATGGAAAACATAAAAGCAATACTCACCAATGTATTGTTAAACAAAAACATGTTCTTGGTCCTGATTACTAATTATTAATTAATTAATATAATAATATACGTTAATTAATCAATAACTGTCATCAATTCCAACTAAGACTTAAATATTTTTTTTAAAGAAAATAACATAATTTTCTGATATAACTGTAAGGGTGCTGTTTATGGTGTTGAAAGGCTGCAAACGTCACTCTCTGTGTTGAGTCAGCTGCAGCGACACTGAAACTGTCAAATAAGAGGGAAATCATTTGTAATATTTTAATTAATCCCTATGAGGCAATCAGCATCATCACGGCTATGTCAGTGCATCTAAAAATATACATCTTGTTTGTGGTCCTTTTTTTTTTATTTTAATATTACGAATTCCAAAATAATATTTTAATGTACATTAATAATAAATGAATCACAGACTAAATGTATTCTAAAGATCTAAGCATTAATATATTCCTAAACTAAAGGCATTGTAAAATCTCCAATTTTTTTTGTCCTAATGATTACTAATAATTAATTATTAAAATAAAGTACATTCATATTTAATTAATCAATTTAAATGTCTTTGTAATTTCTTTGCATTAATGTATTAATAATCTTTTTTTTTCTTAATGATTACTAATTAATAATTAATAAATTAAAGTACATTATCAATTCATTATTCAATTAATTAATATATTACAAACAGCTAAGCATGAAAGTATTGCTAAACTAAATCAAGCGTAAATTCTTGTTTGCTCAATTTGTTTAACTAATCTTTTTTTTATTAATAATTAATTCATTCATTATTGATTAATGATTATTAATATATTGTACCTTTTTTTATTTAATATTCATCAATCAGTATCCTAAAGAGCTAACAATCTCTTTTGATTTTCCAGCAGCAGAAAATGTCCAGTCAGACTGTCATCACCTGAGGAGAAAGTGTCAGTTCTGTGGCAAGTGTGCCATATATATAGGCTGCGTGCTAAAGACAAAATTGGGGTTTTAGGCGGGAAATCCGCCATTTCACAATGTTAATGTGTAAATGTGTAAGTTAGTATTGTAAAATGGCGACGTTAGTCTATGTTTTCCGCGTTGCGCAGTCATTTCAAGTCCTTCCTATTAGTATTTTTCTACCACATACGTGGCTGGCTGTGTTTTGCGCGGTTCGGGCCTCTTTTAATTTTTTTCAGCCGCAATTTTATTTCTCGCTTAGGCAATTTTCAAGTGCCGAAACTACTTAAATTCAACCTAAATTTCACCTCACTTCCAGACGTCCTAGCTGTTCTCCCGAGCTATCGGTGACCTTTTTTTGTATTTTATTTTTTGTGTTTTTGTTGTATTTTGGTTTTCACGGTTCGGTCGTTAACTTATTTTTTGTAGGTCGTATTTATTTTTCTATGTCCTGCGTCTCGTATTTTTGTTTTCTAAGTCCCGCGTCTCGATTTTTTTTTTTCTAAGTCACTTGTCTCATTTTTTTTTTTTTGAAGTCCCGCATTCGGCAACTACTTTCAACCTAAGGCGATTTGTATGTAGGCTAATTGGCTTGTAGGCTAAGTCCTGTGTGTTTCATTCACCCAACATGTTATAAACTGCATTTAATAAAATCTGAAAGTCTTAGTATAAAACTATTTTGTTATTGTCATTCTTTTGTTGATCTGTGACCTTCCTCCAATGTTTTCCTTTTTTCTTTTCTCCGTTTGACTGTAGCTGTATATTCAATAAAACATATTAACTAAATGAACCTAAAACATATTAAATTAAACTGAACTAACCCTAACATTCAGGTGGGGGGGGGGGTTACACCTGAGTGAGTCATAGTTGATTCTGTTTCTTTCTTTTATCCCTAATGGGTTTGAACTCCAGATTACAATTTTGTCAATAAAGTTGTCATTGAATCCATACCTGTTCAGCTTCCGCTTTCCACTCTGAGAGGTTATCGATTCAGCCATTTTTAATATCAATTTTTAGTGTTTTTGTGATATTTGTAATTCCTATATGGTTGTGATTGAGTATGGGGGGTTGAACCATACATCCCAAATTTCTGTAAATACTGGATATGTATTGGATATGACATGAGTCATTTTTTCAGGAATCATTATGAAATTTAGTTTATGTATTATTTCTTGGTGGTAAAGTTGTGGCGTCTTCCATTTTTTGACATGTGGCTTTTAATTTTATGTTATCTATCAGGTGTGTGATAAGCTCTGTGCAGCATCTTTATAGTAGTTTCAAGTAGACTGTAATTTTGCAAGCCTTTGGTTATATTTGTGCAGATTTTTTTCCCGCTTATTTGGATCCTCAGGACCGGATCCACCTTTTTGGAGCCCCTAGGCAGTGAAGTGGAGAAGCCCCTGCGTGTGAGTACACAAGGTATGCATGGACCCATTTTTGCATTTTCTGTGCATGTAAGTTTCTGTAAGTTTCTTATTGTTCTAGGTTGTTTCCCCTAGTAGCCAGTCTATGAACTGCAGCATTTCATTTTTTAAGCCAGGAATCTTTTTTTTTTTTTTAAAGTGGCGCCCCTCACAGGGAAGTGCCTTTAGGTGGCTGCCCACTTGGCCTAATGGGTAATTTGGCCATGTGGATCCCATTCATTTCCCATGTCTGATTCCCATTGTTTCATAAAGTTAATTTTGAAATTTGTTGTCGGGGCATTTAGTATAAAGTAAATAGATCCAAGTGGGGCTGCATATCAGGGATAACCAGTTGGTTTGCGGTTTACCCAATTTTTTTTATTAGTGTGGTCACTAAATGTTTTAATTTAAAATAATTGTAATGCTCCTTGAGTGGGATGTTATAGTTAATCCTCAATTGGTCAAAGGTAAGGAATTGTCCATTTGATAACCAATTACCTCATTTGACAAGTTTAGCTGTTGTCCACCGATTTTTAGAATCCTCTCTCAAGCTGTCCCAAATAGGTTGAGATGTAAGGGTAGGTGTTAGTTCTGTTAATCTAGCTGCTTGATTTTTTGAGTTAGTTATCGAAAGCTTTATCATAGGGTTGTTATGTTTTAATACATATGTATATGTGGAGGGATTGATGGATTCCATATAACGGATTCCCATGTTCATTTGGTAATTTTCCAGACATACCCAGGCTGGTTGTTTTTCACTGGAGTGTGCTTGGGGTGTGAATGCGATCTGGGCCGCGTTATGATATTATTTTAGTTTAGGGCACAACAGCCCTCCTGTTTTTTTTATTTCTGAATATGTGTGTATGGGCTTTCTTTGCTTTTTTATTATTCCATATAAATCTAGTTATATATTTTTGAAAATTCTCTAACTCTTTGGGAATAATTGGCATAGGTAAGGATCTGAATATATATAATATTCTTGGTAATATGTTCATCTTAATGGTGTTTATACTCCCTGTCCATGATAAAGGATATTTGCTCCATTTTTTAATATCTGTTCTAAGAAATTTAAATAATGGCATATAGTTTGCATTGTACAGTGCAGACAGGTTAGGAGTTATGTTCAAACCCAGGTATTTTATGTGGTGTTTAAGCCAAAAGAACGGATGGTCTAGGTCTTGTTGGGGGAGCAATGATCCTATCACTTCTGTTTTATCTATATTTATCCTGAGTCCTAAGAGCACTCCAAAGGAAACTAAGATGCCCATCAGGGCTGGTATGGAGTTTACTGTATCTACTAATGTGCACAAGATACCATCAGAGAACATGCAGCACTTAAATTGTAGCAGTCCAAATGTGACTCCCTTTACTCGTGGCGTATACCTAATAGCTTGGGCCAGGGGCTCAATTGTTAAAGCGAATAAAAGTGGGGGGAGAGGGCACCCCTGTCTAGTCCCTCTTTGTATGGAGATATGGTCTCTATTTGAGCTTAGTAGTTTTAGGTGCGTTATTGGATTTTTAAATAAGTTTTAAGTAGATTAATAAAATTACCCTTAATTCCCATCTTGGCCAAGACCTTGTGACCATTCCAGCGAATCAAAGGCCTTCTCTAAGTCTAAGGCTATTGTGCATAAGTGGATATTCTTAGATTTGGCTATATGATATATGTTGAGAATCCGCCTAACATTGTCCCCCGACTGTCTGAACTACACAAATCCTACCTGGTCCTTGTGAACCAGTATAGGTAAGAACCTGGAGAATCTAGTTGCCATCAACTTTGCTAGTATTTTAATATCTCCATTAAGCAATGAGATTGGACGGAAGTTTTTGACTTCCAGTGGGTCTTGTCCAGGTTTAGGGAAGAACACCATGTCAGCCTGGTTGAATTTGGGTGGCATTTGTTCCCCTCGTAGGATTTCATTATATAATCTATTAAGGTATGGAGCAAGTTTATTGGCGTGAGTTTTATAATAAATGTCGGACAATCCATCTGGCCCAGGGGATTTGCCTAGTTTTAAAATGTTATGGTTTCTAAAAATTCTTCTACAGTTGTTTTAGCATTTAGATTTTCCAGGTCTTGATTTGAGATGAATGGGATATTGGATTTGTTTAAAAATACTTTTATTTAAGTTACTACTTTTTGATTGGGATGAATATATTTTTTGATAATAATTAAGAGACGTTTCTTTTATTTTTGTTTGGCTCGAGGCTATCTGTCCTCCCAGGGGTTCTGATCTGGTAAATATGATCTTGATTTTGCCTGGACTTCAGTTTCCTAGCTAGCATAGGGTATCATTTATTTGCATGTAGGAAAAATGTATATTGTGTTTTTCTGATGGCTTTCTCTGTTTTTTCTGACATGATGTTATCTAGGTGTAGCTGGATTTTTTTTTTTTTTTTTGCCTAAGCGAGTTTGAGAAGCTATTTTGATTTTCGTATCTCTAGTATGTGTAATTCTTTTAATAAGAGTTTAGTCTCTTTGAGGCGATTATTTTTTTATATGTAGATACTATTCTCAGTAGAGTCCCCCTTATGTATGCTTTGTGAGTTAGCCAGAGCCACTCTATTTTTGTTTCTGGTTGGTCATTACATGTGAAGTATAAATCTAGGTCTGCTTCTATTTGTGTTTTAAATTCAGGAACTGTTATTAACAAATCATTTAATCTCGAGCTATATTGATATTTGAGGTTCAGACCTAGATCTATGTTTGTGAACACTGCTGCGTGATCAGACCATGGGCAGGGCAAAATATGCACATTACTTGAGTAGTATTGCATCTATTCTGGAGTATGTGAATGGGCGAAAAATACGTATATTCCCTTTCTGTGGGGTGATGTCCTCTCCATTCATCCACCAAACTTTTTTTCTCCAGTAGTTTATTTACTTTTAGAATTTTGGGGGAATATCTGTTCCTTAAGGTTTCCTTGGATCTATACAATCCATGGTCAAGAGCTAAATTTAAGTCACCCCCCATTATTATTTTACCTGTGTCTAAGGAATGCATGTTAAGTAGTTTGATTAAGTAGTTGTGAGGAGAGGTCGTAGGGGCATATAGGTTTACTAGAGATATATTTTTGTTCAGTATTGATTCGTTATGATTTGATAATTCCCTTTCTTGTCTGTTTTCTTGCTCTCAAATTTGAATGGAAAGTCTTTGTGTACTAAAATAGCAGCCCCCGCTTTTCTGGTTTCCTGATTAATGGTGTAGAATGTTTGGTAATCTCTGTGGAGATAAGAGGGGACACTGTTTTTAGCAAAATTGGTCTCCTGTAAGAATATTACTGAAGATTTATATATTTTGTAAAATGAAAAAGCTTTTCTTCTTTTAAACTGGGAGTTAATCCCCCGTACATTATGAGTTACAAAATGATATGTTATATCTGCCATTGTGGTCATGTATCAATGTGGCTTGAAGCAGATTGATAATGAAAAGAGTGTTAGCTCTTTGGGATTTGGATTACAGAAAATAACAGACAATAGGTAAAGTATAACTAATTTAATATTAATTGATTCATTCATTTTTAAATTAACAGCAAAAAGGTGGTAAAATGATAGAATTTAATTACAAGTTAAAAAACAAGGGGGTAACATTGTTAATCATGTATAGCAATATTTAAAAGAAAGGAAATTGTTGCTTGATAAAAAAAAGGATATATATTTATAACGGATAAATAAAAACTGAAAAAAAGAGACATTAAAGAAATGTAGGAGGCTATTATTCAAGAAAGAAATAATAATTGTTTTTTTTTATTTAATTTTACAGTTTGCACCTCTCTGTCAATCTGAAAAGACAATTGCTGAAGACAGTTTCAGAGACTTGGTTGCCTACAGTAGCCGTGGATGAAGAAAGACTGTCAGCTCTGCATCATTTAACCTGCAACTACTTAGAGATCAGAGGTATACAGCCTTATTAAATTGTGATCCGGACAATTGAATAGGGCTCTATTTAAGCACATAGCATATTTGTTTAGAGAAGTTTTTAGTTAGTGCAGACCTTGCTTTTGGATAGAAGATCAAGATCTAACTAAAAAGTTCTGTAAAAAAAATATGCTATGTGCTTAAATAGAGCCCTATTCAATTGGCCTAATAGCAATTTAATAAGGCTGATAGAATATTCATTTATTCAATAGTTATAGAATTGAATAAAAAATTTAAAGATAACGCAAGAAAAAAAAGGATAAGAGCAAGTTAATTAATAACTACATAGATTAAAAATTAGAAGAGCATCAATTAATGTTGTGGACTGTGGGTTAATGAAAGTATCCCGGACGAAGCTACCGCCGGTGCATCCGGTGCAGTGCACTGAGGCCCTTCATATCCTCGGGCCCCAGTGGAAGCTGCACTGCTTCATAAATTATATTTATTTAAAATAAATGTATGTAGTGTAGGGGCCCATCAGAACCCTGTTCCCCCCCCTCAGCCTCCGACTCCCCCCCAGGACATAACACTCCTGGGTCCTGCCGACCTCCTCCTCCATCCTGAGGGCGTCCTGCCTGTTGCCTGTCTTCCACAATGCAATCAGGACCCTTGGGAGAGGAGCCAGGCTCTGAGTGAGGTTCAGCTGCAGGTATCAGGGAATGCAGCATGCAAGTAAGTGATAGATGGATGGGAGAGTGAGAGGGAAGGAGAGGGTAATAGAGGAGAGAGGGGTGAGAGATGGAGAGGGTGGGAGAGATGGAGAGAGGGGTGAGAGAAGGAGCGGGTGAGAGAGAGGGCTGAGAGAGAAGGAGAGAAAGGGAGGGGTGAGAGAATGAGGGAGGGGGAGAGAGGGAGCGGGAGAAAAGGAGTGAGGGGGAGAGAGAAGGAAAGTGTGGAGGAGAAGGAGAGAGAGAGTGAGAGAGAAGGAGACGTTGAGAGAGAAGGAGTGAGGGGTAGAGAAAAGGAGAGGGTGAGAGAGAAAGAGAGGTGGAAAGAGAATGAGTGAGGGGGAGAGAAAAGGAGAAAGGGGGAGGGGGAAGGAGTGATGAGGGAGAGAGAAGGAGTGAGGAGGAAAGAAAATTAGTTAGGGGGAGAGAAAAGGAGTGAGGGTGGGAGAAAAGGAGTTAGGGGGAGGGAGAGAGGGGGGAGAAGGTGAGAGAGAAGAAGAGAGGGTGAGAGAGTAGGAGAGAGGGGGAGAGAGAAGGAGAGAGGGGGAGAGAGAAGGAGAGAAAGGGAGGGAGAGAGAGAATGAGGGAGGGGGAGAGAGGGAGGGGGAGAGAAAATGAGAGGGTGAGAGAGAGGGGTGAGAGAAAGGGAGGGATGAGAGAGAAGGAGAGAAAGGGAGGGGTGAGAGAAAGAACAAGGGATGAGGGGAGAGAGGGAGGGGAGAGAGAAGGAGAGGGTGAGAGAGGAGGAAAGTGTGAAAGAGAAGGAGAGAGAGGGTGAGAGAGAAGGAGAGGGTGGGAGAGAAGGAGTGAGGGGGTAGAGAAAAGGAGTGAGGAGAGAAGGAGTGGGTGAGGGAGAAGGAGTGAGGGGGAGAGAAAAGGAGTGAGGGGAACTGGGGGGGTGAGGAGGGAGAGAGAAGGAGTGAGGGGAAGAGAAAAGGAGTGAGGGAGAGAGGGGGGAGAAGGTGAGAGAGAAGAAGAGAGGGTGCGAGAGAAGAAGAGGGTGAGAGAGTAGGAGAGAGGGGAGAGAGAAAGAGAGACAGAGAGAGGGGGAGAGAGAAGGAGAGAGGGGAGAGAAAGAGAGAGGGGGAAGAGAGAGAAGGAGGGGGCGAGGGGTAGGGGAGAAGGAGGGGGAGAGAGAGAAGGGAGAGGGGGAGCGAGAAGGAGAGGGGAATTGAGAAGGGGAGAGAGAAGGACAGAGGGGGAAAGAGAGGAGAGAGGGGGAAAGAGAAGGTGAAGGTGAGAGTTGGGTGAAGAAGTAGAGAGGAGGAAAGAGAAGGAGAGGGGGGGAGAGAATGGGAGAGAGGGGGAGAGCGAGAGGGAGGGAATAGAGATAAGGAGAGAGGGATAGTGAAGGAGAGGGGGAGAGAAGTAGAGGGGTAAGTGAGAGAGAAGGAGGGGTGAAAGAAAAGGAAAGGGGTGGAGAGAGAGAAGGAGAGGGGAAAAGAAAAGGAGATGGGGAGAGAGAGAGAAGTAGAGGGGGGAAAGAAAAGGAGAGGGGGAGAGAGAGAGGGTGGGAAGAAAAGGAGAGGGAGAGAGAAGGAGAGAATGAGAGAGAGAGGGGGAGAGAGAAGGAGAAAGGGGGAAAGAGAGAAGGAGAAGATGTGAGAGAAAGCGAGAGGGGGAAGAGAGAAGGAGAGAGGGGAGAGGGGGAGAGAGAAGGAGAAGGTGAGAAAGAAGAAGAGGGGGAGAAGAAGTGGGGGAGAGAGAAGGAGAGAGAGGGGCAGATAAGGAGAGAGGGGGAGAGGAGAAGGGGAGAGAGAAGCAAAGGGCGGAAAGAGGGAAGGCGAGAGGGAGTGAGAGAGGGGGAGAGCGAGAAGGAGCGAGGGAGAGAGAAAAAGAGGGAGAGAGATGGAGGAGAGATGAGAGAGGGAGGGAGAGAGACAAGAGTTGGGGTAGCTATACTTCAGAAATGACAAAAAATGTATGTATATATTTATTTATATATTAATGTTGGCACCTGAGTGTGGCAAGGAGGTGGGCCCAAATTAGATTTTGTGCACCAGGGCCCTCCATTTACTAGCTCCGCCACTGTAAAGTATATATATATATATATATATATATATATATATATATATATATATTAATAGAGAATAGAATCATGATAGGGAATATGCCGCAGAGATTATTAATTTAAGACTTTGGGGTAGCTGGAATTAGCTAATAATTGAAATAAAAAACCTTAAAAAAAAAAATTGTGAACTGCTGTTTAGATCTAACAAATATATTAATTACACGGGAACACAGGTTACAGATAATGACACTTACATTTCTCTTACAGATTGCCCAAAAAAAAAGGACACAATTGAAATACCATCAGAAGTGGAAAATAAGTTAATCGATGAGAAACTCAGTGTGAGGGAGCTACCAATAAAAAAAAGTAATAAACATAATGCATGTGAAAAATTTGGTAATGAGAGTAATGTGGATATAGAAAGTTGTAGTGATATATGTTCTCATGATAGTCCATTATTTACATGTCTAACAGTAGAGACTCACAATTGTAGTTTGTTAAATGATATTTGTCAGTTTTGTGGGGCCTATCATTTTCAGAAGGAAAGACCAAGAGATGGAGAGTTTAATAGTTGCTGTAAGAAAGGAAAGGTAAGACTGCCAGAAAGACACCCATTTCCATACAAAGTATGATGACTGATCCTACATTTCCAAATTATAACAAAACATCAGGTCTTACAACAGTGCAATTTAATTTGCTTCAATGGGTGTAACATTAGCTGAAAATGTCCCAGGACATGGTCCTTACTGTTTTAAAGTACAAGGACAAATTTACCACCGTACTTTACATTTATACCCAGAAGCAGGAGAGCAAAGGAAATTTGCACAGTGATATGTCCTTGATACAATGGAAGCTGTTGAACAACATATGACGCTTTCAGAAAATAAAAAATGCTTAGCCCAAGTTTTTAAAGAGCTTGAGAACATTAGGCCAACAACCCATATACTCAAGCATACAAAAAATTAGCTGAAGTAGAAAGAGAACACGACTCATGCTGAACAAAATCAGTTGCCTATGCCAAGAGTCAATATGGTTCTTAAAAGAGATTGCCATTGTGATCAATTACGTTATCATTTAACTTTGGCTTGATGATTGCCTCTTATTGGATTTGAGTCCTGGGTCCTGATATGTTATAATTTAACAACTTCTAATGAGGTTGCCATGTTTTTTTAAAATGACGATGGGGTACGCCCATTTGAGCGGGATATTAGAATATATCCCAGAAATTCAGATCAACCTTTAATAAACATAAATATCTTAAAGGGATATTTAAGTGAGCTGGATTATGGATGCATCTGAGAATTAGTAGGGTTTGAAAACATTTTTGTTGCATGAAATTATCCTAAAATAAACAATAATTAGCTAACTTGAAGTTAGCAAAATTTCTTATGTTTTTTGGCATTTGCATTTGATCGTGTACGACCCTAGAAAATCCCACCTGAATTAGCATAATAATCAGAATCATTCTAATACATTGTATCATTCTTCACCTCAGTGGCTTCTTGCATGCTCAGTACAAGAACTGCAACAGTTACTTCCTGTGCTCTGTACCAGAAAGGTCAAAATATGTACCCTGCTGTATTTCCTGTGTGTACCTGGATTATGTAAGTGTCCTGTGGGTATGAACAGCTGGATTTGAATTTTGTGCAAATAACTTTGTAAGTAAACACATGAACACATGAAACACATGTTTTAACACACTGCTAATTCTCCTCTATCAGATACATTCATAACCCAGCTCACTTGCATATACCTTTAAGTAGTAATTTGGATCCAATGACATATCCAAAGGATGGCAACCAAAATTAATACTGGAAAGTTATACAAATAGTAAAGTTTGTGTCAGAAATAATATTGCAATGCTGTAATATAAAGTGGCATAAACTGCTATTAAATATTAATTTAATCCAATTTTATATGGTGGAAAACACACAACAATGGATCATTGATTCATATCTACAAGTTGAAGCAAATAATTTACATTTCATAGAATTTCAACAAAATAAGCTTTGTGTAGAACAATACTGTGGACTGATGGATTATGTTGCTGAATTGGCTACAAACAGAAAACTTCCAGCTGGCCGAGCCATCATTTTGCCATCTTCTTTCCAAGGATCTCCTCGCAATATGGAAAAAAGATACAGTGATGCAATGGCTATTGTAACTTAATATGGCAAACCAGATTTATTTATTATATTTACATGTAATTCACAATGGCCAGAGATAGTGCAACATTTGAAAGCTGGACAAACTGCTTCTGGTAGACCAGATTTAGTGGCTAGAGTTTTTTTTAAAAACTAACAGCATTAATAGATGACATAACCATCGCACATTTATTTGGGAAATGTGTGACTTATGTTTATACTATTGAATTTCAAAAAAGAGGACTTCCATATGCACATATACTTTTAATACTCCAAGAAAAATACAGCTGAAATAGTGGATTCAGTGATTATTGCTGAACTACCAGATCCGGAAAAACATTCCAAACTTTATGACATTGTAACACATCACATGATTCATAGTCCATGTGGAGATATAAATCCACAGGCACATGTATGGAAAATAAGAAATGCATCAAAGAATTCCCAAAATAATTTAGAGTGCAAACTTATGCAAATTGTGATGGCTACCCTTTGTATAGAAGAAGAAAAGGACAAACTGCTATTATTCGGGGAGAAATTGTTGATAATCGATATGTGGTTCCATATAATTCACATTTGCTGATGAAGTACAATGCACAAATAAATGTTGAAGCTTGCACTTCAATGAAATCCATAAAATATGTGTATAAATATATATACAAAGGATATGATGCAGCAACTGTAGTTGTGCAAGGTGCACAAAATGAACAAGATAATCCAATCTAGATGCTTGCTATGTCAGTGCTCTAGAAGCAATGTGGTGTCTTCTGAAATTTGAAATGCATGACCGCTCACATGCCGTCTATTGATTCGCTGTAAATTTGCCACAAAGACAATTAGTTTACTTTCATGCTGGTGATGAAAGAAATGCTCTGGTCCAAAATGGAAATCGAGAAACAACACTTACTGCTTGGTTTACATTAAATTGTAATGACATTGAAGCAAGGGAATTCTTGTACATTGAGATTCCATATCATTATGTTTTCATCAATGGGGCATAGCGAAAAAGAAAAAGGAGTGGCAATAAAATTATTCTAAGAATTTATACTGTAAGACCAAGAGACATTGAACACTTTAGCTTAAGATTACTTCTTTTAAATGTTCCTGGTGCACAAAGTTATGAACATTTACGCACAGTGAATGACATAGTTTATGATACCTTTCAATTAGCTGCAAGACATCAAAGCTTCCGTGCAGATGCTACTGAATCAGAGAGATGTCTAGAAGAAGCAGCACTATGTCAAATGCCAAGGCAGATGAGGGAACAGTTCTCATTCATTTGCATATTTTGCAATGTACAGTACCTGATGCATTATCTTTGTGGAACAAATTTAAATCAAACATGTGTGAAGACTTTATGGAAAAAAAAACAGTGAGTCCATTGCAGAATTTAAAGGCTTAATGGAAATTCAAGAGATATTGCTTTGTCATGGATTAAGTTGTGCAACTTTTCATCTACCAGATCCAGAAATTATAGACAACATAAACTTTGAAGAGTATGACGTTGATGTGGAAAAACAAAATGCAGAAGAAAAAATAGCCATTTTAAATGCATTGCAAATGGAAGCATTTAATGTCATACAAAAAGCACTAGATGATGGTATACTCTAGGAGCGTTACTTCTATTTAGATGGACCCTGTGCATCTGCCAAAGGTATCTATATAATTTATTGATAATTATAATTAGAGGTTAAGGTGAAATAGTAGTTCCCTTTGCAACTACACCATTTGGAAGGTGGTAGAACTGTGCATAGTGGATTTAAACTTCCAGTTCCCATTTTGGAAACATCAGTCTCGGATGTTAGAATGACATAATTTCAAGCAAAAAATCTTTAAAAAAGTAAATTTGTTATAATTTATGAGGCAACAATAGTGTCTTGCCAAGCTCTCAAATGTATTGATCGGTTGTTACGTGAAGTCATGGCTAATGATTTGCCTTTTGGAGGCAAGATCATGTTGTTAGGTGGCGATTTTAGACAAACCATACCAGTTGTTGTCCATGGAAATCGTACAGACATTGTGGAAACATATATAAAGTCCACTATGAAAACTATTTACACACCTTAAATTGGAGAAAAATATGAGATCAGGGCCAAAATGAATTCAATGAATGATTGGTTAATTAAAATTGCGAAGGCAAAACACAGGTCATAATTAACTTCTCCCGGAAGATACTGTCGACATACCACAGGAAATGATTTGTAAAGATTCACTAATATCAGCTATATTCCAAAATGAAATAATTAACAATGATTACTCAGAGCTTGCACACAAAGTAATATTAACATAAAAAAAATAAAATGAGTAGATGGCACCCAAAAAAATGATTACAGTGCAGATTTTGTTCTGGCTGATGACAAACAGAGTAAGACAAACTTTACAACTAAATTTATAAATTCATTAACACCATCTGGGATGGCACCACATATTTTGCAGATCAAAAAAGGGGCAATTGTGATGTTACTCCAAAATATGAACCCAAAAAAAGGACTTTGTAATGGTACCAGATTAATTGTTCAGGATTTCTGAGAACATTTCATACATCCTGACATTCTGAATGGTACCCATAAAGGAGAAATAGTGTTCATTCCAAGAATAGATTTGCCTCCAAGGAGAGTAGCTTGCCTTTTGTCCTTCAAAGACAATTTTCCAATCATAATGGTATTTGCCATGACCATCAATAAATCACAATGTCAAACTTTTAAGTCTGTTGGCCTGTTTTTGGAGGAACCAGTATTTGCCCATGGACAACTCTATGTGGCATTCTCAAGATGCAAAAATCCATCAGAAATCAAAGTCTTTGGAAAACAAACAGAAGGTCAAGGTGAGCTATTAGGGGATGAGAGAGTATTTACCAGAAATATTGTATATGATTAGGTGTTGTAAAGAGACAAAAAGATAGGATAAAATGTTATGACCATGTAAATACTATTGGGATTGGACAGAAATAGTAAATATGTTATTAGTATTGGGGAGATTAAAAGATATTTATTCATGTGTAAATTATATTTTATTGGTTTAGCAGATAGAAAATATTTAGTATTATTGTATAAAAAAATGTAATATGACATGTAAAAATATTAATTGTACATTGTTAGTATCTTCATGCACAGTAAAAAAAATTTGAATGGTTGCAGTTTAATATGAAGGTAGTCTTCAGTATTTGTTTAAAGAAAAAAGACAATTTGGATTTAATACATTTTTTATAGTTTAAGGGGATAAGGGGATCTATGAATTATTCCATTTGGAACATCACGTTAAAATAGTAATTTGCTTTTTCCTATACAGATACTGTTCATTATTGGTTTAGAGGGAAAAAAGACAAACTGGATTTAATAAAAAAGAATGCTTTTTTAATGGTTGACTGAATTATTCCATAATTAGTAAAAAGTCTCAAAAGAGACAGAGGCTGTACAGAAAAACACATATGGTACATAGACAGATAGTACAGAAACAAACAGAAAACACAATGTATAAAATGAAATCATGCTATAATTTTTGACGGGCAAGTCACTAGTAAATAATATGGCCCAACCTTGAAAAATGCATTTAATAAAAAAGTGATAGCTCGCCGTGTGTATCAGTAGCGCTGTTGTAATAATGGCTGTTATAGGGAAATGTCTGTGATTTTCTCACACAGAAAGGGAGAGATATACATGCAGAGAAAATGGAAAAATGGGTGCGTGCATGCCTTGCACACGCACTCGTAGGGGCTCCTCAACTTCACTGCCCAGGGGCTCCAAAAAGGTGGATCCAGCACTGATTAGAATAGACTCAGGACAGTATGTACTATAAGCAAATACTGATACATCGTTACAAGCGGCAATACAGAGGAATAGACACAGGACAGGATATGACATTGCGGAGGGTACAGGGCTCGTCTGAAACACATTCATAAAGCTTGAAAGGATTATTAAAGGCATACACATAGAGTTCAATGACTGATCAGACACTTTGTTATCTTGACTAAACTAATATGACTGGTACTATTTAGGAAGAGTACATATTTACCTTGGAAAGTATAATTTCCTCTTAGCTTCAGCCATAGCCAAACATAATGTGATTAGTTTACGATGCAATGAAGCTCATGGAAAGATTTATTTAAATATAGTTTTCCTAAAACAGATTTGCAGAAACTTTAGATAACATGGCTGGAGAGAACGACAGGGAGTTGCTAAATCAATCAATTTGTTTTCCCTGGATTTATGATCATTACCAGGATTCAGAGATACTCTGGTTAGAGCCACTGTTTCCAGCTTGGATTTGATATTTTAGATTCTGGGGTTTACTATATATAATGGTTGAAATATTTGGGTGGAGACAGTCTTGTATCGAGAGTTTTACAGTGCAGGCCCCCAGCGAAGCCTACTTGTTTTACATTACGTTTTTAACTTCTCATACATCACCCATATTAGATCTCATCCAGTACTCGTATTATATCCTGTTTCATAAATTACACACACTTCATGTCATCCATCACTTATACTACATCTCATTAAATCATTCCTACTACCTATTATACATCACTCATACTACATATTATACATTACTCATACTGCATATTATACATCACTCATACTACATATTATCCATCACTCATACTACATATTATACATAATTTATACTCCATCTCATTAAATCATTCCTACTACATCTCATCCATCACTCATACTACATATTATACATTACTCATACTGCATATTATACATCACTCATACTACATATTATCCATCACTCATACTACATATTATACATAATTTATACTACATCTCATCCATCACTCATACTACATCTCATCCATCACTCATACTACATATTATACATCACTCATACTACATCTCATCCATCACTCATACTACATATTATACATTACTCATACTGCATATTATACATCACTCATACTACATATTATACATCACTCATACTACATATTATACATAATTTATACTCCATCTCATTAAATCATTCCTACTACATCTCATCCATCACTCATACTACATATTATACATCACATATACTACATCTCATTAAATCATTCCTACTACATCTCATTCATCACTCATACATCACTCATAGTAATTCTCACCTATCATACATAATATTCTCATTCAACACTCACGATAGATCTCATACATCACTCATATAAGATTGTATCCATCACTCATAGTAGATCTCGTCCATCATTCAGACTATAGCTCATTCAGCACTCATATTACATCCTGTTTCATCAATCAAAGTACAGGAATCCACTTTGTGTTTCTTACATCAAATCCTTAGAGCTGGATGACTGGTGTGTGTGTTTGTAGTTATCAGTGGAGGAAGGGTATGGAGGATCAGAACACAAAGAGCCTTTTTTTAGATAATTGTATAAGATTACATTTGACAACACAACCCTTCACTGGCCCCGAAGCAGAAAGTTGCATCAACAGATGCAATCACACCTCTCCAGAGCTGTAAACGACCCTCTCACCCACACAAGTAGCACCAAGTATCATGGATTCACCCAGAGTACAGTTGAGACATCAAAATGTATTTATTACTTTTTCTAATTAAAAACTAGTTTCACTACTTTTTTCTGCTCTTAGACTCAAATGTATATATATATTTCATTGCACAGTGTAAATGTCATTCAAACAAACAGGACAAGCAGAGAGCATGACAGAGTGAGCCACATACTTTACAAAGCTCCCTTTACAAATGAGAGTTAACTTACCTGAGCAGTTTGATTAGATCCAACTGATCAGACCTGATAAAAGACTGAAGCTGGGAATTGTGTGGGGTCATTTTGCACTACAGCTGGCTGTGTTTGGGCCTACAGACTAAGAGAGGTTGCAAAAGAAATTGTGTGCACAGATTGCTTGTAGCAGAAGACAGATTCATCAGAGTGTTTATGCTGTTTATTAAAGACTAGTCGTTTGCCCGCCAAAAATGACGGATATATTTTTTTCCCACTCCCCATCCCCTGTTTCTCTTCACCCTCTCCCTCCCCTGTGTCTCTTTCCTCCCCCTCTCCCTCCCATGTGTCTCTTTCCCCCTCTTTCCGTACCCTGTGTCTCTTTCCCCTGCTCCTTCCCCTGTGTCTCTTCCCCCCTTCTCCCTCCCCTGTGTCTCTTCCCCCCTTCTCCCTCCCTATGTCTCTCCCCCACTCCCTCTCCTGTGTCTCTTCCCATCTCTCCCCTCCCCTGTGTCTCCCCCCTCTCCCCTGTTTCTTCCTCCCTCTCCCTCCCTCTTCCTCCCCTCTCCCCTGGGTCTTCCTCCCCCTCCCTCCCCTTTCCCCTGTGTCTTCCTCTCCCTGTGACTTCCCCCCCTCTCCCCTCCCCCTTCCTCCCCCTCTCCCCTGTGTCTTCATCTCCCCTCCCTCTTCCTTCCCCTCTCCCCTGTGTCTTCCTCTCCCCTGTGTCTTCCTCCCCCTCCCATTTTCCAATCCAGCTCGTGGCTATCGCAGCAAGATGCACATGCGCTGCTCCGCTACACAATGCGCGCAGCTCTGTACAGACTTAGGAAGTTTGTATGTACGTTCCCATGGAGCGTTACACACTTACGCCAATTATATTAGTGATTGGGAAAAGAGACACCTAGAGGGATATGTCCATAGTGGTGTAATGAAAGGCACAGAGATGCAAAAGCTTGTAGCTGGGGTTCATTTTGCAGAAGAGTGGAAACATGGAGTTCTAAAGGATACAGGCCAGTAATTGTGAATGAACTATTGGACAGTTATGTTTTGTTTTTGCTCCACCCAGTTTTAGATGGATGAGAGCAGATAGTTAGGGTACTGTCTAACAATGAAGGTAGTGTTCTGGTGGGAGCTAGGCCTGTTGTTCTCTCTGATTTGTTTTGTTGTATTATTTTGTAACACTGGCGCATATATTATATAGTAACATTTGGAAAAGCATTAAAGCCTTCTGTATTTGTGTGCCTCTATCAAAGTGTTATAAACAAGGACACAAACTGAGTGGAGACTGGTAGATTGTCACAATACGTATATTGGTAGATATCACAGGTTTACAGAGGACAAGACTACAAGAGCATTTAAAAATCAGTTCTGAAACAAAATGAGAATTAAAAACTGAATTATTACCTAATCTCCATACAATAAAACAGGATAAAGGTGAGTAACCAAATGGTGTATTTGTGCTGAGTATCTCTGTTGTGGCTCATGTAATTACCAGCAGAGATTTACTGATACAGTATCCTTGGTAACTTCATTTAATGGTGCTCAAAATAGCTCCTGGAAAACATTGTATGGGCTAAAGAAGATGCAACGAAGGAAAGAAAGATCAGACGGCATCCCAAGTCCAGCCATATGCTGCTGGCTAAATATACACCTGTTTGCTTTATAATATTCATTTGTACACTTCACAGGCTGCATGGTGGGTGCAGGCGATGTGCAAATACATAGAGATCTAATCCATACACAGACACATAGAGATTATACTAATAACAGAGGAAAGTGCACAATGTATCGGAAATTAGTGATATCTGTAAATTAGCAGAACAATCCTAAAATAAAAAATGCAGAACGGAGAGTCTCAATGCAAAACAACATTATGTGTGATGGGCTACCCCAGTATTAACTCATTCTGTGACCCTTCCCAAGACCCCTTTCCATGACAGCTCCCCTCTCCTAAGACCCTTCCCATGACAGCTCCCCTCTCCTAAAACCCTTCCCATGACAGCTCTCCTCTCCTAAGACCCCTTCCCATGACAGCTCTCCTCTCCTAAGATCCCTTCCCATGACAGCTCCCCTCTCCTAAGACCCTTCCCATGACAGCTCTCCTCTCCTAAGACCCCTTCCCATGACAGCTCTCCTCTCCTAAGATCCCTTCCCATGACAGCTCCCCTCTCCTAAGACCCTTCCCATGACAGCTCCCCTCTCCTAAAACCCTTCCCATGACAGCTCTCCTCTCCTAAGATCCCTTCTCATGACAGCTCTCCTGTCCTAAGACCCTTCCAATGACAGCGCCCCTCTCCTAAGACCCCTTTCTATAACAGCTTCCCTCTCCTAATACCCCTTCCCATAACAGCTCCCCTCCCTAAGACCCCTTCCCATAAAAGCTCCACTCCCTAAGACCCCATCCCATACTAGCTACCCTTCCCAAGACAGCTCCCCTTCCCAAGACCCCTTCCCATACAAGCTCCCCCTGCAAGACCCCTTCCCATAACAGATACCCTGCCCAAGACCCCTTCCCATAACAGCTCTACCTAAGAACCCTTCACATAACATCACCCCTCCCAAAGACCCCTTCCCATAACAGCTCCCTTCCCCAAGACCCCTTCCCATAACAGCTCCCCTACCCAAGACTCTTTCCGATAGCTGCTCACAGCCCAGACCCTATCCTCATAGCTGCTCTCCCCCCACCGACTGCGCCACCTTTAGCTCCGCCCCTGATACAACGTGTGCAAGTTTTGTAAAACAAGAGTATAGATAGAACATTGGTTAGGCTGGGATGGTAAGGCTTGACTAATGTTATCTCAGTTGAAATATTTCACTTCCATTCAGTAAAGCATAATTCGAAGGGTGGGGAGGAGTACAGTCAGTGGCTGAACTACTATTGGTGCAGCAGATGCAAAGCACTGGGGCCCACAACAAGTTAGTGCCCTATGGGGGAATCTTAATGTATTAGCTAAGAATGGTGGATAATTACTTTATAAAAATGAGATCTGATAATCATAGAGGTCATCTGACCATCTACATATAATTTGTATTATCCAGATTGGATAGGGAACATTTGTTTTCCTGCTGTTTGCGCATGTATTTGTAATGTTGAACTAAAGCACTGTCACTGGCCCTGTGGGATCTCCCTCAGTGTTTGTGTCTCTAAGACTTAGATGACACATCATAAAGATAAGACACCTCTACCTGATTGTGTATCTTACTTTGACCCCTTGGTCATTTGAATTGCTGGGAGATTTGGATACTGTGGTTAAAGGGCCACTGCAGATCAAGATGAACCACACTTGTTTTTTTTTAGGTATCTACCAAACCTTTATTAGCAGCTGTGCAATCCATGGGCAAAAAGTGTTTGTTTTGGGAAATCAGAATTTTTGAAGACTGTGCTTATCAGGACAAGAATCATATTTTTTGTTAGTTACATCACATGCTGGGACCTGGATGATAGTGGTGGGTGTTATCAGTGGAGGGAAGGGCGGGGAAGGAAGAAACGCAGAGCCCTTGTTAATATTTTTCTTACTTTTGATTGACTCGGTTTTCCCCTCAAGCAGAGCTGCTTATCTCATGCTATCTGTGACGTATCCGGTGCGTGGCCTTCTTTGCCTGCAACTAAAAAAATAAGTCTGATCAGTCAGATTCTGGTTCAGGCAGAGCATGCTCAGTAAAGGGGCGGGGCTCTGATGGCAAATGCATGCTGGTGCAGCTGAAAACAAGTTACAATAAAACAGTTAACTCTGTGTAGGGAATGAACAAATGATGTCATAGGGTGGGGACAATAACCTCATAGCCCAGCCTGCTTCCAAGCTCGATAATGGTTCTGCCCACACCCCAGAGAGGTGGAGAAATAGCAGCTCTGTTTGAGGAGAAACAGACAATTTAAAAAGTAAGAATATATTATTTATTTTAAACTAGCGACTTGCCTGTCAAAAATGACGGCAATAAAATTGTAAGGCATGTAATGCTGTTTGGTCCAGACATAAATTTTGTTGTTGTTCATTGCAAGCCTGTTGGCTGTTTTT
Source organism: Discoglossus pictus (assembly GCA_027410445.1). Classification (NCBI taxonomy): domain Eukaryota; kingdom Metazoa; phylum Chordata; class Amphibia; order Anura; family Alytidae; genus Discoglossus; species Discoglossus pictus. The sequence goes on from CM050167.1 coordinate 5,412,935, forward strand.
TTTTTCTGATAGGCGCTTTTGCTGTTATTGTTTTGTTCTTGTTCCGAGATCCTTCGGCGCTCATTGCGAGGCTGTTGTATTTTTATTTTGTGCTATGCGCTTTTGCTGTTATTGTTTGGTCGGCGGTGATCTTGTTTTTACCCTTATTGCAAGGCTTTTTGTGCTATGAGCAGCGTTGGCGCTCGTTGTGAGTGGCGCGGTGAATGTGTTTTGTGTTTTTTTGTGTGTAAATTAAATAATAATAAATTAATACATGAATATACTTTACCTGTTTGTAAGTAATATATGCAGGAAGCATTGTGCTGAAGAGCTGACAATCTGTTTGATGTTCCTGCAGCATACAATGTAGATTTGCAGTGTTGAGGATCTGAGGTGTAAGTGTGAGCAATGTGCGCAGTGTGTAGTGTAAATAGGCTGCGTGCGCGTGGTGAAGCCGTTAGGGTAGCTGTGTAGTTCCGCATTGTGTAAGTTAGTGTTGTAAAATGGCGGTGAATGTGTGTGGTACGCGGCTGTGGCTGATTTGGCGTGCTTGTTAAAAGTGTATCTTGTACCTTGTACTCAAAGGGTACTCACATTGGTCTGGTTATTAGTTAGGCAGTAATTTTGCGTTCGCGAATAGAAGCCGCACACGTAAAGCAAAGTTCGCAAATCGGCAATGATTTTTTTTTACGGTCGCGAATATAAGCCTCACCCGTAACTCGCAAGCTCAAAAATCAGGAAAAAGGTGCGGCTTATATTCGGACCAATATGGTACCAATCACAAATATTGACATTATTATTGGTAGGTAACTATCCTACTGTAACTGATCTATCTGCTTTGCCCCATTCATGACAAGAATTGGAATTGAAAATGTGGTGCTGCGTATGGTAGGAAATAGATCAACTTTGGGATGTAAAGTTATTAAAGGGAAATAAAAAGTTTTTTTTTTCTGTGTTGCATCTGAAAGATTTTAGAAGGTTTGAGAAGTTTTTGGGCTAGTGGATGCCAATTATTAGCCTCGCGCTCAGTTTTTCCAGATCCTTCCAATGTCTTAGTTCCGATGGCCTACAATGGTCGTATATTATTCAGTGTATATTCTATATATATATCTTGGGGCCGCTCTCCTTTGTTTGATACTGTTCACAAATGTATCAAGTATGCTGACAAACGAAAAGAAGGGGGGGGGGGGGGGGGGAAGCGCACCACGATCTAGTGCAGATTATACACTCCAAAAATATGAGGTATATGAAAGCATTGGTGAGATTGTTCTTGTCGATCTCTGGTGGTATGGTCATCCACTATTGGTTTTAGATGTGGACAAAAGTAATGAAGTAAATAATAATGGTGATTCGTGGAAATAGTCCCATAGATTTAAAGAAGGACTTTATGTGGAATAGTATTGTGTATAAAAAACAATGAAATAAAAAAATTCACTATTACATGTAATGATAAAATTGTGGCAGAAGTAGTACATACAAGCTAGTGTGGATTGTCAGGTACAAAAATCCCAGCTATATTGTGATGATAGGATAAACGTGTTTCGCCACTCTCAGCAGCTTCCTCAGTATCTCATGCCCTTACAGGTAGTAAAACTAGTGAAGCTTTGAGCTTGAGGTCTTTTATCTCCTGAACAATGGTGGCAGGGGTAGGAGAGAGGGATAGGGCATTTGTTTAATTATTAGGTAGGTGAGAGTCTGGGAGAGTAAGGCAGGAAATTACACCAGGCAGGCAAAGCATGGGGGCAGGTATAGATTATGTGGGGGTATGGAAATATATTTTTGATTCTGGAGGATATAAGGAACCCAACAGAGATAGATGATGAATGATGAGTAAGGTGGAAGGGTATGGCAGAAGCATACAGAGATGTAAAAGGAAGGTCATATAGGAGATGGTCATTTTAGTGTAGGCAACACATGATGAGTGATTGAACGATAGCTGTGGTTGTGTGAGAAAAATATGAATTGTAGAGATGTTCTCTAAGTGAGAGTTGGAAACAAGAAAGTGTAATATAATCTACACTACAGTGCACTTGGAGGATGGGAGTGAAAGAAGAGAGTGCAAAAGCTGGCCTGTCACCCAATGTTAAACAGACAAAGAACATGGCAAATAGCAATCTCAGTTCCTGGCAAACAGATGGGAAAGAAGTGGAGGCAGTGAAAGATTTTATTTTCCTCGGCTCCAAGATCTCTTCAGATGGTGACTGCAGCCATGACATTAAAATACATTTGCTTCTAGGGAGGAATGCTACGGCAAGTCTGACCAAGCTATTAAAAAATAAAGATATTACACTATCAACAAAGGTCTGCATAGTTAGAACTATGGTATTCCCAGTAGTAACAGATGTGAGAGCTGGACCATAAAGAAGTCTGAGCGCCATAGAATTGTGGTGTTGAAACTTAGAGTTCCTGGGACTACAAAAATATTCAATCAATCCATACTACAGGAAATCAGGACAAATTGACCACTGGAAGGGATGATCATGAGATTGATATCATGTTATTATGTCCATATCATGAGAAGACAGGATTCCCAAGAGAAGACTCTAATGCTTGAAAAGATTGAAGACACACGAAGAAGATGATGACAGAAGTGGAGATGGATACATGAGGTAATTGAGCATGAGCTTAAGTGAGCTTAGAGGGGCAGTGGCTGACAGATGTGCCTGGTGTGCATCAGTCCATAAGGTCATGGAGAGTTAGACATGACTAAATGACTAAACAAATACTTGTTGGAAGTTTAGTGAATGCTCCATTCTTATAGTATCACACTAAGATTTGGCATCTCCAACAGACCAATAAGACTGTGTTATGGATGGTCCTACTGACCTATCCTTAATATCCTTGTATGTGCTAGAGGTGGTCCGGCCAATCTCCAATGTTTGGTGCAGATGGTCCCACTAAAGCTGTATTTTTCCTGGATGTATCTTGGATGGTCATTCTGACCTCTTCTTTGTACTGTTGGTCCAGGTGGTCATATTTACTCAATCTTCAATTCTTAGTCTTCCACAAATGTTTTTTTCTTGTGTAAAAGACAAAATTATATTTATCATTAAATGTTTAACTTTCAGTGGAAATGTACTTTTCCATCTAACATGTTCAACTGCATTTTTACATAATCTTTATATCTGGTATTGAGACAAATGAAATGTCAAGTTGGAATGAACACACAAACAGATAAAGAGATGCCGCAAATATCTTGTTATAACAAACCTTTCTCTTTCAGGTTATTCGGGAGTCTGTCGGCTCTCTGATTGGCTAAACAGAACCGCTGCAGTACAGAAAAGTAATGTGGCATAGTGCTTAGACGGAAGATATATGTCCTGTACACAGCACTAAGTGACACAAACAAGAGATACCGAGAGAGGGCTACAGAACAGCTGAATAGGAACAAAATACCAAAATACCAGATAGATAGATAGAGATTGATAGATAGAGATGGATAGATAGATAGATAGATAGATAGAGACAGATAGATAGATAGATAGAGTGATAGATAGATAGAGTGATAGATTTGCGCTACGGAATATGTTGGCGCGTTATAAATAAAGGATAATAATAGAGTGATAGATAGATAGATAGATAGATACAGGTAGAAAGATAGATAGATAGATAGAGAGATACAGGTAGAAAGATAGATAGATAGATAGATAGATAGATAGATAGATAGATAGATAGTGATAGATAGATAGATAGATAGATAGATAGATAGATAGAGTGATAGATAGATAGAGTGATAGAGTGATAGATTTGCGCTACGGAATATGTTGGCGCGTTATAAATAAAGGATAATAATAGAGTGATAGATAGATAGATAGATAGATAGATAGATACAGGTAGAAAGATAGATAGATAGATAGAGAGATACAGGTAGAAAGATAGATAGATAGATAGATAGATAGATAGATAGATAGATAGATAGATAGAGTGATAGATAGATAGATAGATAGATAGATAGATAGATAGATAGATAGATAGAAAGAGAGATAGATAGATAGATAGATAGATAGATAGAGAGATAGATAGACAGATAGACAGATAGATAGATAGATAGATAGATAGATAGATAGATAGATAGATAGATAGATAGATAGATAGATAGATAGATAGACAGATAGATAGATTTGCTTCTGGTGTATTTTTACGGTGTGCATGATATACATTTTCTTTCTCTCAGCAGGATAAATATGTTCTGCTCAGTTGTGGTCACTGCACCGCCGCACCTCGCCCGCGGGCCGTCCCACTGAGCTCTGCAAACAGACAACACACAAAGCGCTCTCACTTGTAAACATGAGCCTTATCAACAACCTTTCAATACCTGGTGTTTTTATAAGTAGGATTAACTATACCAGCTTCAGTGCTTGAGTCATCTTCAAGAAGCAGACCTGAAGTAACATTGAATACAAAAAGGTGGGCAAGTTTGGTCCTGGAGGGCTACACACAGGACTGGGTTTGAGGACTATTGCTTCTTCAGTCACTCTGATTGACTCGCCTGTGCGCAGAAAGGAAATCCCCAAATCCAGGCCTAGGCGTGGCTCTCCAGGACCGAACCTGCCCTGCTCTAGAACTAAGAGAGACACTGAGAGAGTATTTTGCAGAGGGCGAATCAAGAGACCCGGACATCCAGAACTGGGAGTATGGAGCCAAACAGGAGTCAAAAGAATGATGAGGAGAGCGGAAGGATCCGGACTGTAGCTCCATAGTACAGACCGTTCAGTTTAACCTTACTCATTTTTATCTGCCTTTAAACATATACTTATTTCAGTGACTAAATAAACAACTAATTTGCTACTAAATATCAACTTCCTAAATTACACAATGTCTGAGACTTTGACTTGACCTTAAACTGCACTATGTGTAAGTACCATTCCTTGTCCTGCTTAGAGTTCCTTGGACATCAAGAAGATCCAATCAATCAGAACTACAGAAAATTAAGCCAAACTGTTCACTGGAAGGTTTGATCATGAGGCTGAAGCTAAGATATTGTGTCCATATCATGAGAAGCCAGGATTCCATAGAGAAGACTGATGGTGGGAAGGTTGAATGTACAAGAAGAAGAGGACGACAGAGGTGTAGATGGATAGATGAGGTCATTGGAGCAATGAACATGAACTTGAAGGGAGCTCGGAGGGGCAGTGGATGACAGATGTGCCTGGCGAGCTGTGGTCAGTAGGGTAACTGAGAGTCGGACACGACTGAACGATTAAACAACAAACCATTCCTTGTATATTAGTTCTTAATATGTCAGGAACACCAATCAGTGGCACTGTAATTACTCTACCAGCTGCCCTTATCTGGCGTGGTGCCAGCTGTTTTATTGTTTTTATTTGTACTACAAACTCTATTACAAAACATAGTAACAAGAAATGTATACATGGCGACCTAGTATCCCCATACATTCTGTTGCCTAGGGACATTATGTAGCCAAGGACTTGGATTTCAGGTGAGGCAATGTCTGTGTCATTCTGACGGAGAAATCCTGAAATCCAGAACAGTAATCAGCACTCTGAGACTGATACTACCTACCTGGGATGGGATTTAATAACATTTAATAACATTTCATTTTGTCATATACTAGAACCAGCTGTTAGAATAAAGATTCCAGGCTCTTGACTGTAAAGATTCCTTGAAGATTCCTTCCAATTTACTTTCACTTGCTCAGACCACCAGGCAATGACAGGAAAGAGAACAATTCCGATTCGTATCTATAATATTTATAGACTGAATCCGGGTAATTTCTTACACATAGAGTGAGAGTACGATGTCTGCCACTGGTCCTACCCATGACTCCCACATAAACATGGAACATACATCTGTGACCTTAAAGACAAGTCTACACATCTGAAGGGATTTGGAGTGAAGAAACAATCTCTTGTGTGTGTTACAAAACAAAAGAAACAATTCACTACTTAAACATGTTGTTTCTTTGTCATAGAAAAATATATTTATATACACATGTATAATGTATACACAAAGTATTACAAATGCATACACACAACAAGCACATTTGTGTACATATACACATACATTTACTAGGGATCCTGGGATGACCTGTGCATCGCTGAGAAGTCTATAGGGGATTCTTAGTGAAATATCTGGGACTTGCCAACTTTAGTATGTTTACACCATATTCAAACAGCCCAGAATAGGCTCAGAGAGAGTCACACGCAGCCATAACCCTATGAGGTGAACCTCGCACCTCGGAAGAATCCCTACGGGCACAAAAAAGTGACAGCAAGGGATCCTAAACCATATACATCCCCCTGCTCCCTAAACACATCCCCATGCTGCAGGGGTCCCTATAGAGACCCCTGCAGCCTCCCACATTAACCCCTTGCAGCAGGGGTCCCTGATCGGCATAGATCAGGCCCCGCTGCATTTAGAAATGTAACATTTCCGATGCAGGTCCTTAAAGGGCCCGCGGCACACTATAAACCAATCCCGGCCGTGGCACCTAAAATTAACCCCCTCTATGCTAATGAGTCCCCACATTAACCCCTTGATGCAGTGGTCCATAGGGACCCCAGCACATTAACCCCCTCTCAGCGGGGGTCCCCAATCGGCACCGATGGTGACCCCGCTGAAATTACAAATTCAAATTTCCCGCCTCGCAGGTCCTTAAAGGACCACAAAGTCCCTGAAAGGACCCGCACTAAAAAATATTAACCCCTGCCGCAGGGACTACTATAAGTACCTCCTCGGCATCTAAAATTCATCCCATCACTACATAACCCCCTACTTAGCCCCCCACCCTACTAATTACACAAAATAAAAAAAACTAAGGGAACATAAAATAAAAAAACTAAGGTACACATAACAAAAAAGGACATTACAAATTCCCCCTCACTACAAAAAAATTGTACTTGTACTATTTATTTATTTATTCTATGTAATGTTTATTTTTTTAATTTGTATAGATAGGGGGTGATGTTTAGATTGGGGTTAGGTATAGATAGGGGGTGATGTCTAGATAGGGGGAAAAGTATTGTAGTTGGGTGTATATTTATAATGGATTTATTACTGTAATGTTATTGATATTTGTGTATGCCTTTTCCTTTGCAGGTGTGTATTTTTTTTAAATTTTATGTAATGGTGGGGGGTTTGTGTTTTTTATTTTATGTACCTTAGTTTTTTTTTATTTTGTGTACCTTAGGTTTTTTTATTTTATGTACCTTAGGTTTTTTTATTTTGTGTACCTTAGGAATTTTTATTTTATGTACCTTAGCTTTTTTATTTTGTGTACCTTAGGTTTTTTTATTTTATGTACCTTAGTTTTTTTTATTTTGTGTAATAAGTAGGGTGGGGGGTTTAAAAGGAGGTTAGGTAGGTAGTGTTAGGTAGGTAGGGGTTAATAGGTTAGGGTAGAGGTGGGTTAGTTTAGATTTAGTGGTTTATTGGGGGTGGAATAGTGTAGTGTTTGTACTTAGTGCCATGAGGGTCCTGGAGGACCCTCATGGCACTTATGGGGTTAATAATAGGTTTCTAATTGTCCTATGAGGGTCTTCAGAGACCCATATAGGACTGATTTGCTTAACTAGAGGCTTATGGGGGTCTGTATAGACCCCCATAAGGGATGGGGTTAGATGGAGATTAAATAAAATAGTGATGGGATCAAAAAGGGCTAGGTTGGGTTTAATAGGCCCAGTTAGGGTTATTAGGTCCAGATAGATTTAAATAGGTTAAATTAGGGCTAGATTGGCCCAGTAAGGGTTAGATATGCCCAGTAAGGGTTAGATAGGGTTTAGTATGGGTTAATGAGGTATAGTTAGGGTTAATAATGTAGTGTAGTGTAGACCCTCATGGCACTTGTAGGGTTAACCTAGGGGTTAATAGTGTCCTATAGGGGTCTATATAGACTCTTATTCGACTGAGGGGGGTAATTATAGTCTCATGGGGCTCTGAATAGAGCCCCATGAGTTATAGAGTTAAGTGCTCATGGGGCTCTGTATTGACCCCCATGAGTGACAGGGTTAATTAAGGGCTGTAAATGAAGTATACTTATGCATGTACTTTCATTTAACAACATATTTAGAGTACAGTGGTTCTTTAATGCTAAATTGATCTTTGTTTTAAGTTTTTGATAGTCTGTGGTGTATAAGCACATCCTCAGTACTTGGTTACACCAGGAGGTTATGTTGTGTTTATCCATTCCACCCACCATACATCATGTCCACACATTGTCTATGTAGATTAAGACCCTCATCTATAATGTATGTGTCTCAGAAACATTATGTACAGATTTTATTATTCTAAACATTTTAGTCCCTAGAGAAAGAAAGGAAATATCCTTCCTACGCCGTAGTTTACATCCTGCAACCTTTTCTAACCAGAAGGGACAACTTTAGAGTAAGATGTAACCAAAGAGCCAGTATATATGGAAAGACAATTTTATTAACTACAAATATATAATGTACCTTCATTAATGGAAGTCCAGTAGAATACATTTTTTAATGAGGCACATTAAGAAGTTCAAAATACATTTAAACTTTTAAAAAAAATAGTTTTGATGTATATTGCACATAATACATAGCATTGCAGAACATTTATGGTGAAATAAATAGTTGACAACCACATCTTATCGTCATTAAGGATGATAATGTGTGAGGGTGTCTCTGGCCATGGGTATATGCAGAGTCATGGGAATAATTATACCATATTTTGGAACGCTGTATCTATTTAATTCAAGGCACCACATGACTAAATCTGGGTATTTTTGTAAGAAATCAAAGCTGTTGCTACTCATGTGACTGTGATCGTGACTGCTCATTATTAACTTTTATTTGTAACGCGCCAACAAACTGCAGAACATGGAGGACCCTGTTTTGAGCTGGGAATCTTTATGGAAAGTGTTTTTTTTTCAAACCACCCTACAAGACTGGAAACTCCCTAGTTACAATCTGAGGGAGTGGAGGAGGCAGAAACCTTGGCAAGAATAAACAGATTAGGAATAGAAGGGTCAGGAAGGAATTCAAAATGTAATTAGGTAGGAAAGTATGCAAAGTTAGAAAGGCATTTCATTTAGTAGGAGAGGGAAGGGATCTTAACGAAATTAATCAAGGTAAATGGCTCTAATATGTGATATGTTTCTGCCCCTAATGGCCAGGTAAGAAAGAGAGATCGAGGAGATGGGAATGGGAAAGTGGGAGGAGATGGGAAAGTTTTTCTGCTTATGAGCTTTGGAAGAGGGAGGAGATAGTGACTGGAGGAAAGAGAGTGGCTCATGGGAACATAAAAGAGGAGAGCATGAAAGGTGAGATGGTTATGTTGGAGACATGATGTGGAAAAGTTGAGAGGAAGAGCCTGAGGAAAAGGCAGGAAGTTATGAGGAAAGAGAAGGCAGGAGGAAACATTGTGTAAGGATTAATTAAGTTATAGTTAGCGGGTGTTGCTAATAAATCAGCTGTGAGAAATGTGTGTGACTCCATAAATTAAGAGTAACCATAGACGGGTGGGAGAGGGGCAGGGAGGGAGGGGATTGGTTCTGATGAGTCAGTAGGTGTAGATCTGTGAGAGAGGAATGGTGCTCATCAGATCTAGTTAATGCAATATTATCTTTACTGTTTTTGTTTCAAATTACTGAACTAAATAATAATTTTACATTATTTAAATCTTACCCACCATCATACCTGCTTATACTGCAAAAGAACATAATGTATGGTATGACAGCTAATAATGTCTGGTGTTCAAGTTCCTTTTAATAAAAATAGAACGTGGAGCTGAAACACGATGATTCCAGTCAGACTGAAATAAAACTGAGGCAGCTCTGGATGGAGTAGACCAGCTGAACCTGGACAAATGTTGAGTGCTGCAATAAAAAGTATCGAAAGCTCTTATCTTTTTTAAAAATATACAAAATGACTTTGATTACTATTAACATTTTTAATTTCAAGAAGAAAACACAAAAGACCAGTTCAGTTATTCTGCAATGTGCAAGGCTATGCAAGCCAACATGTTTATAGCCTAATACAAAAGCTGTAGTCCATAGGGAGAGTCGGGCATGACTGAATGTCCCAATAACAATGCACAGTCTGGTTCCACTCACTAGAGTGATCCAGCCCCGAAATCCCAGGCAATTCTAACCTGAACAGGAGGAACAGAAAACCCCAAATGTACATTTCGGCCTCTCATGGGCCTCGTAAGTGAGGTGTAACTGTAACTGTACTCCCTAAGGCGCAGTGATCAAGAAGTCCATGTACAGAGCACCCTAACACCCTTAGGGTGAGAAAAACTAAACAAAAAGAGTCAGAGGCACCCATCTGAGAATGAACAAACTCTTAATAAGGTTTGTTCTGAGTATGTAACCACACCTTTAGAACAAGTAGGTAACCAGACCTATAGAACAAGTAGGTAACCAGACCTATAGAACAAACCTACTTAGGTGTTGTTTGTTCTCAGATCAATCTTTGAAGAAGGAGGAGTCTAGTGGAGCGAGGCAGGAGTTTCATAGAATAGGGACAGCACCAGAAAAGTCATGAAGGTGGAGTTAGAGGAGGTGATACGAGAGGAGGATATAGGAAGGTCATTAGCAGAGCGAAGAGGGTGGTGGTAGAGTATTTGGAGGAGAGAGCAGAGATATAAGAGGGTGCACTATTTTTGAGGGCTTTATACATTAGGGTCAATTTTATTCTGGAGGCTATGGGAAGCCAGTGGAGGGACTTACAGAGAGAAGCTACAGACACTGAGTGTGGTAGATGAGTCTAGCGGAGGCGTTCGTTATGGATTGGGGATAGGAGGGTGATGGGAAGGCCAGCAAGGAGAGAGTTGCAGTAGTCGAGGCTGGATATGGTGAGACAATGGCTTAGAATTTTAAGCTGTGTCTTGTGTAAGATAGTGACATATTTTGGAGATGTTTTTTTAGATGAAGATGACAGGATTGAATTATTGATTGAATGTGAGGAATGAAAGAGAAGGTAGGGTCCAGTAGAACCCCAAGACAGCGGGCCTGGGAGGTGGGAGTGATGATGGCCTCGGAGGTGGAAGTGATGGTGGCCTGGGAGGTGGGAGTGATGATGGCCTGGGAGGTGGAAGTGATGGTGGCCTGGGAGGTGGGAGTGATGATGGCCTGGGAGGTGGAAGTGATGATGGCCTGGGAGGTGGAAGTAATGGTGGCCTCGGAGGTGGAAGTGATGGTGGCATTAACAACAATGAGAAGATGTGAAGAGTGGAAACTGTAGTAGAGGGTGGGAAGATTAGGAGTTCTTTCCTAGACATGTTGAGTTTGAGTTGATGAGTGGACATCCAGGAGGATATGCTAGAGAGATAACTGGAAACTTGTGCTAGAAGATTGAGTGGGATAGACATGGTGCTGAGAGATAGATCTGAGTGTCATCAGCATATATATGATAATGAAACCCAAATGATTTTATTACGGTACCAATGCATGGTGTATAGATTGAGAAGAGGAGGGGGGCTAGGGCTGAACCTTGGTTATAACAAAAGATATAAGGGGTGGGGAAGAAAAGAGAAAAAAACACTAAATATTTTATTTTCTGGATAAGATGTAAACCATGAGAGAGCCGTGTCAAGGATGCCAATGGAGTGACACGTGTGGATGGTCAACTGCAAACACAGCAGAGAGATCCAGGGGAATTAGTAAAGAGAAGTGACCTTTTGAGTCAGAGGTGAACAGGTTATTAGTGAGCTGTCTCTTTGAAGTGTTGTGGCCAAAGTCAGACTGCTGGGGGTTGAGTAGAGTTTGAGGAATGGATTTGGGTTAGGGAGATGTAGAAGGGTCACAGGTAGTTTTGAAGCCAATGCGAGTAGAAAGATAGATTGATAGTTGGGTGTAGAAACTGAACTAGATGAGGTTTTCTTAAAGGGATATGTAAATTTCCTGGCTTATGAATGCATCCAAAAGCAGAGAATTAGTAGTGTATGCAAACATTTTGTGCATGAAAAAATCTGAAAATAAACATTTAAACATTTACATTGAAGTCAGCAAAATTTAGCATCACGATTAAAATAATTGTTTGTTGTGGCTAATCAGGTTAGCTGAAGCATTTGATTTAATCTCAGGGGTCCTGTTTGTGCTGCAAAGCAGCCTGGGATATGTAGTTTATCACTGATATGTGCTATGTATTGCTGCTGACATACAGACAGGAAGCTGCAATGAGATTGGCTGAGCAAGCAACAACAGGTAAATAGTGGGTTAATATTTCTCCCTTGATGCTGCATGCTGATTGGGTGGGATCAGATGCCCGTGCAGACACCCCCTACAGGTGTCAACAAAGTCATTTAAGGGATTTTAAGATGGTAATAAAAATATGTTTTATGAGATGTGCTGCATACATATAGGCTGCTTTTTGCCTAAGGATTGCAGAAAAGTATTAGTCCATGAAACTGTCATATCCCTTTAAGAAAGGATGAAGTTATGATATGTTTTAAAGATGATGGAGACTTGCTGGTGATTAATAGATGTGTGTGAGATGGATATATGTGGCATTGAGGAGAGATTAGCTGTGATGGAATGGGATCAAGTGGACAAGGCGTAAGGTGATAGAAGACCAGAGACTTCATCCTCAGTTACAGGGTCAATGGAACCCACTGTAGATGTGGGATCGAAGGGCAAAGGTTAGGTGTTATCAGATGTTGTGTGTGTTTGAATCCCATTAACAGGAGAGTTTGTTTTGCATGTTATCGATTTTATTTTTAAAGTGTCAGGACTGTGCAGACAGTAGCCTTTAATGCATAGGAAGTTAATCAGCAGAAACCAAAATAGAAGATTAAACAGCAGAACTGCATATAAAAGATAATAAATTAGAGGCTGTAGTATTTTATTTTACATTCTAAAAATATATTGCCTATTTTCAAGTCTAGTTCTTGAAAAGAGTAGTTTAGATATACGGATATATTGGTTCTTTAAGACATGTTCATGTGAATGGCTCAGCATACTAACTGAGCATACAACATAGTAGCTATTTAGTGAATAAAGAGTATAATCTCACAAAAACAATGTGACTAAGATTGAGATGAATTCAGCAGCTTTGCATTTCAGCTAAAACAAAATTCTATCCTCTTAGAATGTAACATTAAGCGGATGAATCCCTCGAGGATGACACGGCTGTCTAGGTCATATAACATGGGATCTGTTTCAAAAGTTCCCTGTTAGCTTACACATGCACTCAGAGGACAGATGCAATGGAAGCTTTTTTAATTTAGAAGAACACTCTCCTGAGAATGTAGCAGACATGATCAGCTCAGAATAGAACCTGGAGTAAATAATAATTGCATGTAAACTCCTCAGCTCCCTGGCCGAATAACAGATTTTTGACCGTGCCCTAACCGGATATACAAATTTTTACGGATTACAATTGACTGAAACATGTGCCAATTATATTTCAGCTAATTAGTATTGCGTAATTTGAATAGGTCCTGCCAAGGTTGATTAACTTGTTGATGGGCCCTGCATTCCTCGTGGGGATCCCCTGGGGTCTTGATGGGCCCTCTGGTCTAGTTGGGATACCCAGGGCACTTGATGAGTCCTACTGGCCTAACAGAGGTTTTCCTGGGCCCCTAGTGGGGATCCCTGGGGTCTTGATGGTGCTTGCTGGGATCTCTCCGGGTCCCAGAGGCGTAGTGGAAATCCACAAGAGCCTTGATGGTTTCTGGGGGCGTTGTGGGGATCCCCAGAGGTCTTGATGGACTGAGGGCCTCGCTAAGGTCTCTCTGGTCTCTAGAGGCCTTGATGGGCTCTGTGGGCCTAGTGTGAATTTCCAGTGAGCTTGGTGGCCTCAATAGGGGTCTCCATGGGCCCTGTGGTCCTAGTGTAAATCCCTGGGGGCCTTGATGTTGGAGGTGCATTCCAATCTGAAGCTCCGTTGGCCAGGGTCTGCTGCATCCCTGAGTTCAGGCAAAAACTGCTATAAATCTTGTGTTCACCTTTCCTTCACCGCACGTGTCGGCATATGTTATTAATCATGGAACAGTAAGGAGGAAGGAAACAGTGTGTTTTTAAACAGACCTAATACTTTAGATTTATTTTTTTAAATAGATCATTTTAACATACAATCTTATGCTCTTCCACACCATGAAGCGCATTTATAGTGAAGTAAATTAGCCCTTTAAGCAGTAGGAAAAACACCTGTTGTTATATTCTATGCAGTACTGACACCAGTTAGTTATTTATACTCTTTGTGGTACCAACATGGGTTATTTATACTCTGTGTGGTTCTGAAATTGGTTGTTATACTTTATGTGGTACTGACATTGGTTATTTATACTCTATGTGGTACTGACATTGGTTACTTGTACTCTATGTGGTTCTGACATTGGTTGTTATACTCTATGTGGTTCTGACATTGGTTGTTACACTATGTGGTACTGACATTGGTTGTTATACTCTATGTGGTACTGACATCAGTTATTTATACTCTGTGTGGTAATAACATTGGTTATTTATACTCTGTGTGGTACTGACATTGGTTGTTCTACTCTATGTGGTACTGACATCAGTTATTTATACTCTGTGTGGTACTAACATTGGTTATTTATACTCTGTGTGGTACTGACATTGGTTGTTATACTCTGTGTGGTTCTGAAATTGGTTGTTATACTCTATGTGGTACTGACATGGGTTATTTATACTCTGTGTGGTACTGACATTGGTTGTTATACACTATGTGGTACTGACATTGGTTGTTATACTCTATGTGGTACTGACATTGGTTGTTATACTCTATGTAGTACTGACATTGGTTGTTACACTATGTGGTACTGACATGGGTTATTTATACTCTGTGTGGTACTGACATTGGTTGTTATACTCTATGTGGTACTGACATTGGTTGTTACTCTATGTGGTACTGACATGGGTTATTTATACTCTGTGTGGTACTGACATTGGTTGTTATACTCTATGTGGTACTGACATTGGTTGTTATACTCTATGTGGTACTGACATTGGTTGTTACACTCTATGTGGTACTGACATTGGTTGTTATACTCTATGTGGTACTGACATTGGTTCTTATACTCTATGTGGTACTGACATGGGTTATTTATACTCTGTGTGGTACTGACATTGGTTGTTATACTTTATGTGGTACTGACATTGGTTGTTATACTCTATGTGGTACTGACATTGGTTGTTATACTCTATGTGGTACTGACATTGGTTGTTACACTCTATGTGGTACTGACATTGGTTGTTATACTCTATGTGGTACTGACATTGGTTGTTATACTCTATGTGGTACTGACATTGGTTCTTATACTCTATGTGGTACTGACATGGGTTATTTATACTCTGTGTGGTACTGACATTGGTTGTTATACTTTATGTGGTACTGACATTGGTTGTTATACTTTATGTGGTACTGACATTGGTTGTTATACTCTATGTGGTACTGACATTGGTTGTTATACTCTATGTGGTACTGACATTGGTTGTTATACTTTATGTGGTACTGACATTGGTTGTTATACTCTATGTGGTACTGACATTGGTTGTTATACTCTATGTGGTACTGACATTGGTTGTTATACTCTATGTGGTACTGACATGGGTTCTTATACTCTATGTGGTACTGACATGGGTTATTTATACTCTGTGTGGTACTGACATTGGTTGTTATACTCTATGTGGTACTGACATTGGTTGTTATACTCTATGTGGTACTGACATTGGTTCTTATACTCTATGTGGTACTGACATTGGTTGTTACTCTATGTGGTACTGACATTGGTTGTTACTCTATGTGGTACTGACATTGGTTGTTACTCTATGTGGTGCTGACATTGGTTGTTACTCTATGTGGTGCTGACATTGGTTGTTACTCTATGTGGTACTGACATTGGTTGTTACTCTATGTGGTACTGACATTGGTTGTTACTCTATGTGGTGCTGACATTGGTTGTTACACTCTATGCGGTTCTGACATTGTTTATTTATACTCTATGTGGTACTGACATTGGTTGTTATACTCTATGTGGTACTGACATTGGTTGTTATACTCTATGTGGCACTGACATTGGTTGTTATACTCTATGTGGCACTGACATTGGTTGTTATACTCTTTGTGGCGCTGACATTGGTTGTTACTCTATGTGGTGCTGACATTGGTTGTTATACTCTATGTGGTACTGACATTGGTTGTTATACTCTTTGTGGCGCTGACATTGGTTCTTATACTCTTTGTGGCGCTGACATTGGTTGTTACTCTATGTGGTACTGACATTGGTTGTTATACTCTATGTGGTACTGACATTGGTTGTTATACTCTATGTGGTACTGACATTGGTTCTTATACTCTTTGTGGCACTGACATTGGTTGTAACACGGTACGAGGTAGTGTCTCTATCCATTGACTGCCTCTCCTGTCACTCATCTACAGGGGGCGTGACTGACTTCCCAGGTCTCCTCACACCTCCCTCTCGCGCCTGTCACGGAGTCCGGCCGCGTCATCACTTTCCCGCCCAGCTCACGCGCACACTATCCGATGACGCTAAATCAGCCGAACTGAAAAGGGCGTATCATGTCATGTATCGGGCGTGCCTTGATATATTCTGGGCGTGGTGGTGCGTTAATGAGAGTGTATTGTCGCTAGAGGGCGGGGATGGATATGAATTTTCGCGTTCTTTCGATGGATATATTTTATGAGGGGCGTGGCGTGGGCGGGATTGGTCTGCGAGGGGGCGTGTCTATGCAGAGCTAGTGGAATTTTCCATCTTTGCGGCCTCATATATCGGAGACAGACAGGGCGAAAGCACAGAGACTCACGGATACAGTGTGGTACAGACGGACACATATACAGCCCTGCCCCTCATACTCACGGCATCACATTCTCAGTCACCTAATTCTCGCTCAGTCCCCGGTATTATTCCGCTCCTCACCCTCTCAGTCCCCGGTATCACTCCGCTCCTCAGCCCCCGGTATCACTCCGCTCCTCAGCCCCCGGTATTACTCCGCTCCTCATCCTCTCAGCCCCCGGTATTACTCCGCTCCTCATCCTCTCAGCCCCCGGTATCACTCCGCTCCTCACACTCTCAGCCCCCGGTATTACTCCTCTCATCACCCTCTGATGGCCAACTACATCCACGTCCCGCCCGGCTCCCCTGAGGTACCCCGGCTGGAGCTCACCGTGCTGGAGGCCGGGTACCGGGAGGGCGCCATGCGGCTCCTGAAAGAGCTACGGCCGGACTGGAAGCCCGACGAGGTGACCACGAAGGTAGGGCCGGCACTGATATATAGGCGGCATGATATGTATATACAGTACATAGGGATTACAGTGATACACATACACGGGGCCTGCACACGCATCGGGCTCACACCCCCGGAATCCCATTCATTGCACAGAGCCGCGCCTGGGGCCACAGAGCACCGCTAAGACCTGACACTGACACACCTCTAGGAACAGCAACCACTAGGATATGGTGTGAGTCACTGCTCCGCTAGTGAGATATCCTAGAGGTGCGGCCTGTCCTAGTGGTGTAGGGTAACAACACGGCAAGGATATAGGGTAACACAGCACCTCCAGAATATGGGGATATAGTGAGATACCCTACACCGCTAGGACAGGCCACACCTCTAGGATATAGGGTAACACTGCACCTCTAGGATACCTACTATGGGGATATAGTGAGATACCCTACACCGCTAGGACAGGCCGCACCTCTAGAATATAGGGTATCTTACTATATCCCCATATTGTAGGTATTCTAGAGGTGCAGTGTTACCCTATATCCTTGCTGTGTTACCCTACACCACTAGGACAGTCTGCACCTCTATGATATAGGGTAACACAGCAAGGATATAGGGTAAAACTGCACCTCTAGAATACCTACTATATGGGGATATAGTGAGATACCCTACACCACTAGGACAGGCTGCACCTCTAGGATATAGGGTAAAACTGCACCTCTAGGATACCTACTATGGGGATATAGTGAGATACCCTACACCGCTAGGACAGGCCGCACCTCTAGAATATAGGGTATCTTACTATATCCCCATATTGTAGGTATTCTAGAGGTGCAGTTTTACCCTATATCCTTGCTGTGTTACCCTACACCACTAGGACAGTCTGCACCTCTAGGATATAGGGTAACACAGCAAGGATATGGGGTAAAACTGCACCTCTAGAATACCTACTATAGGGGGATATAGTGAGATACCCTACACCGCTAGGACAGGCCACACCTCTAAGATATAGGGTAACACTGCACCTCTAGGATACCTACTATGGGGATATAGTGAGATAACCTACACCGCTAGGACAGGCCACGCCTCTAAGATATAGGGTAACACTGCACCTCTAGGACACCCTATAAGTCTAGGATATGGGGTGACAGCACCTCTAGGATACCTACTACGGGGATATAGTGAGATACCCTACACCACTAGGACAGGCCACACCTCTAGGATATAGGGTAACACTGCACCTCTAGAATACCTACTATATGGAGATACCCTACACCACTAGGACAGGCCACGCCTCTAGAATATAGGGTATCTCACTATATCCCCATATAGTAGGTATTCTAGAGGTGCAGTTTTACCCTATATCCTTGCTGTTGTTGTTACCTTACACCACTAGGACAGTCTGCACCTCTAGGATATAGGGTAACAGCAAGGATATAGGGTAAAACTGCACCTATAGAATACCTACTATATGGGGATATAGTGAGACCCTACACCGCTAGGACAGGCCACAGGATATATTGTAACGCTGCACCTCTAGGACACCTATAAGTCTAGGATATGGGGTGACAGCACCTCTAGGATACCTACTATGGGGATATAGTAAGATACCCTATATCCTAGAGGTGCGGCCCGTCCTTGCGATGTAGCACCTCTAGGACACCTATATGGGGTATAGTGAGATACCGTACACCACTAGGACAGGCTGCACCAATAGGATATGGGGTGATACCCTATCCTAGTTGTGCCAACACTGCACCTCTAGGCCACCCTATAAGACTAGGATATAGGGTAACACTGCAACACAGCATATAGTGAGATACCAATCACCGCTAGGACAGGCCGCACCTCTAGGATATAGTGTTATCTCGCCATAACTCTAGGATATAGGGTAACACTGCACCTCTAGGGCACTCTATAATTCTAGCATATGGGGTGACAGCACCTATAGGATAGCTACTATATGTGGATATAGTGAGATACCCTACACCTCTAGGACAGGCCGTACCTCTAGGATATACTGGTATCTCACCATAACTCTAGGATATAGTATCACATTGCACCTCTAGGACACTCTATAATTCTAGGATATGGGGTGACAGCACTTTTAGGAAACCTACTATATGGGGATATAGTGAGATACACTACACCTCTAGGATATAGTATGACAGCACAGCTAGGATGTAGTGCCACATTCCACCTTTAAGGCACATGGACAGATGTTTTTTTTTTTTCAATCAGTTGTATGTGGTAATGGGTCACAGGGTGTGCTTTCAACTAAGGCTTTAACTGCTCTTTGGTGCTTGTTCTCTGTCAGCCAATGGGATATGCAGGTGAAAATATAAACTCATGTCCTGTTAGTCTGAACAGGAAGTGTTTTTGCTTAGTACAGTTTCATTCAAAAAACACCTTTTGCAATTTTTAAAACCTGCCCTTTTAAGTGTGTTCCCTGTCCCTTTAAAGGGACATGGCCGGTTCAGGGGTGTTATAGGTATAGAATATTCCTGTGTATCTATTTCCTGACATTAATTTTATTTTTATTAAGTGCTTATAAGCTCTGTTTTTACTGCCTGAAATCAAACAAATAGTCCCTGTATGGGTCTGCCCACTGCAGCATATGCAGACGCAAACTTTGTCGGGGTGGATGTGCAGTGTAATGCCCTATCAGGGGCCATGTCATCTCCTCAGCATGTTCCTGAGATGTGGTTCCTAATAGGCTAGGACATTACACTGCACATCCAGCCCTACAGAGTCTGTGTCTGCATACACAGCATGGGCAGACCCATACAGGGACTATTTGTTTTTACTTCAGGCAGTAAAAACCACTTAAAAGCACTTCTTAATAAAAATAAGGTACATGTCTAATATTTTAGGGATAAATTATACCTATTAACACCCAGGAACCTGCAATATCCCTTTTCTGATGTTACCAGTCAGGAGCTTCATACAGGATATGTTTAATCCCCTGACCTCCTGGTCTCTGTCTTCTCCCATGTACTTTCTTCTAATCCCCAGGGGAAGTGATGCTCCTACCGTTCTGGCAGGAAGTCCATCACCTCTCCTGCTTTCCAAGCCCAGGTAACACATTGCTCACATTAGAGGATAATGGAGGCTGGGCTAGCATTTAGTCATTGGGTGTATAGTAACACTATAATTCTAGGACATAGTGTGACGGCACCTCTAGGACTGCTAGTATCGCTAGAATATGGTGATACACTGCACCTCTAGGATATACCATGACACACCACACCTCTAGGAACCGCTAGGCTACAGTGTGATTCATTGCTCCTCTAGGATCTAGTGTAACTCTGCATCACTAGGACACCGTATAATTGTAGGGTTTGGTATGACTGCTCTTCTAGGACACCGTGCATATGTAGAATAGGGTGAGATACCCTACACCTTTAGGACTGGCAGCTCACAGCCACCTTTTTGCTGGGGTAGGTTTGCAGCTCTCTGCCTAATTCTATACTCATTTGTTGGCTAAACATTTATTCCCCTCTTGGGGTCACTTACTTATTCACTCTTAGTTTTCAACAGCTACATGTTTCCTCTTAAAGGAGCAATGAACACATTTTTTTTCTTTGTTGGAAGAGGGCAATTTGTAATGCACCAATGTGTTCTTCCCCCATCTAATCTGGTGCTTGCCCCTGACAGCCAATGACTAGTAATATAGCTGTATGACTCATGGTTGTCTACCAATAATGCTTTGAGCACTTTCTGTACATTTCAATTAAGTTTAAACACATTTTACTTAAAGGCATATACAAGTTTCCTGGATCCTGAATGCATCTGATAGAGGAGAATTGGTAGTACATGAAAAAATCCCCCTAAAAAAACATTTTAAAAACTTACCTTGAAGCTATCAAAATGTCTTGTAATTTCTGACAGTTGAAAATTAGACTAAACACCCCCTTCATAACCAGGGTAATTAGCATAAACTTAATAATTCGTTTTGGCCAATCATGAGTATGCACAGACAGCTGAAACATTTGTATCAAACTCTGGGGTTACGGTTTGTGCTGTGAAGCAGCCTGGGATATGTAGTCTGGCATCATGTTAGAATGTGCGGTGCATATTTAATGAGTTGCTCCGTGCAGTACATTTGCGCTTGATTACCACCACTGCAGGTTGCCCATTCCCTGCATCAACTACTGCTGCTGGTGTGTTTTTTTTTCTTCCTCTCTCTGTTTGGCAGAGCTAAGCAGCAGCTGAGCATGCTTGTGTCATTACCACACAGGAAGCAGCCGAGCGGGTCACATCCCAGCAGTCACTTTGGGACTGACATCAGTGCTCGCCTATTGGCTGGGGAAGACACAGCAGGTGAATGGGTAAATATTTGTCCCCAAATGCTCCATGCTGATTTGGGGGCACTAGGTGCCTGTGTAGGCACCACTGGGGGCATTAACATAATCAGAGGGATTTTTAGATTTTGATAAAATTAAAACATTTTATGAAATGTGCTGCATATATCAAGGGTGCCTTTTGCGTAAGGAGTGCAGACATATATTAATCCAGCTAACTTAGATATGCCTTTAAAGTTGTGTTTAACTCTTTTATGGCAAAGGTGTCACTTATGATAGCTTTTTTTCAATAAGGGTTTTTGAAAGTTTTATTTGTGGACTGATGGGAATATGGTTTGTTTGCTGAGTTTTATTTGTTGCCGTCACTTCTGTTTTTGCCTCTGTACAGTGCTGCATGTCATCCTGTACCTTCCAGTGATCTGCGTATATAAGGCTGGATGACTTCAGTTGTCTATGCTCTGAGGAGTGTGTGTGTGTGTGTGTGTTTGTTTGTGTGTGTGTGTGTGTGTGTATTTTTGTTCTGTTCGACTCTCGGACCCTATGGACCACACCAGGCACATCTTGTGTCTGGTTTTGCTCATCCATATGGTTCTTGGCAATGATAATGGAGTGGGTTGCCTGTTCCTTCAGTGTACCTAAATTTGTCTGACCTCTCTGCTATGACCTGCCCATCTTGGGTGCCTTCATACATCCATAAATTTGTTTTTGCAGACCTTTTTTAAGTGCAGTCTTACTGGACAATTTATAATCTTCCAGTATATCTTGCTAGGGTACGACGCATCTATGTGACGAGGCCGTCTGGATATACACAGTTGCATGTGATGCTTCTCATGATATTTGCTTAGTAAATAAAGATTCTTCTCTGACCAAAATATTTGCTTATTGCTTTATTGGTTCTTTTTATTTGCATGTTCTATGTTTGTTACTGTAGCTTTGTGATGTCCCTGCATATGTATGATCTAAAGAACCCTTAATTTGAGCTTCTCAATTCATTTGCAATCGTTAAATAAAACCTTGTGAGTTTTGCCATCCTTAGGGTTTAAATATATAGATATCTCATTACACCCCAGTTGCATCTTCATATGCGGCTTTATTCAGTAGCAGTGGATAGAATAAATAGACGTATCCTTTAGTTGTAAGTTTAAGTGTATGTTGTAAAACTCCTATCTAGTTATGTGCTCTATTGTCTATTTATTCTCTATCTCTTTGAATCGTTTGAGTATTTTTATTTACGGTCCTGCATACTAAATCTGTGACACAATAAAGAGAAAGTTCTGTATAAACTGTCTGAGCGTCTTATATCAAATTGAGGATTTTTGTAATTTTGAAATTCCTTAAGTGAGCTCCACTCACAAAGAATCTGTGTAGGCAGAGCGTCCTAGCCAATGATCTGAGCGGAATTGCATCTTAGCCAATCAGTTGGCTGCCTCCCGAACATCTTTGTCTCCGCCAGTGAGATGGAAACAGATAAATTGCTGTACCTGCCTCTGATTGGACACAACTAATTTTATGCTAATTTAGCTTTGGTTTTCAGGGGCATCCCTTCTCAAAATCAACTAAAGATATTTTAGGTTGTTTATCAATGTCTATTTTGGGATATTTTTTCATGCAAGAAATGTTTCATACACTACTGATTTTCCTCTGTCATGCTTCATAATCCATGAATCTTCCATATAGAGTTAAGTTTTATATTAAAGATCACTATTCGAAACGGTTAAAGTGGGAGCACTTGCATAGTTCTTTAAATATCTCTTCTGTTTTTGGAGAGTGAAAGGGGACAATTTAAAACTTAATTTGTCACCGTTCTCACTTTATACCTCAGGTACTCTGGTATTAGAAAATAGGAAAATATTTCTGTATGTCTGCCAACACTAACTGTGCATGATTTATGTGGGGTGAGGACAGCAACCGTACATCTCGTGTCCACACGGGAATAACTAGGAATCAACAAGTCTCATGTCCAGTATGGCCTCCATTTATTGTTCTGTTCCAGTCCCACAGCACCTTGTTGCATCTCCTCCCATATGTAGCATCTAATTTACTTTTGCATAACCGTTGTTTACCCTATCTATACATCTGTCTCCCTCTAATTCATCTCTGCTATCTTGTCCCTTATCTGTGGCTGTAAAAGTAAGATGTTTAGATCATGGCACTCCTAGTTATTTCCGGGAGGGTATTTGTATGGTTACTGCTGCATTGTGAGAAGGTGCCACGTTATATAGCTCTTTAACTCCCTCTGTGCAAATATTAGTTTTACAAAGCAAGTATTGGCAATACACAAAAGTGCAAGTACTGTCCGTGCTGACTGATATTGAATAGACTGACCTGTAAATTATTTGTTGTGATAAACCCATGGTGCCAAGAAAGGCTCTACTGTGTACTTAAAGTGACATGGAAAGTTTCTAGATTTTACTAGTTAGTAATTACAATATAATTAGCAGCATTTCAGAACCATGTCCCTTTAATACTCTATGATATTAGTAATACAGTAGACTTGCAGATAACCAGAAACAATGGAATACTGTACTTTTAAATAAATACATTTTCTGGGTTCAACAAATGCCAGGAGCCAGGTTGTGATGCCACAAAATGCTTACAGGCACCTAGATATCATCCACTGTACGTCTTTGCAGTTCAGTTTTACCTGAGTGAATAAGCAACTGAGCCAGGGGGCGGCGGTGGCGTTGCGTTCCCCGGGCATGAGCACCTCCCTTTCCAGCCCAATGTACCTGTATGTAAGTGGGGAGTGAAAGCTGCTGCTGCTAGAACAGCCCTCACTGACAAATATACTTAGCAGAGCATCCTATGTGCAGATAATATTCAGTTTCACTCCTTTTTTAAAGAGCCCATGCAATTGTATAACATCTTGTGATGACAGAGCCACGTACACCTCAAGTTTGGGACAAGAAGATCCCTTCCAGGCTGTGCAGCTTCACTAAAATATAGACCTGGACCTTAAAGGGACTCTCTCGCACAAACAAGAAGCTGATTGTCATTTAAAAAAAAAAAACATAAATTGTACATGCAGTTTATTCTACAGTAAATCATTTCTGAAATATTTAGAATTGATTTTGCAACTCAGTAGGCTAATGTGCGGCTCAGAGTCCTCGACAAGGGTGCGAGAGGGGTCTAACTGCCAGATAACATTGGGGGAGTAATTAGTTTGGCCAATGCAGAGATAGACAAGCATACTGTACTGCTAATTACCATCAGAGCAGCTAATTTAATATACACAAGCTGCTCATTTGCATATAAATACACAAACACCATGGAATTTCCCAGGATTTATTCACTCTAGAAAAAATTGGATATTAACATGTAGCCAGTTTTTCATTATCTTTAAGCCTAACCTAAAAAACAGCATCATCAAAAAAGTACAAACTGCAAGTTGCAGCAATTCAGTGTTTGATTAGTTTCACTTTGATAACTAAATGTTACCAGGTGTAATATGGCTGTTGGTATTAACCTGCTCGGTTCCTCTTTCCTTACTATCGGAGAAGGGGTTACGTGCTGCTAAAGCAGTTTGTATTTAGGTACAGAATGTTAAACACTTTCTGCAGATTTACTTCTTTCCATTTAGAAACACCAGGGTAACCGCTCTCCTCCTCCTAATGCCTTTTTAATCTTCTGAAAATATTTCATGAAAAGGATATGCAGGTTTCCTGGGTATATAATATCCCTGGGTCTTTATTTTATTAAGAAGTGCTTATAAGCTTTGTGTGTTCTGCCTGTAATCAAACCGTCCCGGTATGAGTCTGCCCACGGCAGTGTATGCAGACACAGACTTTGTAGGACTGGATATGTAGTGTCCTAGCCTATCAGGGACCACATCTCAGCAGCATGTTCCTGAGAGTCACTGATTGGTTAGTATGAGGCACAGCAAGTACTACAGCATCTGTGTCTGCATACGGTGCAGTGGGCAGACCCATAGGACTATTTGTTTGGATTTTGGGCAGTAAATACCGAGCTTGTAAGAAAAAAATGCAGTAGTGAAATCCTAAACAGTTCACGCCAAGGATGTTTTTGAAGTTTTGACCTATGTTCTAGGTGGAGTTCTCTTTTAATCGCTTTTTAGGGACCACAGGTAATGAAGCACAATGAGGCGTTATCTGGGCTATGTGTTGTCTTCCTTCTCTATTTGTAACACCCCAACATATTCTGCAGCGCTTTACAGGGGTTAACTACAAGGTCAAAACAACATTAACACAATAAAAAAAATTGGAGGCCCTGACTGAGCTTTGTATTGTTCCACAAAACATGAGAAGGTACAGAGTATTTTATTCTGATATTAAACAGTGGTGGGTGTGGCAGATCATTATTACAGGGGAACTCGAAGAACCACAAACATTCTTATTCAGACACTTTCTGGAGATACAATGCAAAGAAACCTGTTTTACTTGTGCTTTCCTAGAATTTGGCGACATGGTATTCCAGGAAGTATTTAGGT
Organism: Discoglossus pictus; assembly: GCA_027410445.1. Taxonomy (NCBI): domain Eukaryota; kingdom Metazoa; phylum Chordata; class Amphibia; order Anura; family Alytidae; genus Discoglossus; species Discoglossus pictus. The sequence continues at coordinate 5,438,799 of CM050167.1, forward strand.
GACGGTCGTATATCTGTGAAGGCTACAAACTTGCCGCAGCTGGTAGTTACGGGGTTACACATTCCAATCCACTTCCTGTACTTTTATGAATAGGAATCTTTAATGGGCCAGTGTAAGCTCTGTAAAGGTCAGGGCATATCTAGTTTTACCACTTGTTAGTTTGAGAACAATAAAACCACCTGTAAATAAACATTTTAAAATGAGTTTTAACCTGTCTAAGCTGCTGGGACTCCACCAACCTCCTGTGACATGACCCAGATTGTTTATGTAGAAGCCATTTAAGTTATCTAGTAGCTGTTTATTTAGGAGTTCTGATTAAAACATCCTTTTTTAATCTGATACTGTTAAAATTTACTTTTTTTTTTTTTTTTAATCTGGCAAGAAAGGAAAAAATAACTAATATCATCATGGACATAATGTGTGGGTATGTTCAAACATGCACCGTGATTGGGGAAGATCAGTGATAACTACTAAATAAACAAATGCCAGACCACAATGGTCTTCCGAAAAAGTGTTGTCATGTGACCGCAGGGAGGGAGAGACAGACCCAGCACCTCAGGCAGGTAACATTTCTTGAACTAACAAATGGTAAGCTAGATACTCTGTCCTATATCTGGTGCTCACACTGGCCCTTTAAATGGTGCCATGGAGTTCTTATTAGAGACCATTTGACTCGGGATGTCCAATTTGTGTGACCAAAACATCTTAAATTCTCAATTAAACAGTCCGGGAGTAGAACTAAAGAGTAGGATATTGTTTGTTTGTTTTTTATTATTATTAACTATGAAATTGCCCGTCAAGAATGACGGGAATAAAAATGTAAGCCTGGCAATGCTGTTTGCCACACAATGCGAGGCTATGGGCCCTCTGAGCACCTTTTCATGCTGAGCCGCCCCCACCCCCCGCGCATGTAGTTTAGGGGCCTCGCGATGAGTGTCAATAACTTAGATTAAGTGTTACCGGCTTTGGGCTCTTTTTTTTTTTTTTTTTTTTTTTTTTACTGCCTTCAGCTTTGTTTTCATCCTGTTGCGCTTTTTTTTTTTTTTCTTGCTTAGCCGATTTTCACCCATGAAAAAAATCAAATATGCCTCCAATTAACTTGCAACATCACTCGTAGGCTCGCTGGCTCTCACCCTGTGCTGTGTAAGTTATTTTGACGCATATTTGGGGTCTTTTTTGGGCAGGGGGGGGGGGGGGGCTCTTTTTTTCATTTTAGTGCTACAGACGTTTTTTTTAATCGTAATTTTGCGCAACAGCATGCCTCTGTTTGCGAGGGACGCAGTTGCATCTACGTGCTTCGGCCCTGATCACAATCACTGCATGATCAGTTTTGGCGCCCATTGCAGCCTGAAAGTCCCAACTGCTTTGCGAGGCTCGCAGTTGTTGCCCTCGCTTCGTGAGGGACGAAAGTCAACATTCGCAAGATCCACAACTATTCTATGTGATAATAATTGAATATATAGTAATCCATTTGTAACTATTGTTCACACATACTGTGATATGCAACAGTATATACTCATATCAGGTTTTGTCTCTGATCTTAAATACTATAAAACATTTTCTACAGCAAAGTGGGTTTTTTAAGAGGTAAATTGTTCCCTTGTGACCAAACCTGGTTTAGGGTTAACCCTTTCATCCACATACCAATGTTAGCCTGTAGGGACTCTATATGCAGAGTTACAAATATTAAGCCGGGACAAAGGTGCCTTGCCTTTCTAATCTCTGAAACTTAAGGATATGATTTTTATTGAGATAAATATATATAAATGTATTTTTTTTTTTTAAATGAGGAGTCTGGTGCAAGGCCCTCATTGAAGTTTAGAAACAATGAAGACAATGTATTCCTGAGGGTTGAGATATTGAGCCGCGGATATTGCCGTTTGAGCCTCTTGTTAGTACCGAGTAGGCGTCTGCATTCCTTGGCTGTGCATTCCTTGCAATTAGTTGGAGAATATAGGAGTGGGATTTACATTGAATTTCTGCGTGCCTGCCTTATCGCTAGATAATACATGAATAAACTATTTGTTTGCTGTAAATCTTGTCACCATGTCCCTATTTTCCAGTACCCTAATGCATAATGGGCCACAAATCACTGTGTCTGTCATAATTACCATAAATAATGTATTTTAATTAAATTGATTGGTAGGGATAGTTGTGACATTTGTGACAAAACAATGTGACATTTTACATGAAAATCACACCTGTACAATGGTATACAATTGATTTAAAGGGATATGGAAGGTTCCCTTTTTGTAATATGCTTATAAACAGATAATAAAATGTTGTTTACATATTGAAATAAACTAACAAGTGCTTAAAGGAATATGAAAGCTTCCTGGGTTTCAAATGTTTCCTAATAAAAAGCCACTGATTAGTAGAAAGATATGTATTATATTGAAAAGTTGAATGTACTTGCATATTTGTATTCTGGATACTGCTATCTGGATTTGAACACCCCTAGGAAGTGTACCCTGCTGCATAGCATCTGGGTACAGGTTGTGACCTCCAGCAGGAAGTGCTTGCAGTCACGTGGTTGATGGGGTCACAGCTGAAATTCCCCACAAGGAGACAGGCAGAGAGAAAAAACACATTTAAGCACCTTTTTTAGTAAAATGTATGTTTACATATGTAAACAAAAACTTTAGTGGTTTATTTTAATAAGAACATGGGCATTTCAATATCCCTTTAAGTGTCTGCTGCTTTGCCGGAACTATGTGGGTAAATAGGAGATGTGATGGAAATGCTTGTCAAGGCACCGTGTTCATATAATAACTGCATACATGCCCTTTGGGGGAGACATTGGAAATGGAACCACAGTTTGGTTATATAAATGCAAGAGTAAGAGCACGAAAATTGCATGTGTCGTTTTTTACTTGATTCAATAAAATTCTGCTTACAAGGCCACTTAATTCAGCATAAATTGGACCACATCACTGTAAAGATCTCCTAAAATCATGCTGAAATACTTTTTTACTGGTGTCACTTAATGCCCACTGCTGGACCTACAGCTCCATGTAGTGAGCAAAAAAGGTTAACCTTTTAACCAATCTTTCTGTGCAAGCATGGAATGCTGAAATCGCCTAAACAGACCAGTTAAGGGTCAGTGCAGTCCTGAGTCCAGGTAAAAACTGCTCTCAATCACTGTCTTCTGTGTGCTGGTGTCTGTTGTTACTCATGCAACAGGTAGTGGTTAGGATAGACTATTTAAACAGACCTAAACCTTTTAGGTTTAATATTTGATCCCTTTTTTTGTGGAAGATTTCCTGCTTAATTTTTTTTTATTAATTTTTGGCCAGTTGAGTTTTGATTTGAAAGTGTCAGCATATTGCATTCTGCCAACGTGACAGACTTTTATATTGATCTAGCGACTTGCCTGTCAAAAAATGATGGTCATGAAATCGTAAGTCAGTTAATGTTTTTTTTTTAGCGTGAGGACCTTCGGCGCTCATTGCGCGGCTGTTTTTTTTTTTTGGTGTATATGTCTTGTTGTATGCCAATGAAATAATTAATAAATTAATACATTAATATACTTTACCTATTCCTAAGTAATATATGTAGGAAGCATTGTGCTGAAGAGCTGACCATCTGTTTCTATGTTCCTGCAGCATCCAGTGTAGTTTTGCACGTTTCTGTAGCTGTGGTGTAAGTGTCAGCAATGTGTGCAGAGTGTAGTGTAAATGTGGTGCGTGCGTGAGGTAAAGCCGTTGGTGTATCTGTGTACTTCTGCATTGATAAATGGTGCAAATGTGTATGTGGTACGCTTTTTGGAAAAGCCGTATGTGCTTTGTACCGTTTTTACGTGTTTAGGGTCCTGTAGCCTCGTTTTCGTTTTTTCGGCGGCCATTTTTTCTCTCGCTTAGGGGATTTTCGTGAGTTTAAGCTTGTGAATTTGGACTTAAATAGAGGTGTAACTTCACTTGCAGAGGTCCTGGGTGCCCTCCCTTGCTGTGGGTAAGTTTTTTTTTTTTTTTTTTTTTATATGTGTGTATTTATTGTGTTTTGACTGTTTTCCGTTGTGCGCGGTTTGGCCATTAAGTTTGTAGTTTTGCGAGGTCGTAATGTTTTTTTTTTCTAAGTCCCGCGTCTCATATCTTTTGTCTGCAAAGCATGACGACGGTTTGTAGTTTGACTATTATAATATGTGATTGCAAAAAAACATTCACACCAGCATGGCGTTTAAATAGAAGACCTAACTATTACAAAAAAACAGGATCTCGAAAATTTGACATTTCTTACACGTTTGTTTGACAGTCCAAAGGTTGCTCTACAAATATGCAGCAATGACTGTGTCTTTGTAAAATTATAATTTAGGACATACCAGCCTAACAAAAATTATCAATTGCATTAAAGGTATTTGGAAGTTTCCTGGATTATGAATGCATCTGATAGGAGAATCTGTAAACATGAATAAAATTACCCTAAAGATTACAAAATTTCTTAACTTTTCAGGGGCGTTCCTTCCCAAAAGCATATTTGACATAAAGGCAAGTACAACAATGTTTCTGTTTCGACAAAGCTGCAGCTATGATACTGACAACTGATTGGCTAGGACGCTCTGTCTACGTAGGTGCCTTGGGGCTGTAGTTGGTACAAGAAATGTCAAATGTACTTTGAAATACCAATATACAGAATTCCTCAATTTTTTTTTTTTTTTTTTAAATTGATATTAGATGCCCAATCAGACACTTACACAAACTGCCGGATACATTTAATATTTGAAATATTATGCCAAGCTTTGGGAACATCTGGCCCTTGTCATGCAATCTGGTAAAAAGGAAAAAATGCACAAGTACTGTGAGTTTGTTGGTAATGGATGTTGGTCACATGATGTGTGGTGTGGTTAGCACACATTGTGAAACTTGTGATCGCTGTCTCTAATACATAAACACAAACTGAGGAATAAAATCATTGTGGAGTTTTTTTTTGTCTTTGTAGTGACTCATGACCTCTCTTTGCCCTCAGGTTTTTACGGATGGAATAACAAATAAACTGATTGGCTGCTATGTTGGGGATACCATGGAAGACGTTGTCCTCGTTCGCATCTATGGCAATAAGACAGAGCTGCTTGTTGACAGGGAAGAAGAACTGAAGAGTTTTCGGGTGCTGCAGTCTCATGGATGTGCACCCCAGCTGTACTGCACCTTTAATAATGGATTGTGCTATGAGTTCATGCAAGGAGAAGCACTGGATCCAGAACACGTCTGCAATCCCACTATCTTCAGGTACCTCTAACATTCTGTTTAGTCATTGAGTTGGGTCAAACTTTTATCTCTCTGCTACTGCCCCTCTTGGCTCCCTCATGTTCATTGCTTCAATAACCTGATCTGTCCATCTCCGCCACTGCCGTCTCCTTCCTATTCACAATCTTCCAGTAGCAGAAATCTGAAAATCTATAATATGGACAGAGGGTGATCTGAAGTTTGAATAGGGCCCCAAATTGATCACTTCTCCCAAAAATTGCATAAGGGTAATAACTGTGAAATACACCAGTAGAACCAATACAAAAACCTCAGAGGAAATTTGAATAGGTTCATTTGTTGAGCAATTGTTTTTAATCCCTTTCCATTTTTTTTTTTTTTTTTTTTTAAATGTAATCTTTCAAATCTGCATTGATGGTCTTTCCTGCATTTTCTAATTAATAAACAGAGTATTGCAGTATATAGTGATACTTTTGTATTAGACAAACCATTATAGTTGGAGTGACAAGATTTTGAGAGTTGTACCTCTCTATCAAGTCAGAAGCAATACTGAATAAGGCAAGCAGTGAGAGCAGACATCATAAATTACGTAATGATCGATCAAGTGTTCAGGTCTCTACACAACGTTTTAAATCAGCGAACACAAGAGTAAAATTATTATTTAGGGCCGTAAATATCCCAATGTTTTATGGAGTAGAAAAACAAAGTATGGGAAAGAATATGGCAGGAAGTTTTGATAATGTGCCAGAAAACCCAAGTTCATATTAAGTCTGGTATCTTTTTTTAATGTTAAAGAATGTGATCATCTTCATTTCAAATGTTTTTTGTTTTTTTTTCTCCTGAATGTGTCTGAAATTCCATCTGAGTATTTTGATTTTCAGGTTTTGGATGAAGTGATCATTCTGGGTAAAACGGTTTCCAACTGGAGTAACATTTTTTTTTTTTTTTAATTCAATCATTTTTATTGACTCACAAAGATTGGAAAATTACAACAGTGTATATAAAGTGCAGTTACAATTCAAGGAAACATAACAAAAGCAAGTACATAATGCACCTGCTATGAAATTAGACCTTAGTAATGGCTGCCCTACTGCAATCTCTTCGTGAGCCACACCAACAACAATTTTCCGTTTTTTCCAATAACAAGTAAAAACAAGAAAGGCCACGAAAAAGAAAGGAAAAAGAACAAACAACAAGTTTATGTTAATAATAATTTAAAGACTAAAACTAACCTAGAACAGAGCGATAAACTTCAGGCTTAGAATTTCTCTTTTCCAAAAATATCTGCACCCCAATATGGGACAAGGTAGGCTTTATCAGAATCCAATAGTATTGGATTCCTGTGTCCCTCTAAGACTACCCCCTGCGACCCCCCTACAGGCGTTGCCCCCATGAACTTACGTTTACTCCCGGGCTCTCCAGCGAGGGTGCCCCGCCGTGCGCCATCCAGCCACCACTGCTCCAGACCCGACCCCCCCCCCCCTCTCCAGCCTGCCCAGTGTTACTCTATTCCGGACCAATGCTGTGGTTGGAATCTATCCAGGGTTTCCAGATAGTCAGGAAGCTGGCGTAAGTGTCTGAAACTAGGTGTAAGGTTTTTCGTTAATCATAATAAAGTTTATTTTATTTATGATCTCTCTCAGGCATAAGCTAGAGTTTTTCCACTTACTGGCTATATGGCATTTTACCGCCAAAAAATGGACTGGAGTAACCTATCCTGGGATTTGGCCAGTAAGGTGGGTCGTTGTCCCAAGAGACAAGTTTCGATGGAGGGGGTTATTTGAGTGAGGCAGAGTTTTGAGGCTATTCGGGTTATTTCGGACCTGATGTCCAGAGCCTTAGGGCATGTCCACCATATGTGGATGAAGATCCCCGTCTCTGGGCATCCCCTGAAACAAGTGTCAGGCTCTTGAGGGTTCACCCTATGGAGCCTAGCCGGAGTAATGTAAGTCCTATGAAGTACTTTTAGTGAAGTTTCCATCAGGCTGTAATTATAGGAACCTCTCGCTAGTCTCTGGCTAATGTGTCCCCATTTTTCCAAGTCCCATATCTGGCCCAGGTCCTCTTCCCATTTTGTCAAGGGCTTAGGTTTACTATTATTCAGCGGGCTATTGAATTTCTCATATATCATGCCTAGTGTGCCTTTAGATAGCGGGGCGTCCGAGCACATGCGTGTCATCCAGTTTATTTGAGGTTGGCCTAAAGTCCTCCCCAGGGTCCATATAAAATGACTAAACTTACAAAAGATGAAGTGTTCCTTTAGGGGGAGATCAAAATTATCCCTAAGGTGCTCAAAGTTAATGAGTTGGCCCTCTTTGAACCAAGCCCCTATCCTGTCCAACCCGTAGGAGGTCCACTAGGCTTTTGAGTCGTTCGGGAGATCTTTTGCAAAGAGGCGAGAGGTGGTAATAGATAGGAGCGGAGAGAGGTCAGGAGTCGGGCGCCGTTTTAAGTTCGCCCAATCCCAGCATCCCAGGGACAGTCTAATCATGAGGTTGGGGTAAGTAAGTGGCTGGCGGTGAGACTTTTGGAAGCCATACCACCGTGTCCCATCCCTGAGGTTGTAGCTGCTGGTTTTCTATTGTTACCCAAATGGGTTGATGTGTCGCGGAGTGCACTTGGGGCAGAAAGGAGATCTTGGCCGCCCTGTAGTAGAGCTTAAGATGGGGAGATGAGAGTCCGCAATTACCTTTATATCTAAACATAGTGAGATTCGGAATTCTAGGGGTTTTATTTCGCCCTATGAACCTCATAATTTGCCTTTGTAGATTGTCTAGGTCTTTGATGGGAACTTTAACTGGTAGTGATCGAAAGTAGTATAGGATTCTGGGGAGCATGTTCATCTTGACCGTGTGAATCCGGCCCGACCAGGAGATGCAGAATTTATTCCATCTCTCCAGGTCGGCTGCTATCTCTTTGAATAGGGGTGGGTAGTTGGCCCCGTAGGTGTCCGCGATATTGGGGGTAATTTTTATTCCAAGGTATTTTAAATGCTTTTTGGGCCAGTGAAAGTTGAATGAGTTCTTAAGCCCCTCCCTCTCAGGTTGTGCAAGCTGAAGCCCTATAATTTACGATTTATCCTCGTTCACTCGCAACCCGGAGATAGAGTGGAATTTATCTAACACTTCAATTAGGGCCGCCGTGGACGTGAGTGGGCGGGTCAGGGTGCAGAGTAAGTCATCCACAAAGAGACAACACTTGTGTTCCTGGCCATCCAATTGAAGACCCTGAATCGCTGGGGAGGCCCTAATGCTCTGAGCTAACGGCTCCATGGCGAGGGCGAATAGGAGTGGGGAAAGAGGGCAGCCCTGTCTAGTCCCCCTCTGTATGTTTAGCTGCCAATTCTCTGGGCCGGGGAGTTTCAGAGTAGCTTGTTGGGACATATAGTATGTTTTAAGGAGATTTAGGAAGTTCCCTCTAATACCGAATTTCTTTAGGACTGCAAATAGATGTGGCCATTCTAACGCATCAAATGCCTTTTCGATGTCTAAGGCTAGGGTGCTAGGTTTTTGAGTGGTTGGCTAGGTGTATAATATTCAGAACTGTCCTAATGTTGTCCCGCGCCTGCCTATGAGGGATGAAGCCTGCTTGGTCCTTGTGGATTATTTTGGTAAGAAGCTGGAGATCCTATTGGCCATTAATTTGGCCAGGATTTTAATGTCCCCATTTAGCAGGGAAATAGGACGGTAGTTTTTAACCTCCATAGGGTCCCTCCCCGTCTTGGGAAAGATGACCAGAGTCGCCTGATTAAGCTCCGGCGGCATCTGCTATCCTTTCAGGATAGCGTTGAACATTAAAAGCATGGGAAGAGTCAAAACATCTGCAAACATTTTATAGTATAGGTTTGATAAGCCATCAGGCCAGGGGGATTTGCCTAGTTTGAGAGCTTTAATGGTGTCTCTGACTTTCTCTTCTTGTGTTACCTCCTGAGTTGAGTAAATCCTAGGTCGGAGTTTACCAGAACCGGAAGGTCCAGCCCCCCAAGAAAGCCCGTCAAGGAGTTTCCATCTGCCCGTACCACCCCGCACCCGTGGAAGGCAACTCTCTAGAAATCTGATCCAGCACACTCGGGATTGAAAGAAGCCTACCATTGAGCCGCCATGTGTAGGGCATTTCGAAGTTGGGGGTTAGATTCAGGCCTAGTGTGACCTGACTATGATCTGACTATGTCTGAAGATGTGGCTTGTTCTAGTAAAGTGGCGTCTATAACAAGAGTGTCAGTACGCGAGTAGGACTTGTGTGTGGGTGAATAAAACGTGTATTCCCTCTCTCTTGAGGGTGTAGTCCCCTCCAAGCATCTACTAGTCTCAGTTTCAGAAGCAGGTTTTTGATTAGTTTTGATTTTGTCTGGGGGTTGGGACTCCCCCTGTTTCTTGGACCTATCCACTTCTGGGTTTAGCACTAGGTTAAAGTCCCCCCCTATAATAACTTGCTTGTGTCCTGGGAGTCCAGCATCTCCAATAGATTTATAATCGCTTTATGGGGGGCCACTGTAGGGGTGTAGATTGACACCAGGGTGAGCTTAGTGTTGAGCAGGTTGCCCGTAATAATCACAAAGTTACCTTCTTTGTCTATTTTTTTGTGGGAAACTTGAAATGGGAAGTTTTTGTGGATCAGTATCGCAGTGCCTGCCCTCTTAGTTTTTTGGCTGGAGGTGTAAAAGATTGGATAGTCTTAGTGTAAAAACGAGGGGGTCTTACCCTACGCAAAGTGGGTCTCCTGGAGGAAGAGAACTGCAGACTTATCCTTCCTATAAGTAATGAAAGCTTTCCTTCGTTGTTAGGAGAGTTAAAGCCTCTAACATTGTGGGTAGTGAATGTGTAATGAGGGTTAGCCATGTGGGAGTGCGGAGGTCTGCAGGGACCCCGGGTGTGCTGTTACCCCAGTATGTTTAGAGAAGAGCCGGGCGCCAAGGATCTGCGCATGCCAGTACACCCCCTCCCTGGCGAGACGGACCAGCCAGACTGGAACACCTGTGGGCGCCCCCAGAAGGGGTGGTGAGGAGAGAGAATTTAGTCAGTACATTGGAAAAGATGTCATAAACTCTAGGGGTTACACCCCCAAACAGGAAATATATTGCCAACAACTTTATCGTAAACAAAATTAACATAATTCTAAGCATTAAGTCCCATATGGGGCTCTAACAGGCATTGCTAGAATTACCTCAAGCTACTGCTAAATTCGTAATCTAATGAAGTTGAAATTTTAATCTTCCCTAGCCGTCAACCATGGTACTAGTAGGTTGGCAGTGGGTGTTAAACTACGGAATGCTGGAAATCCTAGGCTTCATGTAAACATATAACTATAACAAGGTATCTCGGCCTAGGCCACCATTAATTAAACTCTAAACATTGTATGCAGACGTCCATCAGTCCAAGCTTAAGTGAGTCTTGACATGCTTGGGAGGTCGGCTGAGGGGTCGGGCTTAGGGTCAGCTGAGTCTCTGATCGCCCCAGGCCGATGCGACTTCTTGGCCGTTGACCAGATTCTGAAAGGTCTTGCTTTGGGCGCCTGTTTTGGAGTTGAGCCACTCTCAGCTGAGTCAAGTGAAGACGGTTTAGGAGTTTGGCACATTCCTCCGGAATTCCGGTGTTGGAATGAGAGAGAGAAAGGAAAGCCCCATCTATATGGTATCTTGCACTTAATCGGGATAGCAAGGGCTGGCTTCATTGCTCTGCGTTTCTCTAGTGTTCGTGGGGAAAGGTCCATGTAAATTTGAAGGGCGGCACCATCAGGACCTTTGATGTTGGGCAATTTTCTTGTGGCGATCAGGTCCCTGTTTTTTTGCCTCAGGAAACGAACAATTATGTCCTTCGGTAGCTCCTGGTTTCTTGCGGCCCCCAGGGTTCTGTGGGCTCACTCAATCTCACAGGAGTTGTCTGCCACCTCTGGTAGGATGTTGGAGATCACCACTGTTAGATATTGCAGCAGGTCAGGGACAGAGTTTGGCACCCCGCGTACCCTGATGTTGTGTCTCCTCAATCTGTTTTCCAGGTCATCAAGTTTGTCATCTAGGAGAGACACTTTCGCAGCCAAAGTGGTAATTTCAGCTCTGTCTTGTTTCTGGGCTTCCAGGATTTTATCAGTTGTCTCCTCCAGGAGGTTGGTTCTCTGGCCCAGCTCAAAAAGGTCATCCCTGATCTCTTCAACCAGCTGAGTTGATTGAGCCTGCAGCATTTGCCCAGGGATTTGGCCGAGAGATTCATGTCCGGTGATGGGTTGGGATAGTCTCCCTCCGCCTCTGGCAGGTCTATTTGTTCAGGGGAGGGGCTTTGCGGCTGCGAGGGGGGTGCCTCCGGCTTGTGGAAGAGCTCCTGAATGCTCTTAAAAGGCATGCTTTTTTTTTCGATTTGCCTATTTTCACTAAGTCAGACCCTAGCTGCAAATAATTTGTTCGTCAGCGCAAGCTGGTAAATGAGGTAACCTATTAGATATAAGCCGACTCTGCTTTAAATCATTTGAAGTGCGGAGTAGATGGCTCGTGCCGGGAATAGGTAGCAATTGTGAGGCGCCCTCAGCATATGTGGAGTCATGCCTGTCTAGAGCCGCCGTCTCTAAGCTCCTTGTCCCATAATGTTCATGGGGGTGATATCAGAGATCAAACACTTGTGTGATTCCGGTCAGCTCTCTGCCTCCGGGTTAGTGGTCTGTTAAAGTATATTCTGCTGCTTCAGACCTTCAGGCTTGCAAGAGACTAGTAGAGCGAACACCCAATAGAGTATATTTCAATAAACCACCTTTAGCTTCTCTATGGCTGGGCAAGCTAGTTGCCAGGATACGCTTTAAGTCCTCTACTTTGTTCAAAAGTGTCTCTGAGGGGTGGGTTGGGGTGCCTTCAGGCCTTCCAGTTGTTCTGATAGTGACCCTCACTCCTCTGCTCAGTTTTTCTGTGAGCTCAGTGTGCCCAGGGTCTGTGAGTTGGCAAGTATTCAGGGTGTTATTCTCCCCCCCCTTCAGGGGTTACTTTGCCTGTGCCTGGATCTCTGCACAGTAATAGCCTTCTTGCTAGGCCGCAGAGCCTTTCTGTGTTGCGTTCTCCATATTAGGGTGCTGGCTCTGCCCCCTTCTATTCCCCTAATGGGAAAATGGCTGCCCTGTTGGCGGGAAAGCTCCCCCCAGGGTGTCTGTCTGGGGCCTATTCGCCTCCTGGGCCTCTGGCCTGGTTCAGGGGCCTTGTGTCTGTGCCGCGCCCGTCGGGCACCTGGTCATCCCCTCTCAGGCGTCTCTGTGGCCTTGCTGGGAGAAGGGGGTCCTCCGGCGACGCCCTAGCTCTTATGGGGAAGATGTTGGCCTCCCGGTCTAGGCTCAGGACCCCGGTCCCGCCGGAGCTCTTCGGGCCTCTGGCTGGGCCTTCCTCACCTCCGAGCCCGCTCCGGAGGTAAGCCTGCCCAGTGTGGGGACTGCTGTGGGGTTCTGCGGTGTGGGCCGCCTACACGGCTCCCCCATGAGCTCTTGCTTACCGCAGCACCTGGTAAGACACGCCCCCCGGAAACATTTATTTAATTGTGCTTTTTGATGGAAAGTCTGTGTAGGTTGATCCTTGGATGCAATTTTTGACTGATTTCCCCAATGTAACAGCCCTTTTCACATGCACTATTTGGCAACACTGACTCCATTTTACTTACGTTCCAGGAAGTAAACTGGAACTTGAATAAACAGAAGCTCCCTAAATTAGCTCCTTCTCCACAGTAGAAAGGGTCTTTATGCAGAGGGCAATTTCTCTTTTGAAACTGAAAACTATTAGAATATTTCATCATAAGTCCCCACACAGAGTCCTTGCTGTGAACCTGGTCTGTTACAGGACTTGACAAAACCCTGGAGCCTTGGCTATTTAAAATGTTACTGCTGTAAAATTATACACTTTAATTATCTCCTCTCCTTTAGCTTTATGTGGCGTGATTCTCACGGTCTGGGTGGCTCTTAAGTTCGGTTTTAATGTGTCACTGCCTGGTCTATTAGGTTATTGATAGACGGATTAAATATGTTTTCTGGACAGAAGCGGATTACAAAATATGTTCTTTTCTCTTTCCGCTTAACATCAGTCTTAGATAATATTAATATTTAATATTTTGTAGCTGCAACATCTTCAATAATTGGTAATTCTTAAAATGGAAACTACTTAATGAACAATTTGACATGTAAAGCAAATGTGATTAGAATTTTTTTTTTTTTAAGCTGTTCATATGTGATAACTTTTGTAAGTGCATTCTCTTTATAAAGTTTAGTGACTGGTGAGTGTATGTCGGCAGGCAAAATGGAATAACTTTGGAGTAGCTACTTCTAGGAAAGATTTTAGAAGTTGCAGTACTCCACACGAGAGGATTCAGCCCTTGCAACCAAATCACTATAATAGTTGTCCGTGTTGGTCCCGTTGTGATGTTGGTCACGCAATGTTAAATAATTACGGCCTTAGTAAGGTTGAGCAGTTGACGCCCGACTGCAAGGCCCGTTTCTGCTATGAGCGCCGAAGCACGTAGATTAAATTGTAGTCGTTGCAAAACGAGGTACGCAGTTGTGCGGCTGCGCAAAATTAACGGCCAACCACCGAACTGACAAGACCACCAAAAACCTAAAATATGCCTCAAATTAACTTACACACTCACACACAACACAGGGGTAGAGCCAGAGAGTGAGGTTACAAGTTAATTTGAGGCATATTTGGCTATTTTTTTTTTTTTCTCAATCGACTAAGCGACAAAGAAATGGCTGCCGAAAAACGTACAAACGAGCCCTAAGCAGTAACTCTTAACCCAAGCCAGTAACAGAACCCAAGGAAGTAACTAACGCTCATCGCGAGACCCCTAAAATCCATGGGGGGGGGGGGGATTCCCGCAGCCTCGCAATGAGTGCCAAAGGCGCTCAACACGGGCTTGCGATCAGCGCAGAAGGTGTGCAAGTCCTATAAAGTACTCAGGGGGAGAAGCTTGCAATGCGCGCCGAAGGTGCTCAGAGGGGCCATAGCCTTGCATTGTGTGGCAAACCACTTTGCCAGGCTTACAATTTTATTCCCGTCATTTTTGATGTGCAAGTTACTAGTTATATATATATTTTTCATTATTATATAATGTTCCACTGTGTGATATTTTCCTATACCTTTTTGTTTACCAATAGATTAGTGATAAAAGATTTTTTTTAAATAGATATATCCTGTTGCCTACGGTTTGTCCTTTACATAGGTAAACTAATTATGCAGCATTAAAGGGATATGTAATTAATTATATCTTATTTTTCCATTCTTAATCAATCATACATTGGTCTTTACATGTTCTTATTACCAATAAAACTGAATAGAAAATGACATACATACATACATACATACATACATACATACATACATACATACATACATACATACATACATACATACATACATACATACATTAGCCCTTTTTATAAGGCTGTGTGTGGCATTTCATTTCAAATCTCATTCTCTCCCTCCCATCCACCCTCTACTCCCTGCTAAGTAAGCATACCATTCTATCAGTAAGTGCTGTAGAAAGAAGCATGGAACCTTATAGACAAAAATTTTGCTCCAATTAAAATGTATTCTCTTGGTTTAAATGGCTACTGTTGGTAACTAACGTACTTTACAAATGTGAAGTTTTTACTAAACTCCAGTGGTCCTTTAAAAAGCGAGCATTTCGGGTTTTTCTTGTTACAGAAACTGTTGTGAGAACATGGCCAGGCTGTCAATCAGGTTCCTTTTATTTACAGGCTTGGAGAGCACAGCATTTATCAAATAAAGTTATATGCAGTGACCTGATCTCATTATTAATTGCACAGCATCATTAGCAGTTGGAGTTACATTTACATACAGAGTTGGCTCTTAGAGACTAGCACCAAAGTGGGTTTGGGGGGGAAGGTGGGAAGGGGGGGACAGGAAATTCTTTTATTAAGCCATTTTGTCTCATCTGTCCTAGAAAAATACCGTATTTATCGGCATATAACACGCACCGGCGTATAACACCTCATTTTAAAAAGGGAATTTTAGGGAAAAAAAATTCAAATAAAGAACTTTGAAGCAAAATCCTCAACCTCCCTCCTCATCCTCAACCTCCCTCCTCATCCTCAACCTCCCTCCTCATCCTCAACCTCCCTCCTCATCCTCAACCTCCCTCCTCATCCTCAACCTCCCTCCTCATCCTCCTCAACCTCCCTCCTCATCCTCCTCAACCTCCCTCCTCATCCTCCTCAACCTCCCTCCTCATCCTCCTCAACCTCCCTCCTCATCCTCCTCAACCTCCCTCCTCATCCTCCTCAACCTCATCCTCCTCAACCTCCCTCCTCAACCTCCCTCCTCAACCTCCCTCCTCAACCTCCCTCCTCAACCTCCCTCCTCAACCTCCCTCCTCAACCTCCCTCCTCAACCTCCCTCCTCAACCTCCCTCCTCAACCTCCCTCCTCAACCTCCCTCCTCAACCTCCCTCCTCAACCTCCCTCCTCAACCTCCCTCCTCAACCTCCCTCCTCAACCTCCCTCCTCAACCTCCCTCCTCAACCTCCCTCATCCTCCCTCCTCATCCTCCCTCCTCATCCTCCCTCCTCAACCCCCCCATCCTCCTTCCTCAACCCCCCCATCCTCCTTCCTCAACCCCGCCCCCCCCTCCTCAACCTCAACCCACCTCCTCAACCTAAACCCCCCTTAATACCTCTCCCTCACTTACCTGCTTCTGCTCCAGCCTCCGCTCCGCTCCTTGACCCGGTGACGTCACGTGCGCGCCACGTCATTAGCATATACCGGATGTCGGCACCCAGTATATGCTAATGATGTGGCGCGCTCGTGGCGTCACCGGGTCAAGGAGCGGAGGCCGGAGCAGAAGCGGGTAAGTGAGGGAGAGGTATTAAGGGGGGTTGAGGAGGAGGGGGGTTTAGGTTGAGGAGGGGGGAGGGAATTTTCAGGGAGAAAAAGTGCGTGTTATACACCGATAAATACGGTGGAACCTGAGTAAAAAAAAAAAAAAAAAGTATTTTAGAGTACACTTTCAAAGCCAGGTTATTTTACTGAACGAATGAGTGTCATAAACCTCCCTCCGTCTGCCTCTCTGACCGCACAGTCTGTGACTGTCTGTCCTGAAGGTGACAAGTGTAATCCCTTCTCGTAATTCATCCAGTGCTTACGCATCGGAAACTAGACTTTAAGAAGATTTTGGTGACTTCTAATGCCCTGCTTTAGCTTTATCAATATCACAAGGCACTTCTTTTTATAGCCCAGGTAAAATGATTAGTGAGATAAGAAACCATGGTCTGATTGTGTATTATGTACTGATCAAATTATCTGTGCCATTTGTCCCTATTCCGACTATGAATCTTTCCTGTAGTATTATAGATTAAATCCTAAAGGTATATGGAAGCTCCCTGTATTATGAATGCATCGGATAGGGGAGAATTGGTAGTGTATGAAAAACTTTTTGTGTGAAAAAATCCCAATATTAACTCCCTAATAAACTTAACCAAAAGTTTCAAAATGTCTTCAGTTGATTTAGAGAGGGAACGCCCCAGAAAATCCAAGCTGAATTAGCATAAAATTAATAATCGGTTGTGTCCAATTGTTCACAGAATTTTTTCAACCCTAGTGTACAGATACTTTGTTGTAAAGCTTCTACGCTTTTTTTTTTTTTTCCCCAGGCTCATCGCAAGACAACTCGCCAAAATACATGCCATTCATGCTCACAATGGTTGGATTCCCAAATCAAATATGTGGTTTAAGATGAGGAAATACTTTTCGCTCATTCCTACAGAACTTGAAGAGGAGAAAATGAATGCCCGGTAGTTAACCTATATATATTATCATCATTCTCAATATGTTTTGTGCCATGAAGTTACTGTTGGTAACCTGAAGCCAAATTGTGTTCATGTTGTTGACATTCTCTTAAAGGGGATGTTTCATCTAAGCACAATTTACTCCTTTGTCAAAGGGTTCACTTCCAGAAGGTCAAATATGTTTTAGCCTGTGCCTTTTATTGTGTGTGTATATATGATAGATAAAGTGTGTGTGTGTGTATCTATCTATCTATCTCTTGGAATGAAGCTGCAGTTTGTGCTCTTGATCCTGGAACTGGCTCTTAAAATGCTGAGCCAATTGGTTTAAAAATTATCAGTGACAAAAATAATTACTTAAAATGCCAGCACGTAGCAAACAAGAAGTAGCTATAAGCTTGGCAAAGTCTATAACTCTTACTTCCTAGGTGTCAGTCTACATTAATGCCAGTCTAAAGCCACCTGAAATGAAGAAAGAGCCCGTAGAGTAAGTTTGTCTGCACATTAGTATAAGCAATTAAAAAAAGAAATAAATACAAACTTCAGTGTATCTTTTATTTGAATGTCGTTTAGCTGACAAGGTACTTTATCTAAAGTTTTTAATTTGTACCAGTTTGAAGTCTCTTTGTAGAGTATATTTAATTTTTCCATTTTACTCCATAACAAAGGTTCCTGCGTGATATCCCAAACCCTCAGATTCTACAGGCAGAGATGGCCTGGATGAAGGAAGTTCTGTCCAATTTAGGTTCCCCAGTTGTACTTTGTCACAATGACCTGCTGTGTAAGAATATCATCTACAATGACAAACAAGGTAAGTCCTGAGAGTGCACCCGTAAGTACGCCATCTTTATTTTCTGTTTGTTTATGACTAAGGTAAGATGTGATTTTGCTACTTGGTGTGCAGTATGTTATGTACAGTTTATTTTTTTGTTAGTGTGCCTTTTTTTTTTTTTTTTTTTTTTAATATCTTTGAATTAATTTAGTAAACAGGGGAAATATATGAAGTGAATATGTGCCTGCACGCCCTGTTTACTAAAAACTAATAAAATGAAAAGATCAGTTTCTTTGATAACTGATCAGGTGATCTAATACTTTTCATGGGACCTTTTTGATATTATCACATAGTAATGATTATATTTGCAATACCTGCTTCTTTAGTAGTTCAATGGTGTTAAAATGTAGAACCTGTTGCTTGTATATGTAGTATTTACCCTTCAGGTTTATCTATGAGCAAACACCTCTCTACCTTCACAACCGTTGTAGAGTGAAGCGAGTCCACTGTATGTATTTGTACCGCGGACAGACTTTGGGTGCCATATTCTTTTCTAATAGTTACTGTGTGATTCTGTTCTGTTAAAAATCCAAAATAACGTTTTGAACGGCCACTTAATTTAGCACAATTTGGGCTACATCAAAGTAAAGGTCTCCTAAAGGCATCTTGAAATGCATTTTTTAATTTTTTAAATGTATGCATTTTTTTTTCACTGAGCAATCAAATTAAAATCTGTTTAAATGTGGAATAGACTGCCTACTGTCAGACCTACAGCTCTGTGTGCTAAGCAAAAGAAAAAGGTTAACCCTTAAAGCTATCTGTGCAGAGCATGGAATGCTGGAATCCACTGAACTGGTCGGCTTGAGTCCAGGGGAAAAAATATTATCTATCACTGTCATCGCCATGCACTCATATATCTGTTACTCTTTCAACAGCCAATAGTCAGGCTACATTTTGTATGTGAACAGAATTAAAACGGTTTAGATTTTTTTTAAACTTATTTATTTTGTAAGCCGTTTAGTGTAATTTTATAAAGAATAGATACTTTTAACATACACTAAGTGCTCATCATGGTGCGAAAGAGAGCACAAGAGAGTGAGATAAATGGCCCTTGAATTACTCCAATAAATATGTTTGTTGGAGTGAATGGTTTACTTGGAAGAAGCTTTCAGTGGGTTATTCAAGACAAACATGCCATACAGTATTTTTCCAGTTTAGCATCATTACAGACCCAGCACTGAAAATAGGAACTCTGCCACCACCTAAAACCTTGGATTTGTTACCAATATTTCTGTACATTCACTGTGGCCATTTTGCTAATGTGTTGCAATGCATCTTCTATTTCCTGCTAATTCCTGTTTCTCTGCTGTGATGACCTTGGTCTATCGCGATCTGAACAGAAGAATGTTCAAAGGCTGCCAAGATTGTTGTAAAATGTATAACTTTCCTTGCATTGGTCACAATAGTCATGTGTTTATATACTTTGCCAGAGAAGCTCTCTCCTGTTTTACAGTTTCACGATCTATTGGAAGGATTTTAGCATTTTCTTTTTTGTTTACTCTAAATTTGATGACATTTGTGCTTAGACTTCCGTATACATATTTAGAGATTTAAAGCCGCAATCTCCATGTGTTTGTGCTCTGTAGTTTTCCAGTTTCAATGTGCTGAGACCTTCTTCTTAAATCAATTTCTATTTTATTTTGTGGAGCCTATGTACTAAAGTGTGTAAGTTACCTCTAGACTGAAATGGGGAATGACCACATATCTCCATGTGCATTTAACTGCAAAGTTATTTCCTGTTATCCATGCCCTTGTGTAAAAGGATTGGCTGCTACAATGCAAATTTAAAAGCTTAAATATTATGTTCTCAAATCTCATGGGGAATGTTGCTTTAAATCTAAAAAATAAATCTATATTTATCTATCTATATCTCTTCATATATGAAATGTGTGTGAAGTATTTGCAGTATTTAATATAAGTATTTAGCATCAACGCAATATACTGAGTTCCATATAATGCACTGAACCTCTTGTTGGAGGCAATTTACCATCCCATTTTTATTAATGTGGACATTCATCCTTTTTAATAGGAACAGTAAACATTAAAACTATGTAGTCTGTGATAAGATAGTAATACTTTTTAAAGATTGGATTCAATTTAAGTCTTATGTTTTTTTAATGGCGGCTTCCTTTGTATGATGCAGGTTTTTATTTTCAAAGAATATAATTTTATTATGTGTACCCTGTCTGATAATTAGTGAACCAGCAGACAATTGTTTTTTATATATATATATATTCACTTGTGGTGCTATATTTTCATGTAAATGAGCTCCATCATTTCTTCTAGATTACGTTCAAACACTTACCTGTTAGAGAATAATTGTGAAGCAAGAATATAATAGTTTAAAAATGACTTGGCTGCGTAAATTGTATAATGTCTGGATTAATTTTATTACACACCAGATCTTAAATAAGTAACACATTTTCTGTGGTATTAAAGACCTGTCCTTCAGACAAATGTCCATATGATGCACCAAATCAGGAAAATTCAAATATTTCAATTTGATTGGCTTGTACAGCGTATGCCATAAATCGCATGTGCTAACACTTCAAAACAGGTTGGATGTGTTGGCTTTTTGATTACTGTAAAATCTTTTTTTTTTGGCCTTTAATTATACCTCTTTAAATAGCTTTCATTTCAAAACAAATTTGTTCTAAATTATGGTTATTACATTTTGAGTTACTGGGGTACCTGGAGTTCACCAGGTGCCTGTTCCCATTCATTAAAGGGCCAGTGCACCTGTTAAATCTATTTTTAGTTTACAATTGGTTAACATTTTAAAATACATTTGCAAATCCCAGTAACGCTTTAGCCAGAAATTATAATTTGCAAACAAAGTTGACCACATTATTGGCCACTGATGTACCTCTGCCCACCTCTTTATTCTGAGCCCTGCTAAAAATGACACACATATTTGATCTGGGCAAGGTAGGTAACCTGGAGCATGCTCACTTTGGAGAGGGGTTGTGGTGAGTATAGCTATAACCCCTTATCCCACAGAGCATGCCCCAAGTTACCCAGTCTGCCTATTTTTTTTCTTTTCTTTTTGAATGTTTGGACCTTTTAAGCTTAAAACTATAATATAAGAGAATACTGATAATATAATATACTGTTCTAATATAATAGAATGCTATACTAATGATATAATAGAATAAAATACTAATACAGTATAATGCTATATGAATATGAAATTATTCTTGATTTCAATTTGATCAGCTCAATAACATAACTCCAGATTACTACCCTGCACCCCCTGAAACACTCGCACACTTTTTGTTACTTTGAGCTCATGTGATTAGTCCCTCGCACAACTTGTGATCTGCCATTGCACAACACCCATCCTGTAAAAATATCTGATTACATTCGCTACTAAATAAACCAGTCTCTTTAATGTGCTACCGTTGCCAATAATAGAAAATAAAGACTGCATCTGATACAAAGGGCCTGCTTTAGAATTCCAAGTAAAGGTTGAATTCCACTTAAGATTGTGGGCAGTTGGGAGATTGGTGAAATGCAGAACTTGTAACCAGTGACATTGTGTCTTGTAAAATGTGAGTGCCAAATTCTCTTCATCTGCTACAGATTAGGTTTGCCATTGTAGCTGCCATCATGCTTCTTATACGCTCTGACTGGAGGTTTATCGCATCACATGTTCACTTGAGCCTCCCCCATAGGAGCGCACGTATCCTGGTAACGGCCTCATCAGTATCTTTTTAGCTGTTTTTTTATTTTATTTTATTTTTTTATTTGTAATAAGTCTGTATAAATCTTAAAATCCTAAAGCTGGCGCAGAAATTCTGCTACAGAAAGTATTGTTTGTTTCTTTTTTTAAAGCATTTGTTAATATGGCTGATATCCTAAATATTAATATTTCTGTGTTTGTACCAAATACTATAATTTATGCATTCCATCAGACAAGGTGTAGAACAAACATAGGGTTTGAATGTGAATTTTACTTGCAGGTCATTCTTAAAAATATCTTATTTAAAAAGTGTACGATCTTGTATAAAAAAAAAAAAAGTTGTTATACATGGAATGGTCAATTCAAAAAAATAATGTAGACAAAATATTAGATGTTTTATTTTGTGAATAAAGAAATTCTTCATCAAACGGTCAAGGGGACATAATGGTAAAAACAAGTCATTGTCCTTTTTATAATTATGCTAATAAGGACTTCAGCATTGTACTCAATGCAGCTTACAATTTTAAAGATATGATTTATTTTCTCCCCCCCCCCCCCCCCCCCCTCTACTTCGGGGTGCCATGTTGGCCTCTAAGCTGTGAATATCCATACTGCAGCTTCTAGTACACACTGCCTAGATGCAGGCCTCATGCGCCTGTGGTGCAAATTCTAGTATAGGGGCCTGCAGTGCATTGACAAATGGGAAGCTGGCCCAAAATAAATAAATAAATAGATAAATAAATACTTTTTTTTTTTTTTTTTTAAACATGTTTTCTTTAGATTTCGGAATTTATAATGGCCATAATTTTTATCCCTCGTGCACTGCCTGGATGCTAGCATTGAACAATTTATTTCCGCGTATGACCGGTTTCCCATCCCTTCCATAGAAAAAATAATCTGAAGAGATTCATTTTAACCCCCAACTGTCTGCTGGTCATGTTCATAATCCTCCATTTCCCACATTTTAAATGTAGGATGGACATTGGTTATTGGTAATATTGTATGTAGCTTTTATGCAAGTGATATATGCTCTCATATAACTTCAAAGCCTTCTGCTGCTGCCATTGTGGCTGAACAAGCTGCATTACCCTATACCCTGCAGAGCACGCTCTAATTCTGTTGTTTGGGATCCCTTAATCTTGAACATTGGCTGCTCTCTCCACATTTTCTACCCAAGTGAACATGTTTGCATGAGCTTTCTGTTCGATAATTATTTAGTATTTGCTTGGGAAAGTCCCCACACTTCTGAAATAAGGATGCAAAAGGGGAAGTGGGTTTTCAGGTTTATTTATTCATACAAATTACTTTTTGAACTTCTGACAGTGTTTAAGAAAATGCTGTCTCATGAAATGTCACATTGGGTAGGGGAAGGTATTGTAAAAAGATATCCGTCTTTACTGGTTTTCTGTCCTTGTTTTCAGCCTTTTTGATGGAGGAAAACCATTACGGGAGGCTTTAATACTATAGAATATATACTATAGTAAATATTGCCCAGTACTACAAAATGTACACCAAATCAAACAGGCCTAGTTCCCACTGGAGCATTACCTATACTGTGACCGTTCCCCAATAAAATCTCATAAAAATCCCTCATGTCACTCTCCTAGGGTCTAAGATACGTAAAAAAAAAAAAAAAAAACATTATTTCTCAAAACTCGAGAAGAATTGGGTTTATATGAGAGCATATAACTAAATATGAAAAAGTACAACTTGTGAAATCGGAGATTGTTACACCAACTTAATAGAATAGTGTGTAATTAACATAAATTCAGTTATAAATGTTCAAATCCTCTGTTAGGTGCATTGATCAGCCATAATGTAACATTCACAGCTCAAACCCCAAATAAAAGCATGTAAATAGAAAATCCAAGGACAAATTCTACCAGTAGAACTTTTATATAGTTGTTAATTTTTCCTTTTATTTTTTCGAAGGTGATGTGCGGTTTATTGACTATGAATACTCTGGATACAACTATCAGGCCTATGACATTGGGAACCACTTCAATGAATTTGCAGGTACAAGACAAATCTCCAATCTGGTAAATGGTTAAATCATTCTGTATATCTAATTTCCTCATTCTGTTTTTGTGCCCTCAAAACAAAATTCTTTTTTTTGTATTGAGAATCCAGATTCTTCTACTGGATTATTATCTACAGATTTTGCTTGAAAGTTGCTCCACTCCATCCTGTTAGTCTTAAAGGGACTCTATCACTCCAGCAGGCAGTCGATTTAATTTTATAGAGCATTAAAACTGGCTTTACATTGTACTAGCAGTTTTTGTCTCCATGATATGATTTTACATGATTTTTGAAGTCTTTAGAATTGATTTTGTGGCTCCTGTATGCTAATGTGCTGCTCAGAGAACTTGATCAGGCCGAGAGACGGGTCTAACTGCCAAATAAACTTGCAGGACTTTATTTTGCCCACAACAGAGAGAGACAAGCAGTATGTAATCCTAATTAGCACATCAACACAGCTAATTAATATGCATAAGCTACTCCTTTGCATATATATGTAGCAACAACAACATGTCATTTGTTAGGATTAACTACTATTAGAAAAAATCGGTATCTCAATATATATATATATAGCCAGTTATTTTGTGCTCTTTAATAATAACCTAAAAAATAACTTTAATTTTGGGGTTACCGTCCTTTTTAATACTTCTACTCGCTGAGCTTAGCACATGCACGGACTCTGGGTGTGGGGGGTGGGTACGGATGGACTGTCCTCCGAGAGGGAGATCATGTAGTACACGGCTATCTGACAGAACATGATCAGGCACTCTGGGACTGAAGATAAAAAAAGGCATAAATAATTGTAATGGCCATTGTAGTAAAATTACTATTTTGGTTTACATGGACAAAAGTATTTTAGTGAATCATCCTACTACTGAAATAAGCCCAGTATCTGGTTACTGGAAGATTGAGAACTTCAATGAAGCTGTGATCCATGACCTGTAGGGTCACCCAGAATGGGCAGGTCATAGCAGATAGGTCAGACAAATCGTGGTCCACTGGAGATGGAACCAGGTGCAAGATGTACTTGGTGTGCTATGATCCATATGGGCCACAGAGAGTTGGAAACTATTTGTGTCTAATATATTTTGCAGAATATTTTTATTTGTTTTGTAAATGGTCGGTCTTGTCTAATAGCATTTGACCTCTGAGTCACTGATTCTGGATTTCTTAATACTCTGAAAACCCTCTAATTATCATTCTTGTTTTTAGGAGTAAGTGAAGTGGACTACAGCTTGTATCCAGGTAGAGCGCTTCAGTTTGAATGGTTACGATCATATCTTGAAGCCTACAAGGAGTACAAAGGATTCAGTACCGAAGTTACTGAGAAGGAGGTGGAAGTCCTGTATGTGCAGGTTAACCAGTTTGCACTGGTAAGTCATTACCAAGAGAGAACATTAGAATACCAAATTTACTGAGCCTGGATAACGGGTTACTTATGAAGATAAAGCATATTTCTTTTTTGCAACGGTTTAAATTACAATGCCTCCTTAATAGGCCTAAATGCCAGTGAAATGGTTGTTGTTGTTTTTTTGCTTCCCTTTTTATGGATACATTTTTTTCAGCTGTTAATGTGACATTATTGCTGCAATAATTAGAGCACTCTTTGGTGCTTCATTTTTTTGGTATTTGTGTGTAGACCTTATCCAGCCCTGGCCATTGTTCGGTTTTCCAACTTTTTTGGCATAAGGAATGCAAGACTTTCACAGCATCTTCCTGTAGGAATTTGAACAGTTTAGCAGAGACGTCATTAGCTCCTGCAGTTTTCTTATCCATAAGGCATTCTAGGGCCCATCTCACTTCACTCTCCAAGGTATCTGGTTCCAGCTCCTTGGACAAACTATTGAGGACATTTATAAGATAGGCAAATGACAATAATTAAAACTGTAGGTAAGGTAGGAATAGCTTCTTCAGCCAGTTGTAATCCACTATACAAACTAGTACTCTGAACATTGCCGCCATGGGTGAATCTGCATAGACTTGCTGGTCGGCCAATCTTGTTGTTGAAGGAAGTGTTTAGTGGTTCTCCACAGCTATAATGAGCCAATGGGGTTATTTTGGCACAATGCATGGTGCATATAACCAGCAGTATCTGTACGTGCCCCTTCTGGATCGCTACCTTGTTGTGGTGAAGGGGCTTGTGTACTTCATGGAAGCGGTGAGCTATACCATGTAGGGTCACCCAAGATGGGGAGGTCATTGCAGAGAGGTCAGACAAATCACAATCCATTGGAGTCGGAACTGGCAACCCACTTAAATATCTTTGCCAAGAAACTCTTGTGGATGAGCAGAACTAGACACAAGATGTGCATGGCATGTTGTGGTCCATAGGGTCATGGAGAGTCGGACATGACTGAGTGACTAAACAATCTATATATGGCTTGGTGTACTCGTAGTAGTTGTAAGCACTTCTAGTTTATTATATATTTTATTGCTCTATAAATTACAAACTTATATCCAGCCTTGGCGGCTTAAATATGTCATATATATATATTTGTACTAAATGCATATAGTGCTACCGAGAATGTATGTTTTTAAACAAAAGCAAATGGTTAACTAAAGCTTAATTAATCTGAGAGGGGGTTTCAGTTAATTTAAAAACGTTTTTTATTTATTTTTTTGTTCCGACAGGCCTCGCACTTCTATTGGGGACTATGGGCTTTGATCCAAGCAAAATATTCAAAAATTGACTTTGATTTCTTAGGGTAAGTAATTTAATAAATGGCTAAAATTGGGCGAACAAATGGAAATATGCTGTATTTTATAGAGAATATGATGCACTTAAAGTTTTACAGTGTTAAACCTAGACTAGGAGCCATGACTATATTCCTCCAATGCCAAAGGAGTCCCCTAAAAGTGTAACAATTCTGTGAAAGTTCATTAAAGTTACTATATATACAATACCCCAGTGTATCTGTTTACTTTTTATGTACATTATTTTATTAAGCAATTATCAGGTCTGTTTTTACTTCCTAAAATGAAACAAATAGTCCCTGTATGGGTCTGCCCACTGCATGATATGCAGACATAGACTCTGTAGGCTAGGACACTACACATGCAGCCCTATCTGGGACTCGGTCTCAACTCTGTTGCTGAGATTGTCACAGATTATTTAGTATGAGAAGCCAAACTGCAAGTAATATATTGCCATGTCTTCATGAGCTGCAGGGGGCAGACCCATACAGGGACGATTTGTGTGATTTTTAGGCAGTACTAATAAAGTACATAAAAGTAAATGGATACACAGGGATATTATGCACCTAGAATGATTGTTCTTAAAAAGGGAAATTGAAAGTTCCTGGGTTTTACTAAGGTATTATATTAAATACTTGTCCCACACAAAGGGAGGTTTTAAATAATGCAGTGGGACTGGATCCAGAGAGTTCTTGTTTTTTTAACTTTATAAATGTCATGTACATGTTTGGTAAATGGCTGCCATTGGTTGGGAGAGAAGCTCCACCTCCTTTCTTACAACATATTAAACTTGATTCTTTTTTTTAAAACTTAAATGTTAATTGTAATTGCTGCTCTTTTCTTCCACTTTCCTTGACCCTTAAACTTGTGATCAAACGATAGTAGTCTAGTATATTTTTATAAACTGGTTATGATACCTTGATGCACCCAGCCTTGACCTCACCCCAAGTGTTTCTTTTACATAGGTACGCAATTGTTCGTCTTAGCCAATACTTCAAAATGAAGCCAGAGGTGACGGCGCTGATTCTTCCTGAATAAGGAGTGATCCCACTCTAGCAAATCATTGCAAATCAAATGCTTTTCTTTTGTACCAGAATATGGAAGTTTTGATCTTTTAAGAAAATGCCTTTTTAGACAAAGCCTTTAATCCGAAACTAGCTTGGAAGGAAGATACTGGAGGCCTCCTTTTCACCTCATTAATTTAATGTATTTTAAGTAAATTATTATTTATAGCATTAGAAGAATTTTTTTTTTTCATTCTAGAAAATTGGTTTGTAATTTCTACAAACAATGTAGCCTCTAAGTCTCAATATTGTTCATGCTCTGAACTGAATATGGGCAACTTTTTGTCAAATTTATTTTCAAAGTGTGACATGAATCGAATTAGCCCAGAGACTACAGAGAATATTTTTTTTTTATATATTCACAATTTATTTTTGTGATGGGGACTCTCTTCTTCTTCTCCTTCTTCTTTTTTTTTTTTTTTTTTTTAATGGCTAACTGAGAGCAGAATGTAGCATGGAAGAGACCTGTGTCCTGAAAGCTGCCATCTTCTCCCACCAATTAGCCTCAGAAGAATAGAAGAAATCCCTTTTTTATAACTCCTTTTTACTACAAAAGTATTTTACTCCCGGATGTACGATCTAGAGCACTTGTTGTGGTCTCTGCCACTGGTTACAGTGACAATGTATCTACTACATTGGGATTGGTGAAATGTGGCTTGCATTTCATACTACATGACTGACATGTGAATCTGCTCAATATCATTAATATTGCTGGAATAGAGATGCAACATCTAACTTTGAAAACTTTTTTTTTTTCTTTATTATTACAACTGGAAATGTACCTGGTTTTGATTCTCTGTGTAAACAGATAATTTATTACTTTATATGTTGACCAGAAGGGGCTAATTTACTGATGTTGGCCATTCCCTTCTGTGTTCCAGTTCTTGCTCCTTTTCCACAATTAAAAAAAAATCCAAAAGTCAACACTGAAATTTTGCTCTGATAAAGGGAGGCCTTTATAGCCTGAGATGATTCGTGTGGTTTAGCAACCAGGGGCTGAGCACACGTTAATGTTGCACTTTTTATAATGTAAGTGCCCACACAGACATGGCCTGTGTGCCTGTAAATAAGCACATGTACACTGTAAATGTACATTACGCTCTCATTGAAAGGCTGCTATGTCTCCCGGTAGACTGATATGTGCAGGAAATCTTCCCTTGACATATACACTTGCAAATGCTTTACATGACTTCTAGAAAGCAGATTGTTTAGTGGGAGCAGACGACTGACCTCTCATTGTATTGCTGTATATATCTCTGTATATAGCTCTGATATCTGCAGGGAAATCTGTTTGATGTGGTTTGTTAACCCCTTTTTGCTTGAACAGGTTACTGTGTCTTGCGAAACGTATCCTCTTCCAGATATGTAAAAGAAACAGATCATGAAACAATGGTTTGACCAGTTTCTTATACATAAACTTCTAAATGTTCCTGTCTGGATTTAATTTGGCTTTGAGAATAAAAGTTAACTTCTTTTCCTCTCACACAACTGGACCAAAATGTTCATGCTGACATTTCCTGGAATACCTGCTATTTTCAGAGTGCTGTTGATATAAATATTACAAAGCCAGCCAACAAGAAGTATCTAGTTGTAGAAAATTATGTAAAGAAAAATAGGGAAATCCATACATACATGTGTTTTTTGTTTTTTAAAATTTTTATGTAAGTATTAAAAATCTGTTTTGTTTTTTTTAAATACTCAAATAGCACAACACATTCAGCTGAAATGGCTGTTAGGTCTCTTGAAAGCAGCTATATTATCACCAAATAACATGGCGGCAGTCCAGCAATGTCTTCTACAGCGCAACTTGAAATGGTCTAAAGTTATGTGTTCTCTCTGCTTTTAAGATGTATACATATCAATACCTCCAAACCTGTGTAATTCTGACTTGATATTTAGTTGTACCCGTTGCCTTTTTTTTCTGGAACATTACCACTAAATGATGAATCATAAAAATAATTTGGTCCCGAAGTCCATGCACAATGTTGTCCAGAGACCAGAACGAACCTTGTGACACATGTAGCATATTGTGTATATACAGAACTGGTGTAAATGACCATTTGTAAATTAGAGTGACTTGTATTTTACATGTTTATGGCTTTGTATTTCCTGCCTTTTTGTATAACTCTTGCTGTATAGAAAGCCGGACTTCTGTGGTGTCCTTGCCATGGCTATACACAGGTTTTCAATTTTTGTGCAAAAAAATGTCTGTCAGAGCATTTTCTGTTGTATACTGTGAAATCTGTCAATTTACGATTGTATAATTTTGTGTCTGCACTTAGTAAGGGAGAACCTCCTTTTTAACCAAAAGACGAAGCACGTTAAATTTATTACAATTGTCGAAGTGTTTCTCAGCACTTTAGTTCATGCAATCAAAAGAAAGACATACTCAAACAATATGGCGGCAACAGGACGCTGTAAAAATGTGATGATGATTCTTGTTCAGATACAGACCAGAGTATGTCACGTTTGTAACACCTGAGATTGGTGCTTTGATTAACCAGGTGATGGAGCAATTACTGCTGTACATATTAAAGATTTGTACACTTCTGACAATGAATACTTTGAGTTTGGTCCAAATAAAGAGCAAAGTTGCAGAATTCTCCCTTTTTTTATGTGTGTTTTCTCACCTGCTTTAAATGGGATTCTACATTTTTATATAGTTCAATCAATGTCACAACATGGGACCAGAATGCTCTGGGACTCTCACCAATTAGGTCCTTGTACAGGTGGGCATGCTCTGGGACTCTCACCAGTTAGGTCCTTGTACAGGTGGGCATTCTCTGGGACTCTCACCAGTTAGGTCCTTGTACAGGTGGGCATGCTCTGGGACTCTCACCAGTTAGGTCCTTGTACAGGTGGGCATGCTCTGGGACTCTCACCAGTTAGGTCCTTGTACAGGTGGGCATGCTCTGGGACTCTCACCAGTTAGGTCCTTGTACAGGTGGGCATTCTCTGGGACTCTCACCAGTTAGGTCCTTGTACAGGTGGGCATGCTCTGGGACTCTCACCAGTTAGGTCCTTGTACAGGTGGGCATGCTCTGGGACTCTCACCAGTTAGGTCCTTGTACAGGTGGGCATGCTCTGGGACTCTCACCGGTTAGGTCCTTGTACAGGTGGGCATGCTCTGGGACTCTCACCGGTTAGGTCCTTGTACAGGTGGGCATGCTCTGGGACTCTCACCGGTTAGGTCCTTGTACAGGTGGGCATACTCTGGGACTCTCACCAGTTAGGTCCTTGTACAGGTGGGCATGCTCTGGGACTCTCACCGGATAGGTCCTTGTACAGGTGGGCATGCTCTGGGACTCTCACCGGATAGGTCCTTGTACAGGTGGGCATGCTCTGGGACTCTCACCAGTTAGGTCCTTGTACAGGTGGGCATGCTCTGGAACTCTCACCAGTTAGGTCCTTGTATCAGGTGGGCATGCTCTGGGACTCTCACCAGTTAGGTCCTTGTACGGATGGGCATTCTCTGGGACTCTCACCAGTTAGGTCCTTGTACAGGTGGGCATGCTCTGGGACTCTCACCGGTTAGGTCCTTGTACAGGTGGGCATGCTCTGGGACTCAAGTGTTATAAAGTAGTTTCCCTGAGCTAATGAAGTCCAGCTTTTGTACTCTTAATCGTTGACCAGAAGACACTTTATTGGTAACAAGTCCACATACCCAACTTAAACATCCCTCTCCCTTGGGTCTCTCCCATTGCCCAGTAATAACAAAGGCACCAGGCCCAGGGTGCTGATTATCATTCTGTGTTATAATGTGCAAAGACACATGAGCGGCTACACTTGGAGGCAGAGAAATCCGTTTTAACAATATCTCTGAAAACTTTTTCCTTAGGAGTGAATCCCTATATGATAATTATAGGTTTTAAGGCCTCTGTCATTGCTTTTCCGGCTAAACTCTCCACACTGTGAGTGGTAATTATTGACTTCAGATAAGTGACCTTGCGAGATGAGAGCATCTAGAATATTAGTTGAAGTTCAATATTACTGTTTTAGACATAATTATCCAACAATACTTGGTGGTTATGTATTTTTAAAAAAATCAATTAAAACTACATCTATTTTATTGGTAAAGTTTAAATTTCTACAATAATTGGACCTTTTTGATAATTTGAATAGATAATAATAACATTTCTTCAAAATATCTAGTTTAAACAATTTCTCATAACTTGATCTCTGGCTTCTTTAAATCAAAATATATTTCTACAAATCTCCAACCGCTCACCCAAGTAATATATGGCAAGATAGATATGGTTTTAAAGGGCCAGCCACTCTTCACAGGATTTGATTGTTTAAAAAGCTTTACCTACTGTAAATCTCCATTTTTGTTTTCCTGTCAATTCTACTTTTAATCCTCTTTTCTCCCACAACAGCTCTATTTACATTGTTACTTTTCATACTTTTTTGCTCATTCCCTAAATACATTCCCGACTCTTTACTTGCCCAACTCTCCTCATTCCTTCTCTCCACTTCTCCTCTCCATTTCAGTTCCATTATCCATTTATCTTCATCAATGCTAGGCAACATAAATCCTATGTGGACAACATATAGAGCACTTGAAATTATTGTGATACATAACCAATAAACAGGTTAGAAGTATTGTGTGGCCCTTTAAAGAAGTTGTCGGGGGGGGGCGTTATCAAGTCTTCACCAGTCTTGGGCATGGTATAATGGTATTTTCAGACTGTTTTTTTATAAGCCAATGCATTGTGTACCCCACTTACACAGTAATGACCTCACATCTGCTAATCCTCCTGAATTACTGTATGATATGGAAACTTAATTGGTGCTTTCTGTTGTGTTATGGCCTTCCAACGTTCCTGTTTGCTGAATGATGTGATGTATATTTAGGAGGGATAAATCTGTAAATACTTTCTGATGAACAATAAAGTTGTGATTTTGTCTCTTGAATGTTTTTTTTGTTTATCTAAAGGTTTACTCCAGATTTAGGTATCCAGTGCAGGAGGTTGTCCTGAAATCTGCTGAGGATACGGATACTCTTCCATTTCTCAGAAACTGGTTGATGAGCTCAGCTTGTTCTTTCCATGAATTTTGGAATGATTCTAGTAAGCAGGAGAGATTTCCTTTAGCGTTTTTCTTCTGCAAAAGAAATATCTTCTAAAAGTGTCAAAATACTGCCAAAAATATATTGTGCTCTGATAGATATTTAAAGTTCTCCTGTAGTGGCCATAATCCGGTTCAGTTACTGGTTACCAACATATAACATCTTAACTTGGTATAGCAGATCTTAACTTGGTATAGCGGCTTCCAGCAGATCTACTTCTCTCCACCTTAAGTGCCCAGGAGATGAAACAGGATTTGTCGAAGACGTTGTTCTTGTGTGCTTTATTACCTAGTCGTCCCTTTACAACTGAAGGATAAAGTTTAAATAATGATGGATATGAATACCGGTTTCTTTTTATTTCTGCGAATAATGCAATAATTATTTTGACCTCCTCACTTTCACACGGGTAAACTGCAAATGTTGGAACTTTTTATTTAAAAAGGACTTCTGTCCTCCAAGAACCTGTCCTTTACAGAGCTCTACTTGATGGGTTTGTAATAATGGCATTGTGCATGTCTGTGTCCCTATGAAAGGGTTTAGATCTAATGGATATTATGACTCCTGAACTAGAAGACACCTTGTCTGTACAAGAATGGCTCCAATGCACCTCATTGGTTAAGCTGTTCAGCATTGTTTGGTTCATCCTTCCTGTCATGAGTTCTCCATTAAGTAAAAGCAATCTTTAATGTTTTTCTTCTGAATTATGAGAGCAAACCCTGCATTACCATTGAGTTGTCCAGTACTCCAAATTTCAGATCCTTTCTACCACCATGGAGTCTCAAACTCATTCTCCTTCAGAATTTCCTTCTTGCTTTTACTCCTCTTCTGGAGACATCTATTCAAGATGTAATTAGAAGGAATCTCCATATATCGAATAACTATACATGCTGTTGAAGGAATCAAGAACCCTACATTTCTAGCGGAACACGTTTGTAGGTCCAAACACCTGTTTAAAAAAGTATCCACTGAAGACCTAGCAGAACTTTTCCTCTGCCAGTTATGTAGAGCTTATCTTCCTGTACAGCTCAAACCTTTGGATTAAATTAAATCTGCCAATGCTTTACTAAGAATACAACACATTTTGTTGTAAATGGCATTTAACATGGCGGCATCATGACTGCGTAGCGCCCGTGCCATTGTGATGGCGTCAGACTTCTATTACCCCTCAGTATTGCAACAAACTGAAATAGAGAGTGGGACCGGAAAAGAGAAATTACAATGTAAATAAGGATTTTCTATATTCCTAGCCACCCAAAGCAATATTATGGTAGAAATTATCTAAGCACTCAAGGGATGGAAGGATAGGTGCACAAATCCTCACGTTTCGCTATGTGATTCCCCAGAGGGTACGGCGCGATGCCATCGGGATGCCCTCCTAAGCATGGTTCTCATATCTATTTGCCTATTTATGATGTGTTCGTTTGTAGCTACGTTCAAGATCTACACATCATTATCAAATCTGCTGGAACCATTAATATGACCCCATTACATGAAAATGTAGATTATATTCCATCGGCATTAGACTGTTCTTAGTGAGAGTGGTTTAGAAAGGGGATTAGGTATTTTGTCGGCTTATACGTTGATTCTAATTTAATTACTTTCTATTTTATCTGAGTAAATTACCTCTGTTCTGCTGTTTATCTTTTCATAATGAAATTAAATAGTTTTAAGAATGACCCCGCTGTGACCTGTTTGCAAAGAGAATTAAGATGAAGGTCATGATAATGAAGTATCAAAATTTTTTGTCCTAAATACCCGGTAATAAAAAGCATATTTATGCAAAACTGAGGGAGATTTGAGGTCTTCTTGGGGTATAGAAGTTGGGTCTGAAATGTGGGATGGGATGTAATATAAGATTGCTTCCTTTCAAGGAAATGCATATATTATTTCAGTGGGACCAGTACTTGAATTGTTATCTAAATCTGATTGGTTCCAAGGTCTTGGACATGTGCATAGTCAAGGTCAAAGAGGGAGGAGGTCTGGGATGACACAGATAGGTCCATAAATCCTCAGGTAACCCTTGGTGCGAATCTGGATCTCTGAGTTTGCTACATTTAATAATGATCCATCCTAAAACTTCAATATTCTTAAACTGTTTAAATTGAAATGGTGTCTTTCTATTGATCCCTTTATTATACAAGCTTCCTCGTAAGACCCCTCATCTTCAAGTGATGATATTAAAACATGGTAAAACCTATAGTAAACAGCAAGAGGTGGAGGCAGTGATAGTTTTTATTTTTCTGGAATCCAAGATTTCTTCAGATGGTGACTGCAGCCATGAAATTAAAAGACGTTTGCTTCTGGGGAGGAAAGCTAGGGCAAGTCTGGACAAGCTGGTAAAAAGTAAAGATATATTACTATCAACAAAGGTCTGCATAGTTAAACCTATGTTATTCCCAGTAGTAAGATATGGATGCGAGAGCTGGACCATAAATAAGTCTGAGCACTTTTGAATTGTGGTTTGGAGAAAACTGCTTAGAGTCCCTTGGACTGCAAGAAGATCCAATCAATCAATACTATA
The DNA here is from genome assembly GCA_027410445.1 of Discoglossus pictus. Taxonomy (NCBI): domain Eukaryota; kingdom Metazoa; phylum Chordata; class Amphibia; order Anura; family Alytidae; genus Discoglossus; species Discoglossus pictus. The sequence goes on from CM050167.1 coordinate 5,473,633, forward strand.
GGAAATGAAGCCACACTGTTCACATGAAGGTTTGATCATGAGGCTGAAGCTCAAATATTTTTGGCCATATCAAGACAGGATTCCCTAGAGAAGACTTTGATGCTGGAAAAGATTGAAGGTGCAAGAAGGGGGCGGCAGAGGTGGAGATGGATATATGAGGTCATTGAAACATTGAACATGGCCTTGGACCTCAGCGGGGCAGTGACTGACGGATGTGCCTGGCATGATGTGGTCCATAGGGTTGGACTTGATTAATCGACTAAAGAACAACAAATTAAAACATGTATTTGCATCTATAAACTGGTATAGATTGTGGCTACTCTGACATTTCTGGTAACTCCAATTCTGGCCAGGATCTCTACTTTCAGATAACCATAAGTCATTGCTTGTTCGGTATCAGGTCAAATTAGGCTGTTTGATCTATACAACATGGTACATTGATACTGGCCCAGTGACTTTGAGGTCAAGCTTTCCTGGTGGCACTTTGATGGGGCAACAAAATTACAGGAAACTTTCATGCTTTTCCAAATGACATCACATATATAGTTGTCCATGTATGTAATGTTTGCAATGTTGCTCACGCTTTTACATCCCTCGCAAATCGAGGCGAGCAGTCGATGCATTCACGGTTTTAGGCTGCGCTCGGCACTGCAAGCCAAAAAACTTAGCACTTTGCCGCTGACCGCGAGGAACACAGTTTGCTAATTTAACGGCAAAAATTATTTCAAGCGCGTAACTTGAAAAACCCCAAAAACAAGAAAAATAATTAAAAGAAAAATAATTAAAGTAATGATAAAAAACACACTCGCACACAGCACAGGGGGAGAGCCAGGCAGCCTGGGAGGAAGGTTGAAAGTGAATTTGCGCCATATTTGCAGTTTTTCGAAAATCGACTAAGCGAGGAAAAAAATGGCGGACGAAAAACGTAAAATATCTGAAACAGGATGAAAACGAGGCTGAGCAAAGCCTGGCACATGTGAGTTAGAAAATATACGACAGCAAAGACAGTAACACACAAACAACGCAAGGCATGCAGGGCTTTGAAAATAAGTTCAACAGCAGTCAGCGCGCAACACGCAAACATTCAGCAGACACACAGAGGAGAAAGACTCAGGGAAGGGACGGGGAGATGATGGAAAGAGACACATAGCATTTCCAAACACAAAACTTGCAGGTTAATGAACCCTGCAATGAGCGGCCCGTACAGTAGGCAGGAGGAAAGGCTTGCAATGAGCGCCGAAGGTAATCATTGCAAAGCAGGAAAGTTGAACTACACAGGAGGAAAGGCGCGCATTGCGAGCCACGCGATGAATGGGCGAAGGCGCTCAGCATGGGGCTCGTGATGAGCACCAAAGGTGCGCAGAGGAGCAAAAACCTCACATTGTGTGGCAAACAGCATTGCCAGCCTTACAATTTTATTCCCGTCATTTTTAATGGCAAGTAGCTAATCATATATATATAGTTGTCACGTTGCGATGTTGGTCACACAATGTTAAATAATTGTGGCCCTCGCGAGGCAGAAGTTGAGGCACACGACTGCGAGGAAAGGCGAGCAGTTGAGGCACGTGACTGCGAGGTAGGCTGCAATAAGCCAAAAGCGCTCATCGCGAGGCCCGCAGGACTTGCTATAGCTGCAGTGTCCGGTGCCGGGGAAGCGGTGACCTGCTGTAGGGAGCTGGGGCCTGTGAGTGGGGGGCTTTGTGTGATGCCCCCCCCCCGGAATGATACCCCCCTCACACTGACTTGCTACCCCGCTCTCTCCTCCCAGCCTCTCGGGCTCCAACACTTCGGATCCTGTTCCCCCAGCTTACTCAGAGTAGGCGCAGCAGGACTGTGCCATTACGGCAGTGTCTGGTGCAAGGGGAGTGGTGCCCCCGGCTGACGTGCGGGAGGGGCCCCAGGTGGCCGTGCTGTGTCCGCATCCATGGAGATCTTCGCCTTCCTGCCGCCCGAATTAGGCTGCAAAGAGCACCAAAGTCGAGGCCCGCTGGCCCCTAACCTTCAGTACTCTGAACCTATACTTGCCTCCTCCCATATCACTCCCCCTCCTGCCTCTGTCCTATACTCACCCCTGTCCTGATCCTGCCCCTCTCTATTGCCTCCACCGGACAACATGTGGATCTTCTGCCGGGCTGTGAGCAGCGGACACCCGGCGAGGGCAACACGACCAGCAGCAGCACCCAGAGAGAGACCAGGGGGGGTGGGGGCTCCAAGCTGCACTAGCTCTTCACTCACCCCCTGTATGTGGCCCCTGAGACCCCCCCCCCAATCAATCACGGGACCCTGCTACATAGCCCCACAGAGATATACAGAACCTACAGGAAGAAACTGGGGACCATCAGGGAAACGGGGGAATGAGGCACAGGGGATGGATGGGTGGGGGGCAGACACGGGGGGGAGAGGGGATAGAGACACAGGAGAGTGGGAAAGTGGAACAGACATGGGGGAAAGACAGAGGAGGGAGAAGGGGGAAATAAACACGGGAGGGAGAGGGGGAAAGGGACACAGGAGGGAGAGGAGGGGGGAAAGGAGAGGTTAAAGGAGGCACAGGAGAGGGAAAGAGACACGGGGGAGGGAGAGACACAATTTAGAAAACTCTATCATGCTGTCATTTTTGACGGGCAAGTCACAAGTATAATATATTCGCTCCCATCAAGTTAAACCTGGGTGGAGCATAAACAAAACATAAACAGTTCAATAGTTAGCTCACAATCACTGGCCTGTATCCTTTTAGAAGTCCAGCTTTTCTTTCTGTTGCCGATCGCTCCTCCTCTGTCTTTGTTTCTTCAGCCCAGACTCACTGTACACTTAGTTAATTAGCAGCCACATCCAATATCCACTGGCATTCTTGCTTTCAATAGTCTTTTATTAGAAGGCATGCCATAATACAGCATTGTGAACAACTGAGTTTTGTCCATTATATTTAATTAACTTTCTCAATAAAACATTTTCCAATTATTAACTGGACCTTTTTATTTTACATTTTTGATTAGAAATATATCTACTGTAGAACATAACTAAAAATTCAATAAAAAAAAAATGTGCAGAGAATAAAACAGAAGTAAAAGAAAGAATAACAAACTAGTTAGCTAAACAATGTTACAGCTAACCTGGAGTAGAGGTAGGAGTAAAGATAAAGTGACCATCGCTAAGTAAATGCAAGATATACCTCTATAAGCATTACACAAGATTATAATTACCTCCATTTCAGAGCTGAAGCTTGAGAGAGGGATCCAGAATTGATTTTCAAGTCTCGTCCGCCTCAGGCTCCTCCCCAGTATCAGTATAACAAAATGTTGGCGTCATAGTAAAGGGATGCTAAATGGTGACCCCAACCAGGGTTCCCAAATCTTCTGGAATTGGGGGATCTATCTAGGATGGTGTGGGTTAATCTCTCATTAATGAGTAAATAGTTAATCTTTCTAAATATATCCTGGAAATTTAAAGCCGATGTCTTCCATCTACTAGCTATGTGTGTTTTGGTAGCTAGAGCCAGTAGTTGGAATTATTTATTTTGGTGCTGGTCCCAGTCCCACTCTACCCCCAGATCCTCTTCCCATTGCAACATAAATTTGGGCTTCTTATTGCTAGTAATGCTAGTAAAGGCATCATAGAGTGACCCCATTATGCCTTTGGTAAGAGGGAGTTTTTTTTGCAGAAAATGGACATCCAGGAGGCCTTGGGGGAGTGGTTCCCAGTTCTTTTGATGTCTCACTAACCCAGCTTCTGATTTTCAAATAATTATAAAACTCTGTGGAGGGCAAGTCATGGGTTGTGCGGAATTGGTCGTAGGTCAGGAGATTATTACTAATAAACCAAGTCCCTATCCGGGCAAGGTTTCTGAAGGTCCACCAGAGTTTAAAGATGGCGTTTGAGCCTGCCATAATTTGGGGGAACAATATAACTGACAATAAAGGAGACATGCCGGGCTGAGCAGGTGCCTGGAGTTGGCCCACCCCCAAGAGTTCAAAGTTAGAGCTATCATAGGGTTTTGGTGGGTTGGGAAGGGGGCTAGTTCTTTAGGAATCCAAATTAGTTTATCCCAGCTATGTAGGATCATTTGTTGATTCTCCATGATTCTCCAGGATGGCTGGTGCGTAGTGGAATTTGCTAAGGGCAGATGGCCAACTGAGCGGCTTTGAAGTAGTACCTCAAGTTTGGACATGAGAGCCCACCTCTATTTTTATGCCTGAGCATTACCTGCTTGGAGATACAAGGGTGTTTATTTTCCCATATAAACCTGAATATACTATTTTGGAATTTATCTAGTTGTTTTAGTGAAATTGGGATTGGAAGTGTGCTGGAGACCTACTTGTAACCCCTGCATTTCAGGTTTAGATTGAATTGCTTGTGCTAGGTGTTCTATGGCCAGTGCGAATAACAGAGATGAGAGCGGGCACCCTTGCCTAGTGCCCATCTGAATAAAAAATTTAACTTTATGTTCTCCTGGTAATTTTAAATTAGCTATTGAGGAATCATAGTATCTCCTAAGCATGTTAATAAAGCGTCCACCGAATCCAAATTTGCTTAGCATTTTTTAGACCATTCTACAGTGTTTAATGCCTTCTCAATGTCTAGGGCTAAAAGACACAGTGGGGTTTTTGATTTGTTCTAGATATTGGGTATTTAAAATCCTTCTGACATTGTCCCCAGCCTCTCTGGAAGGTATAAACCATATTTGGTCCTTATGAACTAGATCCAGAAGACATCTTAATATCTCCATTTATTAACGAGATTGGGCGGAAGTTTTTAACCTCTAGAATATACCTACCTTCTTTAGGGAAAACTATTACGTCGGCCTGATTGGGTGCATCTAATCAACTGCTCAGGGAAAAGAGAGCTTTGTAGAGTCTGTGGCTCACATAAAACCCTTGTATAACTCTGTCACAATAAATAAAGCCGGTTAGAGTGAGGGATCATCTTTATAGATGCTCAGTTATCTAACACTTCCACTGAAATTGTTAATTACAACCAGTTGGATTATATTAATTTGTATGATTATGTTTTAGTTCTGCAATAACTGGGAACTTTGCTGCATTACTTTAGGTGGAGCAATGGTCGCTTCCTGAAACATAATTGCTTATAATAGTTCATGTTTGTAATTTATTAAGTCTAGTTCTTCAGAAGAGCATATGGGATGACTGTGTCCCTTTAAACAAAACAATCTCCAGCAGTGTGCTCAAAATGTACATTGGAAGTGTCAAATTTTAGTTTATTTGCCCCATAGGAACGCATTGCAATTGATACTTCCATCACCTCACTCTTTAGCACATCTGGCCCTATGAACCTTGATGGCTCCTTGGACTTTAGTGTCATTAGCTGAACACTCTGATCATTACAGCTGAAGTAGAGTTCTAGTACGATGTCACTTGTCGCGGTCACGTGAGGGCTCGGCGGGCGAGCTTTGCTCCTCCACGTCTGCAGAATCACAGCAACATCAGAGATATGAAAGTCCCAGTGAAAGTAGCTTGTTGGGTATTTACGGTGTCCCATGCGATAATGTAGCTTGTAACATTGTATCTTGTGAGGCTGATACATAACAATAACATGTTACAAGGATACCCTGAGGGGTGAGGTCAGATTTAATGGAGACTTTAATGGTCTGATAAGGGGCTCTAAAGAATAGTTAGGTGGGGCTTGATAAGAAAAAAAAAACATTTGTTATATTTCTACTGGGTATTTAAACAATAAATTGCATGTTTTTAAATTCATGCCCAGACTGTATGTGCTACAGGTCTATCCACCCTGAATGATGTGGTGTCTCTGGGGTGGGATCCACCCAGAGGGAAGTACCAAAGGAAAAACCTTTTGAGACCACTCTGTAAAACACAGATTAGTAACCAACAGTAATATACCATGAGCTGGTAGTGCACCATATTATATAATATAGCACAGTATATAGTACAGTATATAGTACAACATATAGCATATGATATAACATAGCACAGTATATAGTACAGTATATAGCATAGTATATATAATATAGTACAGTATATAGCACAGTATATAGCATATTATATAGCATAGTATATAGCACAGTATATAGCATATTATAAATATAGCACAGTATATAGTATAGTATATAGTACAACATATAGCACAGTATATAGCATATTATATAATATAGCACAGTATATAGCATATTATATAATATAGCACAGTATATATCACAGTATATAGCATATTATATAATATAGCACAGTATATAGTACAGTATATAGCATAGTATATAATATAGCACAGTATATAGCACAGTATATAGCATATTATATAATATAGCACAGTATATAGTACAGTATATAGCATAGTATATAATATAGCACAGTATATAGCATATTATATAATATAGCACAGTATATATCACAGTATATAGCATATTATATAATATAGCACAGTATATATCACAGTATATAGCATATTATATAATATAGCACAGTATATAGTACAGTATATAGCATAGTATATAATATAGCACAGTATATAGCACAGTATATAGCATATTATATAATATAGCACAGTATATAGTACAGTATATAGCATAGTATATAATATAGCACAGTATATAGCATATTATATAATATAGCATAGTATATAGCACAGTATATAGCATATTATATAATATAGCATAGTATATAGCACAGTATATAGCATATTATATAATATAGCATAGTATATAGCACAGTATATAGTATATTATATAATATAGCATAGTATATAGCACAGTATATAGCATATTATATAATATAGCATAGTATATAGCACAGTATATAGTATATTATATAATATAGCATAGTATATAGCACAGTATATAGCATATTATATAATATAGCATAGTATATAGCACAGTATATAGTACAGTATATAGTATATTATATAATATAGCATAGTATATAGCACAGTATATAGCATATTATATAATATAGCATAGTATATAGCACAGTATATAGCATATTATATAATATAGCATAGTATATAGCACAGTATATAGTATATTATATAATATAGCATAGTATATAGCACAGTATATAGCATATTATATAATATAGCATAGTATATAGCACAGTATATAGCATATTATATAATATAGCATAGTATATAGCACAGTATATAGTATATTATATAATATAGCATAGTATATAGCACAGTATATAGTACAGTATATAGTATATTATATAATATAGCATAGTATATAGCACAGTATATAGCATATTATATAATATAGCATAGTATATAGCACAGTATATAGTATATTATATAATATAGCATAGTATATAGCACAGTATATAGTATATTATATAATATAGCATAGTATATAGCACAGTATATAGTATATTATATAATATAGCATAGTATATAGCACAGTATATAGCATATTATATAATATAGCATAGTATATAGCACAGTATATAGTATATTATATAATATAGCATAGTATATAGCACAGTATATAGCATATTATATAATATAGCATAGTATATAGCACAGTATATAGTATATTATATAATATAGCATAGTATATAGCACAGTATATAGTATATTATATAATATAGCATAGTATATAGCACAGTATATAGCATATTATATAATATAGCATAGTATATAGCACAGTATATAGCATATTATATAATATAGCATAGTATATAGCACAGTATATAGTATATTATATAATATAGCATAGTATATAGCACAGTATATAGTACAGTATATAGTATATTATATAATATAGCATAGTATATAGCACAGTATATAGCATATTATATAATATAGCATAGTATATAGCACAGTATATAGTATATTATATAATATAGCATAGTATATAGCACAGTATATAGTATATTATATAATATAGCATAGTATATAGCACAGTATATAGTATATTATATAATATAGCATAGTATATAGCACAGTATATAGCATATTATATAATATAGCATAGTATATAGCACAGTATATAGCATATTATATAATATAGCATAGTATATAGCACAGTATATAGTATATTATATAATATAGCATAGTATATAGCACAGTATATAGTATATTATATAATATAGCATAGTATATAGCACAGTATATAGTATATTATATAATATAGCATAGTATATAGCATATTATATAATATAGCATAGTATATAGCACAGTATATAGCATATTATATAATATAGCACAGTATATAGTACAGTATATAGCATAGTATATAATATAGCACAGTATATAGCACAGTATATAGTATATTATATAATATAGCATAGTATATAGCATATTATATAATATAGCATAGTATATAGCACAGTATATAGTATATTATATAATATAGCATAGTATATAGCACAGTATATAGTATATTATATAATATAGCATAGTATATAGCACAGTATATAGTATATTATATAATATAGCATAGTATATAGCACAGTATATAGCATATTATATAATATAGCATAGTATATAGCACAGTATATAGTATATTATATAATATAGCATAGTATATAGCACAGTATATAGCATATTATATAATATAGCATAGTATATAGCACAGTATATAGTATATTATATAATATAGCATAGTATATAGCACAGTATATAGCATATTATATAATATAGCATAGTATATAGCACAGTATATAGTATATTATATAATATAGCATAGTATATAGCACAGTATATAGTATATTATATAATATAGCATAGTATATAGCACAGTATATAGCATAGTATATAATATAGCATAGTATATAGCACAGTATATAGTATATTATATAATATAGCATAGTATATAGCACAGTATATAGCATATTATATAATATAGCATAGTATATAGCACAGTATATAGTATATTATATAATATAGCATAGTATATAGCACAGTATATAGTATATTATATAATATAGCATAGTATATAGCACAGTATATAGCATATTATATAATATAGCATAGTATATAGCACAGTATATAGCATATTATATAATATAGCATAGTATATAGCACAGTATATAGTATATTATATAATATAGCATAGTATATAGCACAGTATATAGTACAGTATATAGTATATTATATAATATAGCATAGTATATAGCACAGTATATAGCATATTATATAATATAGCATAGTATATAGCACAGTATATAGTATATTATATAATATAGCATAGTATATAGCACAGTATATAGTATATTATATAATATAGCATAGTATATAGCACAGTATATAGTATATTATATAATATAGCATAGTATATAGCACAGTATATAGCATATTATATAATATAGCATAGTATATAGCACAGTATATAGCATATTATATAATATAGCATAGTATATAGCACAGTATATAGTATATTATATAATATAGCATAGTATATAGCACAGTATATAGTATATTATATAATATAGCATAGTATATAGCACAGTATATAGTATATTATATAATATAGCATAGTATATAGCATATTATATAATATAGCATAGTATATAGCACAGTATATAGCATAGTATATAATATAGCACAGTATATAGCACAGTATATAGTATATTATATAATATAGCATAGTATATAGCATATTATATAATATAGCATAGTATATAGCACAGTATATAGTATATTATATAATATAGCATAGTATATAGCACAGTATATAGTATATTATATAATATAGCATAGTATATAGCACAGTATATAGTATATTATATAATATAGCATAGTATATAGCACAGTATATAGCATATTATATAATATAGCATAGTATATAGCACAGTATATAGTATATTATATAATATAGCATAGTATATAGCACAGTATATAGCATATTATATAATATAGCATAGTATATAGCACAGTATATAGTATATTATATAATATAGCATAGTATATAGCACAGTATATAGTACAGTATATAGTACAACATATAGCACAGTATATAGTATAGTATATAGTATAACATACAGCATATTATATAATATAGTATATAGTATACAACACTTGCTGAATATACATGCTGAAATGTTTCCTTAGATTAAATGTTAGTTTTTTTCACTACAAGCAATGGTTACAGACTCAGGGAGTAATTATCCATGATTATTAGTCATTATAATGTGAACAATGATAACAGCAAGGGTTTGGTGACTAGATCATAAATACATTTTTTAAGATTTAGAGACTTGTTTCCTTTATGATTAAGCAATTTTTGCATATAAAGTAGTGTAAACAATGTCTCTATAGTACTAGAAGTACTAGCCAATCACCGATCATCTCTCTTGATCTGTGATAGGTTAGTTTATCTAGTACTACAGACACACTGCATCCGAGTTACAGGGGGTGGAACATTGTTGGAACTATTTAGAAGGTTTCAGTGAGTACAAACAGAGCTTTCAACCATTTCATATGGAGGTTCATTCTCTCCCCCACATCATTTTTAGATTACCTGCTGTGTACAAGTACTTATTATTATTATTATTATTATTATTATTATTATTATTATTATTATTATTATTATTATTAAGCTAAATTAAGCATTTACATGAGGGGATATACAGTATGTTCAGAGGATAAGATTCCCAGCAGCACAAGGGTTAACTGAAGAGCTCTGCACGGCACGGTGCCAAGACTCCTTGATAAAGCTCTTAATACATTACCTTGTGTTGATGTTTTTAATAGTAACTTATCTTGGCATTTAATGTGCACCTTGACACCTGCCTGGCGTCCTCGTATTCCCACCGCAGATTACACACCTGCGCTGAGCAGCCCGCGGCGCCCCCCAGAGGATGAGCTTGTGTAATCTTAGAAGACAGATCTAGCTACTTTTCTCTTTATAAACATTAAGCAGTTCAAGGAGCCGGAGATAAGGAGCTAGATCTGTCACAAATAAATTAACAAACTCCAACCCAACAAGAGTATTACAGTATCACATATATAGTTGTGAGCGTACGGGCCGTTGCTCGCGTAGCGAGGGCATGCGGGCAAGGGCCTCAGTTGCTGGCCCCTACGCAAGTCCAGTCAGGACATGGGACCCTCCAGTCAGTACATGGACCCCCCAGTCAGAGGTGGCAAAGAGAGACAAGGGAGGGAGAGAGGGGGAAAAGAGAGACAAGGGAGGGAGAGAGGGGGCAAAGAAAGACAAGGGAGGGAGAGAGAGGGCAAAGAGAGACCGGAGGGGGAGGAAAAGAGACATGGGAGAGAGAAATGTTTGGGAAAAAACTTGATCTTGCCATCATTTTTTGACGGGTAAGTCGCTAGTACAGTTATATGTTTCCGAATGGACAAACATCTTATCAAGAGTCACAAGACTTAGAGAGAAGCAGCTGAACAGCAATAATGATGGGAGATCACAGAATATAAACTATGGTCTATAATCCAAAACCAAGAGAAAGACTTCATGACCTGAAGGGGAGAAGGGAGAGAGCAATGGCCAGATTTATAACTAGGTGAAGAAGGCAACCGCCTAGGAGTGCCTCCCTGGGAAGGGTGCCTCATTTGCATAACAATTAATTTACATTTCAATTACTTTATATTCTTCTCTACCCAGGTGCCATCAGCAAGTCGTTTTCTGGGGGAGGGGGAAGAGTTAGGTATGAAGTGGCAGGTTTGCAGTGTGCTGCACTATAATATATATATACTGGTGGAGTAACATGGTGGGAGGGAAATATATATGCACATGGCTGTAGCACCCAGGGGGCCGCTAAGGAATTTGTGCCTAGGGGCTCGAGATATGTAGATCCGACCCTGGTGAGAGGTGATATATAAGAGACTTTAATAACGTTCACAAGCAAAATATCTGTCAGGAAAAGAGGAATACAAAATGAAGAAGTCGGGATTTGAGGTTAAAGAAGAGAAGGTTTAGGGGTAATGTGCAGAAGTTCTACTTTACAGAAAGGCTGTAGATAAGTGGAGCAACCTTCCAATAGGGCTGTGGGGGCATGCTTAAGGGTTTATAAAACCAAACTTATTGGTGTTGGAAGAATAGAGTTTGACCAATGGGCACCAGGCATTCCAGCCCAACAGTATACATATACAACAAGTGACCATTGTATATAATAAAAATACATAAATAAAGGAGCCTTAGAGAGTTCAGCTACATCCTACTGATGAGGTCCAACTAAGGCTAAAACAAAACATACATCAGGGCTTTGCTGTTCCTCCTGTTCAGGGTAGATTGCCTGGTATTTTGGGGCTGGATCACTCTATTGGCTAATATACTACAGGATATTTCTCCCTGAAGGGCACAAGTGGCTAAAAGAGGCTGCTCTTAGAGTGAGTTATCATGTTGTTGTTGTTATTCAGTCCTTTAGTCGTGTCCAACTCTCAGTGACCGCAGCACTCCAGGCACTTCTGGCTGTGCTTATCCATAAGGTTTTCTTGGCAAAGATACAGGAGCAGGTTGCCAGGTAATTTTCTAGTGGACTGCAAATTGTCTGACCTCTCTGCTATGACCTGCCCATCTTGGATGACCCTACATGGTATAGCTCACAGCTTCATTGAGGTATGCAAGCCCTTCACTAGGACAAGGTAGCGATCCAGAAGGGGATCATGTCCGTAGAACTAACCTATTAGGGTCATCTCGTTCTCTTATTGAGGCCTCTGTTTATGTTTCTCACACATTGTACGTAGCAAACATTGGACAATAAGTCTCGGCTTTGAATATTTTCCACTCCAGGCATATTAATGATTCACAGACACTAAGAGGGAAGCGCGTCAGTGCGTATCTAAACAGGGAGGACTTTGCATTCGTTGTTGTGTAAGAGCCATAATTAAAGGATCTAATGAATGGCTGCTTTGAAGAGGTGAGTGTTGGGTTTGATCTTGAAGGTAGTTCGAGTAAGTACTTGATGGATATTGAGAGGTTGTTTGTTCCAGGAGAGTGATGCAATCACCAAGGAAGGTCATGAGAAAATATATGGAGCAGAGGAGATAAGCAGATAAGCAAGGGTTAAACATGATGGGAGAGTCAATTAGAAAAGAGAACGTTCAGGTTACAATCTACCACATCATCACTTAGCTTACGGTGGGCAAAGAACGATAGAAGCCCCCACTGTATAGACTACAGGAAATATCTCGGACATTTTATGTTCACATTTAGGCGTCGAAAAATAAGTAAAAAAAATGTATTTGCTGCTCAGAATTCCCAGAAATACAGTTATTGCAATGCACTCTGGGAAACTTGGCAGGGACATGCAAATGAGGTCACAATGCAATTTCACTCATTAAAGGGATATGTAAGTGAGTTGGATTATGAGTTATATGAGATTTAGTAGTGTATGAAAACATTTTGCATGAAAATATCCCCAAACAAGCAGTTAAACACTTACCTTGAAGTTAGCAAAAAATCTTTTAATATCTTTTAATTTAACTTAGAGTTAACACCCTCCAAACCCAGGCTAAACTGGTATACAATTAGAAAAAAATGTTGTGCCCAATAAGGAGGAAGTAAAGACTGAAACATTTGTATCACAATCTGGCCGTTGCCGCCTGTTTTCTTTCTCTCTGCCTGTCTCATTATGGGCAATTTTAGCTGTGACCCCAAAAAACACCTTTATAGGTCACACACTGTACCCTGCAGGGTACACTTTATGTAAGCTTCCTAGGGGCGTGCACATCCACATATCGGTATCTAGCATATAAATATGTAAGTGCATTCAGCTTCTCAATATAATACATATTTTTCAACTAATCAGTAGCTGTTTATTTGGAAACATTTGAAACCCAGGAAACGTACATATACCTTTAAGCAGTATAAAAGAGCACATATCCCTGAGACAGGAGAGAAGAAGCAGGAAAGCAAAGAATAAGACATTGCAGATCTTACACTGGGAGAGACTCAGGGCACATATTTAAAGGGACATGCTAGTCCTATAGTTGTAGGGCTCTGTTTAAAGAAGTAGAATTAATAAGGGACAAAATATTGTAAGAACAAGAAATAAAAACAACCTTTAGTATACTATCTATTATATACAGTTATATATAGTCTACCATCTCCATTATTGTGTTAAGGAAGTCTTTCTATCTGTTATGTCTCAACTTCAAAGATCCCTTCATGCTTCAAGGGCAGATAATTAATATCAACTGTCAGTGGTATAAAAGTGCAAATAGTCTGTTCTACACTGACTATTCACTGGTGCTATCCCACCACTGATCAGCACAGGGGTTTTGACCTGCTCGGTTTCCGACCTGGGCAAGTTCACCCATCCTTAGAGTAACCTGGAGAACCCAAGCTCCCTCAGCTCCACCATATTGATACCGAACTTAGTGTGGACACCCAATCAACATAGCACAGCCCAGAACCCCTGGACTCAAACGATCCAACTCGCTCAGCCTCCCAGTTAAGATTGCTGGGGATGGGTATCAGGGAGGAGGTGAGAGAGCCGGGGGCTGCAAATTAAGAAAACAAAATTCACGGGGATTGGGTTCTGTGAGGGGGGAGGGAAGGAGATAGGTATGGGTGCTATGTGTGGTGGTAGCTGAGAAGGGTATGGTGCTGCATGGGGATGGCTGCTAACAAGGACTGGGTGCTATGTAACATGGATGCTAAGAAGGGTGGGTGCTATGTGGGGGTGGATGTTGAGAGGGACTGGGTGCTATGTGTACTACAGTATACATACACACACATGCATATGTGTATATATATATATTTCTGTAGTATACCCTAACTTTGTAGAGCTTTTTGTCCCGGAGCTGTGCTGCACACAGAGGAACTCCGCACAGGCAGAAAGTAAGGGAAGGGGAGAAGCTAAGGAAAGGGGTCTTGGAGGCAGCAACTATGGAAAAAGGTCTTGGGGAGAGGTGCTGTTATAGGAAGGGATCGTGGAAAGATACACTGAGTGAGTTGGACCCGGGGAGCACCCAGCACATTGTACAATAGCATAACTAGGCCATATACTGAAATCTTATATTTATTTTGTTTACCTTACTAATGAACTACCTTAGAGTATCCCTCTAACAGGATAAAGGCCTGAGAAAAAAACATGGCTTGGTTTTTAAGGAAAAGTGTCAGCTTTTTGGCAGCAGACTTTGGGAAGTGGCCAGAATAGAATATGTATGCCACACAGTTAGTTTACTTTTTGTACTGGTTTATACAAGGATTTATCATCTTACACCAAATATTCTCACCATACAAGGTGTGACAAGTTATTGGCCTCCACTTTGTTCCTTGTTTCTGGCACTTTTGATGGAGGACACAAATACAGGAGGCTTGAATGCTTTGCAAAATTTGACTATAATAGATCTACCAGTGTTAAAAAAAATATACAAATAACAGGCCTAGATACCACCAGAGCATTACCTATACTGTGCAGTTTCCTAACTATCTGCTCTCTTCCAGCTAAACCTGGGTGGAGTAAAAACAAAACAAACAGTCCAATACTTTGTTTTCAGTTACTGTCCTGTATTCTGTAAAGTCCAAGTTTACACACTGCTTCTGCAGATCTCTCCTCAGCTCCATGCTTCTGTATCTCTGTGCCTTTCTCCAGCTTCAGACACATCTGTTTGTGGTATTTCCTAATTCCAATCAGCTGTACACACTACTGGTCTTTACTAAGCTCCAGTAGACACCTCTCTGTGTTTCTCTCTTTGCATCTCCAATAATCGGCATACACTGTGAGTCTGTCTTATGCTCCAAGCAAACCTTGCACCTAGTTCTTGCCTAGCCTTTCCCAGACAGTAGGCCCAAACACAATGATGTCCACATGGCTAGCAGCAGTGCATAAACAGCTACACCTAATTACCAGCTTCAGTCTTTTATCAGGTCCTTCTAATCAAACTGCTCCAGGAGTTAACTTTTTTCACACCTCCTTTGGGATATATAGCTTTGTAAAGTCTGTGGCTCACGGACATATTTGTATTACTCTGTCACAAAGGATATCAAGGGAAGATATAAATGAGTTAAATAGAAAGGACAAGAAAGATTAATTAGACTAAAATGTGAGAAAGGGAGTGAAAGGGAAGGAGTGGGAGAAAGGGCGTGCAGGTGAAAATGGTGAAAAGAGGTGAAGAGATCCAAGAGAGAGTGGATGGGGAGAAAGACAGTAAAAAGAGCTATGGGGATGAGAGAGAAGAAGAATGATAGAAGTAAATGAAGATGAAAGAGAAAAATAAAGGTGGCAAAAAAGCAAAGAAAGGAATGAGAGAGAGCAAAAGGGTAAGATATATTCAACACAGCAAGGTCTTCCCTGTAAACCACACCTGGTAATTGCATATAAGAAGGTGTATTATATCCAAGTTGTGTTATGAATGCTGAATATAAACATAATGTTCTGGCCAGGAGGAGGAGAGGGACACGCAAGCACCAATACCCAATTAGTCACAAACTGGTGGATCATACATGGGAAGTCAATACAAACTAGGGCCCTCATTCAATTGCGATTTGGCCAATTGAATAGGACCCTAAATAAGCACATAGCATATATTTTTTAAATAAGTTTTTAGTTAGTGAAAACCTTGCTTTTGGATAGATGCTTAATAACTAAAAACTTCTTTAAAAAATATATGTTATGTGCTTATTTGGCCAAATTGCAATTGAATGAGGGCCCATGTTCCCAGAGTACACAGGGCCTGACTGACACATTTTAGCCACAATAGGAGGCAAGCCATGATCCAGTCCTCGAGTTCAAACGTACAAGGATTTGATTGCTCAACCTTTCTTGCATCCACAAGGATTCAGCAAAAAATAATCAAGTTCCGTGCATGTTAGAGTCAGTTGCTTCCACCAGACCCAGAGGCTGGCTATTCATTGTTTGCTTAAGGTGATTCTGAGAAATCTGGGAACAAGTGACATTCATGCATGTCGACCCATCAGATTCCTTACATTGCCTTGACTTCTCTCATGACCCTCACATGTTCCAGACTGAAAAACATTTTCTTTACGCAGACATTCCCACCTTATTGTGTGTCACATACCAGGCCAAATCTGCAGTCTGCTTCTTCCCAGGTTTCATACCCCTTTTGTGCCACTTTTTTTTTTGACCATCCAGTCAGCCAAGGAACTTTAGTCTAACCGCCCCTCCCCATTACAGAATAATATGTCTGTCCATCGAGTCATCCGGATACAGCTTGCCAGATATCTTTTAGTCATATTAGGACAGGTTGTCTTATTAGTCATAGAATAAATCATTTCTTGGAAAATCCTCTCTGCTAAAGCAAGACTTCCAATAGTCAATGAGTTTAAAATCTCCCAAAGCGTCACTAAAGTCAGTGTCAGCAACGACTTCCAGGAAATGTGTTATATGTCACAGGAGTGGCCACTTGTGCCTGGAATGAAGCTGTGCAGAGCCACCATTTCCAACCTATTAGAATATACAGTATGTCCTATCTGGTTTGGGTTGTTTATTCTGGCTCAGTAACCATAACTAGAACAGCCATTCATTAATTTCTTCATTCCTTATTTAATTCCCTAATTAATTAATGTATTTGTTCATTAATCCCTTCATTGTTAATGCACTCATTCTTTCATTCTTCATTAATTCTTCCTTGGTTCATTTATTCATTCATTCCTCCATCCTTAATTTATTCCTTCATTCATTTATTCTTCCATGTTCAATTATTCATGTATTTCTCTGTCCTTCATTCATTGATTCATTCATTCTTCCTTGGTTCATTTATTTATTTATTCTTCCATCCTTCATTTATTCATTCATGAATTCGTCCTTGTTTCTTTTTTTAATTCATTCATTCCTCCATCCATTCATTCTTCATTAATTCTTTCTTGGTTCATTCATTCATTTATTCTTCCATGTTCAATTATTCATGTATTTCTCTGTCCTTCATTCATTGATTCTTCCTTGGTTCATTTATTTATTAATTCTTCCATCCTTCATTTATTCATTCATTTGTCCTTGGTTAATTTATCCACTCATTCCTCCATCTTTCATTTATTCATTTATTCATTCATTCTTCCTTTTATAATTTATTTATTCATTCCTCCATCCTTCATGTATTCATTATTTCATCCTTGGTTCATTTATTTATTAATTCTTACCTCCTTCATTTATTAATTCATTCTTCCTTGTTTCATTCCTTCACTTACATTTGATCACATATTCTGCACTAACTCCATTATTTATTGTTTCAAAAGGAATGTGATCTCTGTGCCCATTCATGTAATACCATATTGACTGTATATGACCCTGACCCCTGAGGATGACCTCGCTTGTGCCTGTAATGTGAGGAGGAACCCGCGCTCAGCCCTATGAAGATTCCATTAATGATATTTTCTGACTGGACCAGATTGTTATAACTTAAATTAATTTCATGTTTATGTTCACAGAAAACTCCCAAGACCTTCACAAACTCCTGTTATCTGTTGGAGAGTTTCCAGAAATAGCAGCTTTTAATCATCCTAGAGAAACATCATTAAAAAAAGCTAGTCTAGAAATGACGGGAATACTTCATTGGCACAAGCAGCATCCAGGCGTTCACGGTACCAATAATGACATATGTTTGTCACATCGCTGAGCTCACTCAATATGATGTCTCATTTCTTTCCCCAATATGATGAATTTGCTGTCTCATGACCGAGGTGTCTTTAGTTTAGTGTCAAGAATAACTGAGGGATTAAGGAGGATAGTGATGGAGGGGAGACCAACATGGAGTGCATCAGGCGAGTACTGAAGCTGATTAAAACGGAGTGTAGAGAGAGTTAAAGCTTATAAAGTTGGACATTCGCCCAGTTTAGTTTTTGGGTTGGTAGTTGGCTTAATGGGAAAGGTCAAGTACATGGGAAGATTCTTGAGGAGATGGATGAGAAACAAAGTAATGAAGGATATGGGGAGGAGCAGTGGTGTCTGGGTAATGTGAGTGTGGGACGTAATACATCAGGCACTGGAAGTTACATGGCTGAACTCAACTTCGGAAGTATTAGATCAGATGGTTAGTGAATGTAGTGAGGAGCTGCTGGTCTGGTGCTCTATATGGAGTTATACAAATGTTGACTTCTGGGCAATTTCCTGACTGTAATTGCTACCTATCATATTCCTGGCCTGTTGGTTCCAGTCGCTTCCTCACGGCTTCCAATCCCAACCTTTGGGCTTATTCTCTGATTATTCAGTTGCAGTCTCTCCACTATCTGTGGGCCTCAGTCTCTTCTCTCACACTCTCTCTGGAACTACAATCAAACACACTGTCTGAAGTTTTGCTGAAGGTATCTAAAGACACCGTGGAGCCATTTCAACTTGTACTATATGTAATATTATCAATATTTGTATGAATGTTTCTGTGATATAATATCTGATAAGATAGAAACTTTTACTAAGCAAATCTATACCTATGCATTTGTCTGAAACCCCCCTTACCTTGCCTGCTCCCCCACCCCCAAAGCCTGGTTTTATTGCTTCTTATCTGTGAAATAACATTTGTCCATCCTTCTCATATTCTGTTGCAGTCTCTCCACTATCTGTAGGCCTCAATCTCTGCTCTCCCACTCTCTCTCTGGAACTACAATCACTTCCCACCTCCCCTGCCCCTCACCCACCCGCCCCTTGTTTCTCTTGATTTATTGAGTCACTCAAATTTCCTACAGCTGATCAATTAGCAACATCTGCTAACTATACCTAATGAATCTATTACACAATGTTTCCGCGTGCCTGTTCCTTCCTCATTACATCCTGTCTTTTCCTCAAGCTCCTCTTCTCAACTTTGCCACATCATGTCTCCAACATAACCATCTCACCTTACATGCTCTCCTCTCCTCTTTTATGCTCCCATGAGCTACTCTCATTCCTCCATTCACTATCTCCTCCCCCTTCTAAAGCTCATAAGCAGAAACACTTCTGCAAGTCCAAATCCAACTCCCTCTCTCTCTTTCTTCTGCTGGCTTCTTGGGACATACCACCTAACATAGGCCTCTCACCTCCCACTCACAGATTATACTATCTGACCACTAGGGGCAGATAACATATTACATACTAGGATCACTTACCAAATTACTTTCTCAGATGCTTTCCTTTTCCTTCTATATGAAAAAAACATTCTAACTTTGCATACCCTCCTACCTAATGAAACTTCACTTTCTTATTGGCCCTTGCTATTTCTTATCTGCCTCTTCCATCCCCTTTAGATTGTAAGTAGAGTTTTCAATCTTGTAGAGTGCTTTGGGAAAAAACACTTTCTACAAAGATTCTAAGCTCAAAACAGGGCCCTCCATTTTTTGCAGTTTGTTAAAATTTATATTTTTTCTTGTTCTTTTTTTCTGTATATGTTGGAATATGTTGTCGCGTTGCAAATAAAAGTAATAATAATAATTCTGTAAGTCCATTTGGTCCATTTGATGCCTCAACTTTGGAGCAAGGGTGTTTTTTTCTGGGTATGTCAGGAGCTGTGACCCCAAATCATTGTACGTTGCCCGTCATGTCAGTAACTTACAGGTTGAATCCATATGTTGTTGGTGAGAAAAATAAATTATGATTTTAAGAAAATATATAATTAGTTTTTACAGTGTAATAATAATCATAAAAACAACCTTTTATTGATTGGCTCATATAGCAATGGCAGTAGGGAATGTTTCATTATTAACATATATTTATAAAGCACTAACATTGTTATACTCTATATACACAATAATGTATATTTGTATCAACCCAGATAATAAATGTCATACAATAGTCGACACCTCTACATTTTTATTATATTTTAAACTTCTATAAATTATATCTGTGGATTCCTTGGTGGTCCAGTGGTTAGGATTTGTTGCTTTCACCAAGAGGTCACACCACCCTGAAACTATGCAGGGTTGCACCTGGTCAATACTTGGATGGGAGACCACCTTTTAGTGCCATATGCTGTGGTCCACTGCCATGAATACCAAGTGGATTAGCACGGTGTGTTGTGATCCATGAGGTCACAGAGAGTTGGACACGACTAAAGGAGATAAACACACAAATAAATCATTATCTTCTGCTTTTGGCTTTGAATTAAATGTATAATAATTATAATTATTCAGCCCATATTATTAATATTTATATTTAACTCAGACCTCATCCTTATGATGTAACATTGATCTCTTTCCAAGTATTATCTCTGACCCGATTATCACCAATATTTTATTTCATTTTTGGATAAATGTGATGTATTTGGGAAGGTTGTTGCCTTTTTTTGATGTAAAAGCACATTTTGTACATTTGTGAGTAAGAACCTTAAATAATAAAGTTGACAAACAAACGTCACGATGATCACTTGAGATTGAGACACTGACCCTGAATTTACTAAATCCACAGCCAAGAAAAATGAAGAAGCAACAGTGTATCAGACGGGCCGTCCTGTCCGTATCATTGGCCTGCGTCCTGGGCACTCGGCACATGGAAGGATTGATGGGCGCTCGTTACGTCCTTGTACAGTGACATTTATACGAGATTCAAGGCCGTGCGAACAAGTCGTGCTTATTCAGACAGTTTTGGACATATTTTATCAGCAGTAATAATACGCACATTCCTTTCCGTGGGATTGCGCAGTTTGTGTGGTCAGTGTTCAAGAAATCTGATACATTCAAATAATTAATTGTGACATAAATCTCTTGTTTAGTTGTAGAAACACAAAGTGACTCCCTATAAGATGTAGAATCAATGTGTGCTGACCTGAGCTAAGCTAAATCAACCCTAAGAAACCTCAAGGAATAGCCACAATATGATAAGAAAACAAAGGAAGGAAGCACCAGGCAAGGTTATGAACGGAGTAAACAATAAACAAGCCCATCCTTGGGCACCTAGCCTGGGATTTTATAGCAAGGCTTATGGGTTTATATGTGACATTTCAGAGTGGGAATAATTTGTAACAGTATAAATGGTGAATTTTAAAAGGAATTAAAAAGATTTCACCTTAAAGAAAGAAAACGGTAAAGTAACAGTAAGGGAGGTT
This sequence comes from Discoglossus pictus, assembly GCA_027410445.1. Taxonomy (NCBI): domain Eukaryota; kingdom Metazoa; phylum Chordata; class Amphibia; order Anura; family Alytidae; genus Discoglossus; species Discoglossus pictus. Next base: position 5,495,467 of record CM050167.1, read on the forward strand.
AAACTGTGGAATTCTCTACCAAAGTAGGTGGTGACATCGGATTTGATAGAAAGGGGTTGGATATATTTTGAAGTAAAAAGGGCATTCAGGGTTATCCTGGATAATTAGAGAGTATTGATCCAGGGAGGGATCCGATCACCAGTATCTGGGCTCAGAAAGGAACCCCCCCACACACACTTTTTTAGACAATTGGCAAAGTTTCAATGTTGTTTTTTCAGTTTGCTTCCACTGGATCAATTAATTAACAACTAAAATTAATCTGCATATTACAAAAATCTGTGGAGATCTAAAAAAGGCTAAAATTATTTTTTCATTCTCAATCACTATGTAACTGGAAAGAAACATCACATAGAATCCAACTAAAAAATAAAGTGTGTTACGATACACAATGGGACATGTTTTATTGGATAATCATATTATTTAGAGTCACTTAGTAAAGGTCCGCATAGATAGATATCTGGTATTCCCAGTAATAACATACGGGTGTGAGAGCTGGACCATAAAGAAGTCTGAACATCGTAGAATTGACTCCTTTGAATTTTAGTGTTGGAGAAAACTGCTCAGAGTCCCTGGAACTGCAAGAAGATCCAATCAATACTACAGGAAGTGAAGCCAAACTGTTCACTGGAAGGTTTGATCATGAGGTTAAAGCTCAAATATTTTGGCTGCATCATGAGAAGACAGGATTACCTAGAGAAGACTCTGACGCTGTGAAGGATTAAAGGAAAGTGAAGAAGCAATGAACATGAGCTTGACGGAGCTCAGAAGGACAGTGACTGACAGATGTGCCTGGTGTGTTGCAGTCCACAGGGTTCCAGAGTCGAACACGACTGAATGACTAAACAACAACAACAGTATAGGTGTCAAACTGGATAGTCAGAGTCAACAGGAGACGTTCAAGGCAGGAATCAGAGAAGTTGGGGTTCTCATGCTTGATATGTAAAATGTAGATCAAGGAGTACACAAGAAGAAGAGCCCTGAGTGGGCTGAGTAACTTCAGTTTGCCCTGGGATGACACATTGTTAGTTTGAGGAAGGGTACATCACAGACCGGTGCCAAGTAATGAGGTTGAGTTCCTATATATGATGTATGGAGGTGCATGGAAGCCTCCAATGTTATTATATCTGTGGTTTAATGTTCTCACCACATTTAGATGAAAGGAATATAAAGGAATACTTTTCATAAAAAAATGTGTGGCTTCCAGTGGTGGAGCGGGTGAATAGAAGGAATAATTTGGGGTCCCTATTCCACCTTCTCTATGCATCCCTTCGGTCAATTAAAAAGCCAAACATATAAGGGGATGGCCAGCTTACTCCTTTCTATAGAGTAACTGCCATCTTTATCTAATAAATCAATATTCCTCATTTAGTGTCAACAGCAGAGGCACCTAGCATGGCGTGGGCCCTGGTACTTTGCACCTATTACACCAGCAGTAGCTCCGCCACTGGTGGCATCCAATAAATACTTAAAGTAATTCACATGAGCCCCCATGAAAATCTCAAAGCAGACAAAGTGGCTTTATTGGCCAAAAAACAATTTAACTATTTTGTAACTTGTGTTAAATGAAGCTGTATCTGGTTAGTTATGGTGGCAGTCCTGACCCGTAGGTACTTTTCTACACTAACAACCATACAAAGAATGCATGCATATAACACACTCGAGGCACTGTCAGTCCAAGTCAATATGCGGCAGGAGGAACATCCAAAGCATTACGCCATGACTACAGGAGGATTATACTACATCAGCTGAGCTCTTCTTATCTGTAGTCTTTAAGTCCTGATGACGAGTTAGATAAGCAGAGACATTTTATTATAGGGAAGCTGTCACTCAAAAATACTGTGTTTTAAGTCCCTATGATGAAAGCTCCAAGACGATGGTGGACAGATAGTGGGAAACAGGCAAGTGGGGGTAACAGACGGCATGATGCCCCATCTTGTCTGGAATGGAAGGGTCACACAGCCCCCACACACATATCTATTTCCTCTAAATTCATATACCCCTCAGTTTACTCTTTTTCTTTGAGCCCATCGTCCAGTGTTGGACGGCAAAAAAATAAAACCATCAAATATTTGTATTCACCTTAATATCATTGTCAGTGAAATTCAATTCATAACTGCAGTTAAAAATCCCTTCTTCATAGTGGTAGAGCTAGTGAATGGGGGACCTGGTACCTCCGGGACGGTGCAAACTTATTACACACACACACACATATATATTTATATATATATACACATCATCAATTCACATTTGCGCCTGATACGCCTATTTTTAATCCGATTGATGGAGCAGAAAATGGGACTCATCATCGAAGGCGACCCTTTGCCAATCAGAGGCCCCCTTTTGGTACTGTTGTGAACCCTCGTCAGCATGGGTGCAGTGTCCAGATGTTTCTTCAGAGCCCCATACACAACAGGGTTCGCTGCACTGTCATTTAAGACATACATCTGGTAGCTCCCTGGTTCATCTTGACGGGCGTGCCGATTGGTCCTTACACACCCTCACAGCCGACGTTCACCTCTGACCTCATTGGCAGAAATAAATAAATAAAAAGGAACATAATTTTTTTTAGAATGCACTGGGGCCCTCCCAGAGAAGGGCCCCGGTGCATTGCACCCTCTTCACCGTCAGTAGCTTCGCCTGTGCTGCATCACAAGATCAGACTTTACAATAATAGCTTTCCAAGTACAGTCTGTGACATCCTTATTACCGGCATGTATAGAGTCTTTTGGACACCATTTGTAAAAGGTGCAGAAATATTTTAATCTACTCTCTCTTCTGTATACTTTTTTCGGAGATGAAACATTGAGTGCAATTGAGTGCCCAAATTTACAGGAAGTAGTGATAGCCTGAATACTTAGCTTGTCGCTTTTTCACGCTGTTCTCAAGTACTGGCATGCAGTGGCGGAGCTATAGGATGGAGGGCCCTGGTGCATTGCACCTCCTGCACCACTGGTAGCTCCGCCCATGCTGGCATGCACACTAAGCTGTGATGCTCCAAATAACATGGAATATTCTTCTGCTTGTGAGACGCCAGTAACTGAGTAGCAGTGTGCAGTTGCTTTGCCCCCGTGCAGCATCTATGTGTTATTTCTGAAGGAGTGAAATACCTGAAACATTTGATTAGATCTGATTAATGTCCGAAGCTGGATGTCCAAATTGGATGGGGAAGTTTGGACTAGAGTTGGTATTCTTTGTTTGTGGCCTGCAGGCTGTGAGGAGTTTGCAAGTTTCCAGTTAGTCGTCACACATTGGAGTGTGTGCTGTTTAATGGAGCTGGAAAAAAAGAAAAACGTACATACAGTAAGTGTGCCTGAAGCTGGGAAAAGACACAAAGACAGAGAGATGGTAGCTTAGAGCTGATGAGGGTTCTGAAGTGAAGACCTGGATTTCTGAAGGATACAGGCCAGTGATTTTGAACAGACTATTGGACTGTTTGTTTTTGTTTTTCCTCCGTGCAGGTTTAGCTGGGTATGGGCCAGATCGTGAAACTGTCTCTAAAGGTAATACTCCGGCAGAATCTAGGCCTGGTGTTTTATTTGGTGTGGTTGGTTTTATTATTGTTGTATCCCTGGCTACCATTTTAGTAGAACTTGTAAAATAATTATAGCCTCCTATATGGTGTTCCTCAATCAAAGTGCAGAAACATGGGTACAAATCCAAAAGGAGACTTATGACAAAATATAATCCTTACCTAGCTGGACCATTTGCCTGTTCAGAGCTGGTGTCTATAGATGTGACATCTTTGTAATTTCCCACATTTCTTCATTCACCCAACACGCAGCAGATCATTTCCCTGTTGGAGTTGGAGCTGAATTACTGTCTGAGTAGAACCTATCGAGCCTGGTGGGTCCTGCCATCTAGCCCAAGTGACCACTCGCAAGAGCCTGGATGCGGCGCACACTTGAGATGTCCCAATGGCAAGAGGAATTAATTACGGATCAAAAGACCATGGCTTCCCTTTGAAGCCAGCTTATATTTAAGTAAAGTCATTTAAATGCTCACGGTAATGATAAACCCTTCAGCAGGTCCAGGTGGTAGATCTCTACAGCTAGAGCAGAATAAGAGCTGTGCTGAGTTCTGTCCTAGCCAATCAGCTGTCGGTATCATGACTGTCTCCAGGGCAACTTTACCTCATCAAGTGAGAGGGAAACAGATACATTGTTGTAGCTGCCTCTGATTGGCCACAACTAATAATTGATTTGATGCTAAATTAGTCTGGATTTTCAGGGATGTTCCTTCTCAAAATCAACTGCCTGAGAACTGAACACATTTTGCAAACTTTAAGGTAAGTTTATTAATGTTTATTTCGGGATTGTTCATGCAAAAAATGTTTCCATACACTATGGATTCTCTTCTATCAGATGCTTCATAATCCAGGAAATTTCAGATACCTTTAAATCATAGTTTGTTCATTCCCTTATGGTCCTTGTTGCACTTTGCTTCACAATTGTTCTTTGTTCTGGGCTCAAGTGGCTAATATTTGCAAAAATATATTACACTTAAAGGTATATCTAAGTTTGCTGGATTATGAATGCATCTGATAGAGGAGAATCAGTAGTGTATGAAAACATTTTTTTTGCATGAAACAATATCAAAATAAACATTTACCTTGAAGCTAGCAAAATGTCTTGTAATTTCTGACAGTTGAAAATCAGGGTTAACACCCCCTCCAAACCCAGGCTAACAGCCTTATTAAATTGCAATTCGGCCAATTCTAAAGGGCTCTATATAAGCACAGAGCATATTTTTTTACAGAAGTTTTTAGTTAGTGAAGACCTTGCTTTTGGATAGAAGTTCACTAACTAAACACTTTTATAAAAATAAATATGCTCTGTGCTTATATAGAGCCCTTTAGAATTGGCCGAATTGCAATTTAATAAGGCTGTTAATAAGCAGAAAATTAAAAAAAATGTTTTGGCCAATCAGGAGAAAGCACTGCAGCTGATACATTATAATAAACCTCTGGGGTTCCTGTTTGTGCTGCAAAGCAGCCTGGGATATGTAGTGTGTCTGTGCTGATCTATGACAAAGGGCGTGGGCAGCACAGACAGAGAGCAGACACTGCAGCAGGAAGCACATCCCAGCAGTGACTTCAGGGCTGACATCAGTGCTCTTCTATTGGCAGAGGAAGGCACAGAATGTATCTAATGAGTTAAACATTGCTGGAAGATGATTGGGTGGGGTCAGGGGCTTGTGTAGACACCCTTGGGGGTGTCAACATAATAATTAGAGGGATTTTTAGATATTGATAAAAATAAAATGTTTTATGAAATGTGCTGCATACTCAAATGATGCCTTTTGCCTAAAGAGTGCAGAAATGTAGTAACCCAGAAAACTTGGATATGCCTTTAAGATCTTATCAATATTTGGCTCTACCTGTATAGATGTACCATCTGCGTTATCACCCTCCACTGTGAAATATAACTAATTGTGTAAGTCATTAGGAGAGTGGTAGGGATTTTTCATGTAATTTATCCTTAAAATTTAAAACTTATAATATATATATATGAATGTTATATGTTAAAATACATGGCAATAAAATAACAAGGTTATTGAACTCCAAAAAAAACCAAGGCATCTTGCTTCTCTACATCATCTAAAAGGCCAGCACAAGAGGAGGGGAAAACAACCCTGCCTCCTCTCACTTTAACGTAAGTTGTCTACACTACAGGTCACTCATATCTCATATATACTGTATACATGTGTAATGTGGGACAGCTGTGTCCTCTTTAGCACAAACTGCCGAGCAGTCATGTTTATAGGCAGTGGATCAGAATATTGCGCCGTTCTGATTAGATAGGGATTATATGTCTCACATTCCTCGTATGTCCGGCCCCACTTTGTTCCCTTAGTTGGGCCCAGCTTCGCATCCTGTAATAACTTTGGTAGTTTTCCTACAGACTTCCAAACAGTATATCTAAACAATAGCCGGGCAGGTGTCCGGAGTGAAGCCTCAGTTCCCATCATCGTGCCACCAATTAAAGGTCAACTTATCTTCTGCCCAAGGCCACAGATGAATACAAGGCCCCCGTATGAACTACTCAAAGTAGATAACAAAACAAGCAGCCAGTTGTGATTTATTTTGGCCAAAAAGCCTTAAAAATCATCTCCCGTGACTGCGATACAATAAGAATACCATGATAAGCTCGGAAGGTGGAACTGGCTGCTGGAAATATTCTGGTTTGTTCTGAAGCCGTCTCGATGCTACGTGTTTGTAGCATTTGTTTCTACACGCAGGTTCCTTGTAGGCAATTACTGGTAATCAAGGCTGAGTTCTGTGAACGTAGAAGATGGGCACGTAACTGATGAGATGCCAGAAAATGTAAACACAAGGAATGAGCCAGATGGAGAAGTATCACATATTATAATTGTCAAACTGCAAGACGTCGTCACGCTTTGTGCTATTGCGCACAACTTAGGCGATGAGCGCCATAGACGCTCATCGCCTGCGAGCTTCGTGTAGCGAGGCGAGCAGTTAAGGAATTAAAACTCACAGCACTTAGGCTATGAGTGCCAAAGGCGCTCATTGCCTGCGAGCCTCGCGTAGCGTCCCGGCTGTCCCCCCGTGCCGTGTGTGATGTTTTCTGGGGATCTGTAGTATTTTTGTTCTGATTATCAGCTTTGACTCTTTGCCCTGTTCCTAACCCAATGTCTTGCTCCTTCACCCACAGCTTTGACCATTACTTGTCTTCTGTCGGCTCCATCTCCTGGACTGTTCTACTCCTTTTTGGATCTTGTCCTCTGGGACCTTTGTCGTTTTTTCCTTTCCTTTTACAGACGTACACTCCATTCATTCATCAGTTCAGAGACGGTTACTAGTTCTGCTCTCGTGGTTCCCTTTGTTTAATGGTTAGGATTAAAATATCACTTTTATTATAATTAGTTAAAAGTTATGAAAAATCATTTGAATTGACTAAAAGAAAAAAAAGGGATGGGGAGAAGAAAAAATGTAGGAGAAAAAAAAATATATAAAACATTCCAGGTATAGGAAGAAAGGAAAAAGCACACGTCTCCAAGTAACCTTAATATCCTCGTACTTCTCTAGAATAACAAGAATAAAAAAATAAATGTACATCTCATTTCCAAGGAAAATGATTCTTGGAAAAACTATCCCTGGAAAACCCCTTAGGGTGGTTATTTATGTCTATTATTCTGATTTGCTGAAAAAGCTTTAAGGCAAATAAAATCTGCCCTAAGACTGGTCACATATGTTAGAGTAACTTGCTTTTACATTCCTCCATGTTCTTGTTTTTATATTATTTAATTGGGTTTTTTGGTGTAAATATGTATATATGTCTGTATCTATCTATATTTATTTATATAATTATATATATATATATATATATATATATATATATATATATATATATATATATATATATATATGTGGGAGTCCCTCACTATCTCTGCCACTGAACAAACTTATCTATAAAGTGTATTGTAATGAACTTCTTGTCACTTTTATCTGAGAGAATTGAAGACAATGTGTGTGTTATCTCAGACTCCTTATTGTATCATCTGATAAAGGACTAGGGCCCCTATGCAACTGAGCAGTTGTTGGTTCCTGGAGCCCGTAATGTAGCTTGTAAACTAATTTGCTATCCAATTAACGTCTTTTAGCTACCGGCAAACTGTCTGCAGTTACAGGCTGAAAATCCCTGCAGTTGTCAAAATCGTAACTCCGACCCAGCTAAGCCTTTGATCTTTCAAGCCCGTAAATGTTACAATCGCTATTCAATTGCTACGAATCCCCAAGGACGCATTTGTTGTCACACCCGTAAACGACAAGTGTATGTATTACAGGTTCCATATAGGACCCGCAAAGGGTTTACAGACGAGTTAGTAACACTGTAAAAGACAATATAAACCACTGGACTTTAAAATATGGGGAAAGCATGGAAAGGTATTACAATTCATTGCACAACAATCCACAAATATCGGAGCAGGTGGCAGTGGTGGGCCTGCTGATGGTGGTCTCCAGTACCAGGACATCTGTGGAGGTGGTTGTGGTTGCTGGCTCCATAACATGTGAGGTGGAAGAAAAGGCTGAGAACATACCCCTGAGTGTGAGGGACCGAGGGGTGATTCCCACAATGGTAGTGTGGGTGGCTATCTTGCTGCTGATGGGCCAGCTTCCTGTGATGGTCCCAGGACCTCTGGAATGTTTTCAGCTTCCTCAACCATCACTTGCAGGGGTGAATGTGGTTCCTCCTCCTGTGGAGCCACCACCTGTGTCTCTGTGGGCGGGGTGCGCCTCCTGGTCACTGAAATGAAAGGACAATAGTGTTTGAGTTTGGATTCTCTAAACAATTGTTTGCTGTGTGTTTCCATATCCCTGACATCATAGTCACTTGTAATTGGCTGTGATGATTGTTTTACGCAGATAAACATTGACCTGTATCATGAGCATTGTGGATCATGGCTCATATCAATATATGTAACATATATGTGATCTGTGATCAATAATCAGCAATGGTTGTTAACATGCAGATGAGACATGGTCTAGGTTAGGCTAGTACATGACACACACATGCAGTCCGTCAGAGTCTGTATCCGCATATGCTGCAGTGTGCACACCCATACATGTACCCTCTTTTGGATGTCAAATCAATCTTGATCTATGTGGCAACTGCTACTTAGAATGAGTTTTAACTGCAGGTATTGGACAGACATTTCATTGATAATAATTATGATAATGATATGTTTGCTTCCTGGATTAACATAATTATTGCTGCCCCATATATCTGTAGTCATACCAGTGCTATGTCAGCTATCTATGTGTGTGGGGTTCATGTGAGTGCATATGAGGGTGTGATGGTGTATCCATTCCTTCAGGGTCCGCTCCCATCTGCAGTATGTAATGTGGGCTTGTGGTCCATCACCGGCTGCATGGGCTGCTCTGGCCTCTGCTGCCATCTTTCTCTTCACCTTAACCCGGCTGTCAGAAACAGCTGAGAGGTCCCTCTCCTGACCATTCATGTGAAGGTCTCACTAGGCTGCTGGGATTTGCATGTCTCTGGGCTGTGAGTCTTCTTAGGCAAATCTGTGTAAATGGGGCAAACACGTCACCCGTAACCACTTAGGACATGTAGAAAACAAACACCCCCCACTGTCCCACTCACCGGACCCACTTTTACATATACATATATTAAAATAATTAGCAAACAGCTTCATTATACTGGAGGGATGATACACAGAGAGAACGCCACTACTGGCCAGTGACCATCTTAGACAGGTCTGGGACACGCACATTGGCACGCTAATATAAGAGGTCACGCCATTCAGCTGTGGTACAAACAAACACAGTAATTCAAGCATGCCGGGATATTAATAGAGACTCAATGTGCAGACTGGATTGGTCTGATCTTATCTGCCAAAACGTCTACGTGTCTGTACAGAATGTACTTTACTGTACGGTGGGGGCTTCCATCACTGTGTTACCCACCCTAAAATAAGTGATGTTGGGGTTATATATGGACAAAGCACTAGATACACCTAGAACATCTCTCTAGTTTGGTTCATCTCAGGTAAAGAGCGCCATCACTTACAGCTAGTACAGAACGCTGCCTCGTCCCTGCTCCATAACACCCGACCTCCGTGCCCTACACCAGCTCCCTGTGATGGGCCACATATATCCCAAGCTCGGTCTGGTATTGTCCACCATGGGCAGAGAGGGTCCGAAGTAGGACAATGACACGAAGACCACGCTATGCACCAAGGACATGCATTACTTTTTTCTTTCTTTGCTAGAAGAAAAGTGCTACATATAGATATTATCATTATATTATTACATACTATTATTATATCATTAGATGTGATTATGATTATAGTATTATATATTATTATATCATTATTATTTATTAGTATTATATTACTAGATATTATAATTATATTACATCCTATTATTATATCACATGAATATTATCATTATATTACATACAAGATATTATAATTATATTATAATTATATTATTACATGCTATTATATCATTAGATATCACATATAATAGTTGTGATTATTGTGAGTTGTCGTCATACAATGTTAAAATTAAAGGGCTTGCGCATGTGCAATGAGCGCCGAAGGCAAGGTCCAAAAGTTATGAGCTTGAGTGTGGCTGCAATCAGCACCGAAAGCGCTCATTTCGGGGCTTGTACGTGAAGGACTTAACGGGGATGCAATGAGCTCCGAAGGCGCTCATTGCGGGGCTCGTGATGAGTGCCGATGGTGCTCATAGAGAGGCCCGTACATGACTGCCTGGACGGGGCTGCAATGAGCACCGAAGGCGCTCATCTCGAGGACCGTAACATAGAGGGGGAGAGGCTCTGAACGGCTTACCAGTTAAAGGCTTCAAAAAATTATAGTATTACTATGAAATTGCCCGTCAGAAATTACAGAAGTAAAATTGTAAGCCTGGCAATGCTGTTTGCCACACAATGCGAGGCTATGGGCCCTCTGAGCACCTTTGGCGCTCATCGTGAGCAGCAACTTTCCTGCTTTGCAATGATCACCTTTGGCGCTCCTCATGAGCGCCTTCATCGCTTATTGAGTGGCTTCGGCGCTCATTGCAAGGCTCTCACCCTGTGTACTTTATAGGCATTGCGCTTGTTTTACTGCCTTGGGTTAGGTGTTACTGGTTAGGGCTCCTTTTTATGTCCTTTGACCTCGTTTTCGTTGTGTGGCGTTTTTCGGCAGCCATTTTTTTTCTCGCCTAGGCGATTTTCGATCTTGAAAAAATTGGAAATCTGGTTAAAATGACCTTGCACCCTCACTCCAGCTCCCCCTGGGCTGTGTGTGAGTGAATTTGAGGCATATTTTAGGTTTTTTGGTGGTCTTGTCAGTTGGGCCTCGCCATATTACTTGTTATCATTCTATCATTTTATTGCTAGATAGTATTATTACATCATGAGATATTATTATATAGCACACATCACATGACCAGGCCTCTCTCTGCTCCCTCCCCGCTGGCCCCGCCCCCTGACCGCCTCATTTTATTAATGTGACACAGCCCCGCCCCTTAGTCGGTCCGCATTTTTCTATCATAGACCCGTCCTCAGTCTGTGTCCTGTAATCATCCTGTCACAGCCCCCGCTCCTGTCACGTGATTATCATAACACAGTAACGCGCAGGAACTTTTTGGTCTCTTTCTCTTTCCGTATTCTCCATCTCACCTGACCGGAAGCGGAATTAGATTGAGTAGAGGGGACAGGGGGAGACCTGAGCTATGTGAGGGTGAGTGACAGTCTGAGGAAGACAGAGACAGAGACAGAGTGTGAGTGACAGCCCGAGTGAGGAGCTGTGTATATGATGTATGTCTCAGTGACACAGGCCCTGATATCAGACCCACTACATGTGTGTATGTGATGTATGTCTCAGTGACACAGGCCCTGATATCAGACCCACTACATGTGTGTATGTGATGTATGTCTCAGTGACACAGGCCCTGATATCAGACCCACTACATGTGTGTATATGATGTATGTCTCAGTGACACAGGCCCTGATATCAGACCCACTACATGTGTGTATATGATGTATGTCTCAGTGACACACGCCCTGATATCAGACCCTCTACATGTGTGTATTTGATGTATGTCTCAGTGACACAGGCCCTGATATCAGACCCACTACATGTGTGTATGTGATGTATGTCTCAGTGACACAGGCCCTGATATCAGACCCCCTACATGTGTGTATGTGATGTATGTCTCAGTGACACAGGCCCTGATATCAGACCCCTACATGTGTGTATGTGATGTATGTCTCAGTGACACAGACCCTGATATCAGACCCCCTACATGTGTGTATGTGATGTATGTCTCAGTGACACAGGCCCTGATATCAGACCCACTACATGTGTGTATATGATGTATGTCTCAGTGACACAGGCCCTGATATCAGACCCACTACATGTGTGTATGTGATGTATGTCTCAGTGACACAGGCCCTGATATCAGACCCCCTACATGTGTGTATATGATGTATGTCTCAGTGACACAGGCCCTGATATCAGACCCACTACATGTGTGTATGTGATGTATGTCTCAGTGACACAGGCCCTGATATCAGACCCCCTACATGTGTGTATGTGATGTATGTCTCAGTGACACAGGCCCTGATATCAGACCCCCTACATGTGTGTATGTGATGTATGTCTCAGTGACACAGGCCCTGATATCAGACCCCTACATGAGTGTATGTGATGTATGTCTCAGTGACACAGGCCCTGATATCAGACCCCTACATGTGTGTATGTGATGTATGTCTCAGTGACACAGGCCCTGATATCAGACCCCCTACATGTGTGTATATGATGTATGTCTCAGTGACACAGGCCCTGATATCAGACCCCCTACATGTGTGTATGTGATGTATGTCTCAGTGACTCAGGCCCTGATATCAGACCCACTACATGTGTGTATGTGATGTATGTCTCAGTGACACAGGCCCTGATATCAGACCCACTACATGTGTGTATGTGATGTATGTCTCCGTGACACAGGTCCTGGTATCAGACCCACTACATGTGTGTATGTGATGTATGTCTCAGTGACACAGGCCCTGATATCAGACCCCCTACATGTGTGTATGTGATGTATGTCTCAGTGACACAGGCCCTGATATCAGACCCCCTACATGTGTGTATATGATGTATGTCTCAGTGACACAGACCCTGATATCAGACCCCCTACATGTGTGTATGTGATGTATGTCTCAGTGACACAGGCCCTGATATCAGACCCCCTACATGTGTGTATGTGATGTATGTCTCAGTGACACAGGCCCTGATATCAGACTCCCTACATGTGTCCCTCTACATGTGTGTATGTGATGTATGTCTCAGTGACACAGGCCCTGATATCAGACCCCCTACATGTGTGTATGTGATGTATGTCTCAGTGACACAGGCCCTGATATCAGGCCCCCTACATGTGTGTGTGTGATGTATGTCTCAGTGACACAGGCCCTGATATCACACCCCCTACATGTGTGTATGTGATGTATGTCTCAGTGACACAGGCCCTGATATCAGACCCCCTACATGTGTGTATGTGATGTATGTCTCAGTGACACAGGCCCTGATATCAGACCCCTACATGTGTGTATGTGATGTATGTCTCAGTGACACAGGCCCTGATATCAGACCCCCTACATGTGTGTATGTGATGTATGTCTCAGTGACACAGGCCCTGATATCAGACCCCCTACATGTGTGTATATGATGTATGTCTCAGTGACACAGGCCCCTTATATCAGACCCCTACATGTGTGTATGTGATGTATGTCTTAGTGACACAGGCCCTGATATCAGACCCACTACATGTGTGTATGTGATGTATGTCTTAGTGACACAGGCACTGATATCAGACTCCCTACATGTGTGTATGTGATGTATGTCTCAGTGACACAGGCCCTGATATCAGACCCCCTACATGTGTGTATGTGATGTATGTCTCAGTGACACAGGCCCTGATATCACACCCCCTACATGTGTGTATGTGATGTATGTCTCAGTGACACAGGCCCTGATATCAGACCCCCTACATGTGTGTATGTGATGTATGTCTGTGACACAGGCCCTGATATCAGACCCCTACATGTGTGTATATGATGTATGTCTCAGTGACACAGGCCCTGATATCAGACCCCCTACATGTGTGTATGTGATGTATGTCTCAGTGACACAGGCCCTGATATCAGACCCTCTACATGTGTGTATATGATGTATGTCTCAGTGACACAGGCCCTGATATCAGACCCCCTACATGTGTGTATGTGATGTATGTCTCAGTGACACAGGCCCTGATATCAGACCCTCTACATGTGTGTATGTGATGTATGTCTCAGTGACACAGGCCCTGATATCAGACCCCCTACATGTGTGTATATGATGTGTGTCTCCGTGACACAGGCCCTGATATCAGACCCCCTACATGTGTGTATATGATGTGTGTCTCAGTGACACAGGCCCTGATATCAGACCCCCTACATGTGTGTATGTGATGTATGTCTCAGTGACACAGACCCTGATATCAGACTCCCTACATGTGTGTATATGATGTATGTCTCAGTGACACAGGCCCTGATATCAGACCCCTACATGTGTGTATGTGATGTATGTCTCAGTGACACAGGCCCTGATATCAGACCCCTACATGTGTGTATGTGATGTATGTCTCAGTGACACAGGCCCTGATATCAGACTCCCTACATGTGTGTATGTGATGTATGTCTCAGTGACACAGGCCCTGATATCAGACTCCCTACATGTGTGTATGTGATGTATGTCTCAGTGACACAGGCCCTGATATCAGACCCCCTACATGTGTGTATGTGATGTATGTCTCAGTGACACAGGCCCTGATATCAGACCCCTACATGTGTGTATGTGATGTGTGTCTCCGTGACACAGGCCCTGATATCAGACCCCTACATGTGTGTATGTGATGTATGTCTCAGTGACACAGGCCCTGATGTCACACCCCCTACATGTGTGTATATGATGTGTGTCTCAGTGACACAGGCCCTGATATCAGAACCCCTACATGTGTGTATGTGATGTATGTCTCAGTGACACAGGCCCTGATATCAGACCCCTACATGTGTGTATGTGATGTATGTCGCAGTGACACAGGCCCTGATATCAGACCCCTACATGTGTGTATGTGATGTATGTCTCAGTGACACAGGCCCTGATATCAGACCCCCTACATGTGTGTATGTGATGTATGTCTCAGTGACACAGGCCCTGATATCAGACCCCCTACATGTGTGTATGTGATGTATGTCTCAGTGACACAGGCCCTGATATCACACCCCCTACATGTGTGTATATGATGTATGTCTCAGTGACACAGGCCCTGATATCAGACCCCCTACATGTGTGTATGTGATGTATGTCTCAGTGACACAGGCCCTGATATCAGACCCCTACATGTGTGTATGTGATGTATGTCGCAGTGACACAGGCCCTGATATCAGACCCCTACATGTGTGTATGTGATGTATGTCTCAGTGACACAGGCCCTGATATCAGACCCCTACATGTGTGTATGTGATGTATGTCGCAGTGACACAGGCCCTGATATCAGACCCCTACATGTGTGTATGTGATGTATGTCTCAGTGACACAGGCCCTGATATCAGACCCACTACATGTGTGTATGTGATGTATGTCTCAGTGACACAGGCCCTGATATCAGACCCCTACATGTGTGTATGTGATGTATGTCTCAGTGACACAGGCCCTTATATCAGACCCACTACATGTGTGTATGTGATGTATGTCTCAGTGACACAGGCCCTGATATCAGACCCCTACATGTGTGTATGTGATGTATGTCGCAGTGACACAGGCCCTGATATCAGACCCCTACATGTGTGTATGTGATGTATGTCTCAGTGACACAGGCCCTTATATCAGACCCCCTACATGTGTGTATATGATGTATGTCTCCGTGACACAGGCCCCTGATATCAGACCCCCTACATGTGTGTATGTGATGTATGTCTCAGTGACACAGGCCCTGATATCAGACCCACTACATGTGTGTATGTGATGTATGTCTCAGTGACACAGGCCCTGATATCAGACCCACTACATGTGTGTATGTGATGTATGTCTCAGTGACACAGGCCCTGATATCAGACCCCTACATGTGTGTATGTGATGTATGTCGCAGTGACACAGGCCCTGATATCAGACCCCTACATGTGTGTATGTGATGTATGTCTCAGTGACACAGGCCCTTATATCAGACCCCCTACATGTGTGTATATGATGTATGTCTCCGTGACACAGGCCCCTGATATCAGACCCCCTACATGTGTGTATGTGATGTATGTCTCAGTGACACAGGCCCTGATATCAGACCCACTACATGTGTGTATGTGATGTATGTCTCAGTGACACAGGCCCTGATATCAGACCCACTACATGTGTGTATGTGATGTATGTCTCAGTGACACAGGCCCTGATATCAGACCCACTACATGTGTGTATGTGATGTATGTCTCAGTGACACAGGCCCTGATATCAGACCCCTACATGTGTGTATGTGATGTATGTCTCAGTGACACAGGCCCTGATATCAGACCCCTACATGTGTGTATGTGATGTATGTCTCAGTGACACAGGCCCTGATATCAGACCCCCTACATGTGTGTATGTGATGTATGTCTCAGTGACACAGGCCCTGATATCAGACTCCCTACATGTGTGTATGTGATGTATGTCTCAGTGACACAGGCCCTGATATCAGACCCCCTACATGTGTGTATGTGATGTATGTCTCAGTGACACAGGCCCTGATATCAGACCCCTACATGTGTGTATGTGATGTGTGTCTCCGTGACACAGGCCCTGATATCAGACCCCTACATGTGTGTATGTGATGTATGTCTCAGTGACACAGGCCCTGATGTCACACCCCCTACATGTGTGTATATGATGTGTGTCTCAGTGACACAGGCCCTGATATCAGAACCCCTACATGTGTGTATGTGATGTATGTCTCAGTGACACAGGCCCTGATATCAGACCCCTACATGTGTGTATGTGATGTATGTCGCAGTGACACAGGCCCTGATATCAGACCCCTACATGTGTGTATGTGATGTATGTCTCAGTGACACAGGCCCTGATATCAGACCCCCTACATGTGTGTATGTGATGTATGTCTCAGTGACACAGGCCCTGATATCAGACCCCCTACATGTGTGTATGTGATGTATGTCTCAGTGACACAGGCCCTGATATCACACCCCCTACATGTGTGTATATGATGTATGTCTCAGTGACACAGGCCCTGATATCAGAACCCCTACATGTGTGTATGTGATGTATGTCTCAGTGACACAGGCCCTGATATCAGACCCCTACATGTGTGTATGTGATGTATGTCTCAGTGACACAGGCCCTGATATCAGACCCCTACATGTGTGTATGTGATGTATGTCTCAGTGACACAGGCCCTGATATCAGACCCCTACATGTGTGTATGTGATGTATGTCGCAGTGACACAGGCCCTGATATCAGACCCCTACATGTGTGTATGTGATGTATGTCTCAGTGACACAGGCCCTGATATCAGACCCACTACATGTGTGTATGTGATGTATGTCTCAGTGACACAGGCCCTGATATCAGACCCCTACATGTGTGTATGTGATGTATGTCTCAGTGACACAGGCCCTTATATCAGACCCACTACATGTGTGTATGTGATGTATGTCTCAGTGACACAGGCCCTGATATCAGACCCCTACATGTGTGTATGTGATGTATGTCGCAGTGACACAGGCCCTGATATCAGACCCCTACATGTGTGTATGTGATGTATGTCTCAGTGACACAGGCCCTTATATCAGACCCCCTACATGTGTGTATATGATGTATGTCTCCGTGACACAGGCCCCTGATATCAGACCCCCTACATGTGTGTATGTGATGTATGTCTCAGTGACACAGGCCCTGATATCAGACCCACTACATGTGTGTATGTGATGTATGTCTCAGTGACACAGGCCCTGATATCAGACCCACTACATGTGTGTATGTGATGTATGTCTCAGTGACACAGGCCCTGATATCAGACCCACTACATGTGTGTATGTGATGTATGTCTCAGTGACACAGGCCCTGATATCAGACCCCTACATGTGTGTATGTGATGTATGTCTCAGTGACACAGGCCCTGATATCAGACCCCTACATGTGTGTATGTGATGTATGTCTCAGTGACACAGGCCCTGATATCAGACCCCCTACATGTGTGTATGTGATGTATGTCTCAGTGACACAGGCCCTGATATCAGACTCCCTACATGTGTGTATGTGATGTATGTCTCAGTGACACAGGCCCTGATATCAGACCCCCTACATGTGTGTATGTGATGTATGTCTCAGTGACACAGGCCCTGATATCAGACCCCTACATGTGTGTATGTGATGTGTGTCTCCGTGACACAGGCCCTGATATCAGACCCCTACATGTGTGTATGTGATGTATGTCTCAGTGACACAGGCCCTGATGTCACACCCCCTACATGTGTGTATATGATGTGTGTCTCAGTGACACAGGCCCTGATATCAGAACCCCTACATGTGTGTATGTGATGTATGTCTCAGTGACACAGGCCCTGATATCAGACCCCTACATGTGTGTATGTGATGTATGTCGCAGTGACACAGGCCCTGATATCAGACCCCTACATGTGTGTATGTGATGTATGTCTCAGTGACACAGGCCCTGATATCAGACCCCCTACATGTGTGTATGATATGTATGTCTCAGTGACACAGGCCCTGATATCAGACCCCCTACATGTGTGTATGTGATGTATGTCTCAGTGACACAGGCCCTGATATCACACCCCCTACATGTGTGTATATGATGTATGTCTCAGTGACACAGGCCCTGATATCAGACCCCCTACATGTGTGTATGTGATGTATGTCTCAGTGACACAGGCCCTGATATCAGACCCCTACATGTGTGTATGTGATGTATGTCGCAGTGACACAGGCCCTGATATCAGACCCCTACATGTGTGTATGTGATGTATGTCTCAGTGACACAGGCCCTGATATCAGACCCCTACATGTGTGTATGTGATGTATGTCGCAGTGACACAGGCCCTGATATCAGACCCCTACATGTGTGTATGTGATGTATGTCTCAGTGACACAGGCCCTGATATCAGACCCACTACATGTGTGTATGTGATGTATGTCTCAGTGACACAGGCCCTGATATCAGACCCCTACATGTGTGTATGTGATGTATGTCTCAGTGACACAGGCCCTTATATCAGACCCACTACATGTGTGTATGTGATGTATGTCTCAGTGACACAGGCCCTGATATCAGACCCCTACATGTGTGTATGTGATGTATGTCGCAGTGACACAGGCCCTGATATCAGACCCCTACATGTGTGTATGTGATGTATGTCTCAGTGACACAGGCCCTTATATCAGACCCCCTACATGTGTGTATATGATGTATGTCTCCGTGACACAGGCCCCTGATATCAGACCCCCTACATGTGTGTATGTGATGTATGTCTCAGTGACACAGGCCCTGATATCAGACCCCCTACATGTGTGTATGTGATGTATGTCTCAGTGACACAGGCCCTGATATCAGACCCACTACATGTGTGTATGTGATGTATGTCTCAGTGACACAGGCCCTGATATCAGACCCACTACATGTGTGTATGTGATGTATGTCTCAGTGACACAGGCCCTGATATCAGACCCCTACATGTGTGTATGTGATGTATGTCTCAGTGACACAGGCCCTGATATCAGACCCACTACATGTGTGTATGTGATGTATGTCTCAGTGACACAGGCCCTGATATCAGACCCCTACATGTGTGTATGTGATGTATGTCTCAGTGACACAGGCCCTGATATCAGACTCCCTACATGTGTGTATGTGATGTATGTCTCAGTGACACAGGCCCTGATATCAGACTCCCTACATGTGTGTATGTGATGTATGTCTCAGTGACACAGGCCCTGATATCAGACCCCCTACATGTGTGTATGTGATGTATGTCTCAGTGACACAGGCCCTGATATCAGACCCCTACATGTGTGTATGTGATGTGTGTCTCCGTGACACAGGCCCTGATATCAGACCCCTACATGTGTGTATGTGATGTATGTCTCAGTGACACAGGCCCTGATGTCACACCCCCTACATGTGTGTATATGATGTGTGTCTCAGTGACACAGGCCCTGATATCAGAACCCCTACATGTGTGTATGTGATGTATGTCTCAGTGACACAGGCCCTGATATCAGACCCCTACATGTGTGTATGTGATGTATGTCGCAGTGACACAGGCCCTGATATCAGACCCCTACATGTGTGTATGTGATGTATGTCTCAGTGACACAGGCCCTGATATCAGACCCCCTACATGTGTGTATGTGATGTATGTCTCAGTGACACAGGCCCTGATATCAGACCCCCTACATGTGTGTATGTGATGTATGTCTCAGTGACACAGGCCCTGATATCACACCCCCTACATGTGTGTATATGATGTATGTCTCAGTGACACAGGCCCTGATATCAGACCCCTACATGTGTGTATGTGATGTATGTCGCAGTGACACAGGCCCTGATATCAGACCCCTACATGTGTGTATGTGATGTATGTCTCAGTGACACAGGCCCTGATATCAGACCCCTACATGTGTGTATGTGATGTATGTCGCAGTGACACAGGCCCTGATATCAGACCCCTACATGTGTGTATGTGATGTATGTCTCAGTGACACAGGCCCTGATATCAGACCCACTACATGTGTGTATGTGATGTATGTCTCAGTGACACAGGCCCTGATATCAGACCCCTACATGTGTGTATGTGATGTATGTCTCAGTGACACAGGCCCTTATATCAGACCCACTACATGTGTGTATGTGATGTATGTCTCAGTGACACAGGCCCTGATATCAGACCCCTACATGTGTGTATGTGATGTATGTCGCAGTGACACAGGCCCTGATATCAGACCCCTACATGTGTGTATGTGATGTATGTCTCAGTGACACAGGCCCTTATATCAGACCCCCTACATGTGTGTATGTGATGTATGTCTCCGTGACACAGGCCCCTGATATCAGACCCCCTACATGTGTGTATGTGATGTATGTCTCAGTGACACAGGCCCTGATATCAGACCCCCTACATGTGTGTATGTGATGTATGTCTCAGTGACACAGGCCCTGATATCAGACCCACTACATGTGTGTATGTGATGTATGTCTCAGTGACACAGGCCCTGATATCAGACCCACTACATGTGTGTATGTGATGTATGTCTCCGTGACACAGGCCCTGATATCAGACCCACTACATGTGTGTATATGATGTATGTCTCCGTGACACAGGTCCTGATGGAATATCACATATAATAGTTCTCAAACTGCCAGTCGTTGTCACGCTTTGCGAGCTCGCAAACGAGTTCACAAGAACTGTGTCTTTTGCAAAGCGAGGGAGGCGGTTCGGTCTGCAAATGCGGACCCTCGCACGTAGGAGGCTCCAACGCCGGCTGCAATGGCTAAGACGCCTCACTTGCGGTTAAAAACAACCCAGAGAAGCAAGACTTAAAAAAAAAAAAAAAACAATAATGACTAAATACGGACTTACTCAAAAAAAAAAATACAAGCCACTGGAAAAAATAAATAAATACGACCTTGCTGGCTTTAATGCGGACATCCACAAACAACAAAAACACTTCACAATAGAATAAATAAACACACACACACACAGCATGGGGGGACAGCCACAACATCTGCCAGTGAGGTTCCCCTCAATTAAATTCAATTTAAGGTGTTTTGGAACTTGAAAATCTGCTAAGCGAGAAAAAACATGTCGGACGAAAAAAATGAAAACGAGGCTACACGACCCAAAACCCGCAAATAACAGCCAGGCACGTACGACTTTTGACAAGGACGTACGAAGTACAAAAATGCTAAATTATAAGGTCGCAAAAATACGAACTTAATCGCCGAACGGCGCACAGCGAAAAACACACAAAATACAAACACAAATAAAAAAGCCTTGCACACAGCAAGGGGGAACAGTCAGGATGTCTGGGAGTGGGATTGCATGCAAATTTAAGTCCAATTTACAGAGTTAAGCCACTCGAAAATCCCTTAAGTGAGAGAAAAAATGGCCTCCGAAAAAAATGAAAACAAGGTTACACGACCCCTGAACCCGCAAAACACCGCTAGGCACATACGACTTTTACACAAACCCGTACGAGCTACAAAATAAGCTATTAGCAAGGACGCAAAATCATTCACACCCGCGTACCACATACACAATCGCCGCCATTTTACAGAAGCAACTTACAAAATGTGGAATTACACAGCTAAACGAACGGCTTCCCCTCGCGCACGCAGCCTATTTACACTACACACTTCACACATTCCTGACACTTACACCTCAGTGCAAATATACATTGTATGCTGCAGGAACATCAAAACAGATTGTTAGCTCTTCAGCACATAACTTGCTGCATATATTAATTACAATTACATAAATTATATTAATTTATAATTTTAATAATTATCATAAAAAATACATATACAGAAAAAAAAAACACCACAAGATCGCAATAAACGACAAAGGCCTTCACTGCGCGCCTCACAAGGAGCGCCAACAGTGCTTAGAGGACACAAAGTACACCAGGGGAGAGGCTCGCAATGAGCGCCAAAAGGAGATCAGAACGGACCTTACAATGGGCGCAAAATCGTCTCTGATAAAAAATACACTAACCGAGAGGCTCACAATGAGCGCCCAAGGTACTCACACGACCAAAACACTTACTTTCTGTGGCAAACAGCATTACCTGCCTTACAATTTTATTGCCCGTCATTTTTGACGGGCTTGTCGCTAGTAAATAATATAATAGACAATTGGACACTGCTGTTTGTAACCTGAGCAGACACTGGGCCAGAGCCTCTAAGCTTTGCGGAGCCTGCAGGGTTGTGCCTGGCGTTGCAATGTCAGAATCTGCCGTCACAAACCTTGTGAAGCTTAGTGATTTTTGCCCACTATGTACCTGGTGCAGCTTATAGTGTGAATGAGTACGATCGGCAAGAAAGAGTCTCAGGGTAAAGATATAAGGAACTTCTGTCTCCTATAAAACTGAGACAAGATATAACGGAGAAGATCATTCATTTTCTTTTATTATTAATATTCTTGGTATTAATGCCGCTCTCTTATCTTCGTTGAGTTCTTTTATTTTCCTCTTAACCTTATTTGTATAGCTTTTATTCTTCTTTTGGATCTACACTGGTTAAAGTGCATTTGTAATTTACTTCTACAAATAGAAGAGATAAGAGATTAAAAATGACGTATACTAATGTTGTCTAATATACACGTTTCTTCTCTTAAGGTGCCCCCGTTAGTCTTCAGCCATGCCTGGGAAGCTGAAAGTGAAGATTGTGGCCGGCCGCCACCTGCCTGTGATGGACAGAGCCAGCGACCTGACCGATGCGTTTGTAGAGGTCAGATCACCCGCTGCATGATGTGTATTCACCACAAGCGATTGGAACAGAATTTTTGAAAATAATATTTTAGACCATTTCTAGGTCACAATTACGCCATGGTGCCTACATTGCAGCCATTACGTGTCTCTGTGCTTCAGTTCTGGTTCGAGGCAGGGAGGAGTGGGTTCATGTGTCTGCAGTGAGTGGGTGTATGGTGTTACACTGTGGAGGTTCAGCTCCACCCCCTCCAGTTGAGCTGTGTGTAGGAGCGAGGTGGGGAGTGAGCGCTGCTTCCATCAGTATTATATATATACTAGCGAATTGCCCGTCAAAAAATGACGGCAATGAAATCGTAAGGTAGCTAATGCTGTTTGGTGTGTAATAATGAAATATGTAATACATTAATAAATGAATATACTTTACCTATTTTGAAGCATTGTGTTGAAGAGCTGGCAATCTGTTTTGATGTTGCTGCAGCATTAGTGGTGTGGAGCTGCTGTGTAAGCATGCTAAATGTGTGCAGTTTAACAGTGTGCGTGCGCGAGACCAAACCGTTAGCGTACTCGTGTACTTCCGCATTGTCGTAAAATTGTCGCGGGTATATGTGTGGTATGCGTCTTAGCGGAATATCCGTAGGTGTTTTGTGGTGTTTTGCGAGTTTCTTGTGGTGTTTTGCGTGTTTATTGTGGTGTTTTGCGTGTTTTAGAGTGCTGTAGCCTCGTTTTAGTTTTGTTCGACGGCCATTTTTTCTCTCTCTTAGCAAACTTTTTAGTGTGTAAACTCTTTTATTTTGAGTTAAATGAAGGTGTAGGTTGCTTTTTTGAGGTCCTGGATGCTCCCTCTTGCTGTAGGTAAGCTTTTTATGTATGTGCTGTGTGTATTTATTGTGTTTTGAATTTTGTAATGTTCGCGAGTTTCGTCCGATTGTTGCGAGGTCGTAATGTGTGTTAACGTGTCTCGTATGTTGTTTGCGTTGCGAGGTAAAGTTTGCGAGGGTCGTAGTTGGTGTGTTGTTTGCGTTGCGACGTAAAGTTTGCGAGGGTCGCAGTTGCTGGCAAGAAGCGCATTTGGCAACTATATATGTGTGATATATATATATATATAATCGCAAGTTAGGTACCAGCCCTGTACTCTGCACTGATGAGATCCATTTAAAATCGATTGTCCTTCATTTTTTTCTGGTTTAGATCTCATTGCTGTTGATGCGTTTAACAATCAATTTCCACCATGAAGATCTACCTTGACATTTTTAGGTATTTTTGTGGAAAAAAATGTTTCTGGTTCACATCAATAGTGCTGATGTTTTTTGTCTTTGTTAGAGCATTACTGTGTTGAATAAAAACATCTGTTTGCTCCATGCAGTGGTCCCAAGAAACAAAAATGTAACTCGTACAACGTTAATCTGTGCAGGCATGGAATACTGGTACTTGCCTAAGACAGGAAAGCTATGTGTTAACTGATCTGTGCAGTGTAACCTGAGTCCATGGGGATGCTCTGCTGTCAATCACAGCCTCCCCCATAGTGCCTCACACAGCACGCGATGGACTCATCCCTGTGTAAATTACTGATACAACACCCAGTGGGCAGAATACACTGTATGTAAACATAGATTTAAAACTTTGGATTTTTTAGCTGTTATTAGTGTGTTTTTTTTTAATGTCTGTATTTCATTTTTTTTCCAGGTAAAGTTTGCAAACACAACATTTAAAACGGACGTTTACCACAAATCTCTCAACCCTCAGTGGAACTCTGAATGGTTTAAATTTGAGGTAAAGTTTCAGTTTGTGTCTATTTGTAAGTGACGAGGATTCACTTTATTTAGTACTAAAACAAGAGATATTGGGATGAGCCGCAATGTGTTGTTGACTTCAATAAACCTGATTTGCGATTAAGTCCATCACTGCTAGAAAGCAGAGGCAAACTAAAAGGGACATGGAAGGTTCCTGGATGTTACTAGGTATAGAATATCCCTGTGTATATAGTTTTTATGTACTTTATTTTATTAAAAAGGTTTTATAAATATAATAAATATGATAGATTAGTAATAAAATCAGTATTTTGAAGAAAAGTCTCCTGTGCAGATACTTATTATTGCAAAAAGGATTTCTTAACGTAATACCTTTAATCACATGGTACACTCCCTGTGTGGTGGTCTGTGTGTGTGTATTTTATTTTATTTATTTATATATATATATGACAGAGAGAGAGATAGAGATATAGATATGTATGTGTCCTGGGGTTAAACAAAAAGAGGGCCCTGTTTTTGAGCTTAGGATCTTGCATATAGAGGACCTTTTCAAGCATCCTATATGATTACAACTCAGAAACTTACAATTCAGGGGATTTGGAAGGTGATAGATACATTTGGCATATTAAGGATGAAGGTGATAAACTTCATTAAATAAATGTGTTTTTAGTGAGGTTTTTTTGAAGGTTTTGAGAAGGAGTGTCTAGTGGAGCGAGGCAAGGAGTTCAAAAGAATAGAGGCAACAAAAGAAAAGTCCTGAAGGAGGGAATGAGAGGAGTAAAGAAGAAGGTCATTAGCAGAACAGAGATGAGAGCAGAGATATAAGGGGTTGCATTGTTGGTGAGCGCTTAGGGTCATGATGTTACATTTTATTCTGGAGGCTACAGGAATCCAGCGGAGAGACTGAGGTGCGGCAGACGCTGAGCGTGAGTCTAGTAAAGGGGTCATTATGGTCTGGAGTGGAAAGGCCAGCATGGAGAGAGTTGCAGTAGTCGAGATGTGATGAGAGGTGAATTTGAATTTTAGTTGTGTCTTGTGTAAGTGACGGATTTTGTAGATATATTTTAACTGAAATAGACAAGATTTGGTGAGTTAATATATATGGAATGAAAGAGAGGGCGGGGTCTAGAAGAACCCCAAGACAACTGGAAGGAGGGAGATGGCATTGTCAACAGTGTGAGATATTTGATTAGTGGATTCTGTAGTAGAAGGTGAGTTTCTGATGTGAATTTTGAGATTTTGAGAGGTGGTGGACGTCCAGGAGGATATGCTAGAGAGGCAGTTAGAAACTCGTGCTAGAAGAGAGGGGGGTAGATCTGGTGCTGAGAGGTAGATTTAAGTGTCCTCTGCATAGAGATGGGAGGCACATATACAAACTGTTGTAATTCCTACACCGTTCACCTGATTTGGATGTAAATACCCTCAAATTAAAGCTGAAAGTCTGCAGTTAAAGCACATCTTGTTCGTTTCATTTCAAATCCATTGTGGTGGTGTATAGAGCCAAAAAGATTAGAATTATGTCGATGTCCCAATATTTATGGACCTGACTGTATAATACTATAGTAATATAATAACATAAAAAATATAATAATATATTCATAATAAAAATGTAATAAAATTATATACTGGCATTGTCTGTGTCTAAGTTAATGATATTTAATTTATTTATTCTGTAAATTCGATGCTTTACAGCTGGGTCTGTTTGTTGTTTGTAGGTCGATGATGAGGATCTTCAAGATGAACCTCTGCAGATCACCGTCCTTGACCATGATACTTACAGTGCTAATGATGCTATTGGCAAAGTCTACATTGACATCGATCCTTTGCTGTATACGGAGGCGGCCACAGTCATTTCGGGATGGTTTCCCATATATGATACAATACATGGTAAAACAATATGGCACATTAATTTACTGTATGATGTGGGAAGATTAGACATATTAAAGCAGGCAAGTTCAGTTCTGAATAGCCCCACACAGGGCAGAATTTGAGGATATCACTGTTGCATACAGGTGATAATCGCTTCTTCAGTCATCCGGATTGATCACCTGTGCACAGAAAGAAAATCCTCAAATCTAGGCAAGTGGCTGGCCCTCCAGGACCGTACTTGCCCAACTCTGTGTTATAGGGCTATGGAAGCGAGTAAAACAGAGCCTTTAAGCACTTATTGATAACATTATGTTTAGATCTCTAGACAAACACTTTAATATTAAAACTTGTGACCTTCTATATCCCATAGCAGTTTATTTTGTTTTTCATATGCCCATTCTGTGCAGGGCATTACATAGTTATGTGTTTTATATTTAGGGCTATATTTACTAAGGGCAACACTTTTCTCTGATTATAGCCATTTGTTTTACTTGCACACTTTTTAAAATTAGTTTCAGACATAAAAAGAGCGGGTTTTATTTATTTACTAGTGACTTGCTTGTCAAAAATGACAGGCTGGCAATGCTGTTTGCCACACAAAGCAAGGCCCTTCCCCTCTAACTTGCGAGCCTCGCGATGAGCGCTTTTGCCTCTCATTGCAAGCCTCCCTCCCCCTCTACTTTACGAAGGCGCTCATCACGAGCCCTGCAATGAGCTCATTGCAGACATCGGCTAACCCTCCACTTTTGTACCTCGCGCTGAGCACCTTTGGCGCTCATTGCAAGCCCAGTGATGGCGCTCATTGCAAATCTCTCCACACTCTCTGACCCCTGTGTCTGTTTCCCCCTCTCTCCCCCCCTTATTTCCCTTCCTATGTGTCTCTTTTCCCCCTCTCTCACCCCTGTGTCTTTTTATCTATCCTTTTTGATTCCTGCATGCCTTGCGCTGAGCTCCATTGGTTTTATTTTCCAAGTCTTGCGTTTTTCATGAGCGACATTGTTTGTATTTTCCAAGTACTAAGTGCTTCGGCCTAGTTTTGAAAGTGGTTGAAATCATTTACGTTTTTTCATCCGCCATTTTTTTCCTCGCTTAGCCGATTTTCGATCTCCGAAAAACGTCAATTAGGGCTCAGATTAGCTTGCAACCTCACACACAGCTCGGGGGAGAGACAGAAAATTATTTTTCTTTTTTTGTTGGTCTTTGGAGTTACGTGCTTGAGAAAATATTGGCTGTTAAGCTCTTAATTTGTTCAAAGTGTTCCGTGCCTCGCGATCAGCGCCAAAGTCCTACATCATTTGTCGCTGATCACGTGCATCGACATGGGCTCCTTTAATCTCTTTTCATCCTCCATCGGTGGAGAGTCCTCTGGCAAATTACATCTCTGACGGGACAGTGGACCCTTAGAGGGACCCTGAAAGGGCACTATTGCGAGGGCGCTCATTGCAGCAAATTTGTGCGTGCCTCCTGATGGGCGCCTTAGTCGCTCATCGTGAGGCCTGTAATCAACGCCGTAGGTGCTGATTACAGCGAAGTCATGCAAGCCTCGGCGCTCATCGCTATGCCATCGCTGTTCGTGTGCATCGCCATGGGCACCTTCAATCTCTTGCATCCTCCATTGGTGGAGCATCCTTGGGCAAATAACATGTATGACAGGACAGAGGACCCTTAGAGGGACCCTGAAAGGGCACTATTGCGCCTTTGGCACTCATTGCAGCAATGTTGTGCGCTCATTGCAGCAAAGTCGTGCAGGCCTTGGGATGAGGGCCTACGGTGCTCATCTTTTAGCCCGCAATGAGCACCTTTGGCGCTCATTGCGCATGTGAAACCCTGTAATTTTTAACATGGCGTGACGGAGACACCCGCAATACGACAACTATTATATGTGATTTATTTCGGATCTATGTATCTGTATTTTTTTCTGATATCATGCATTTTATTAACTCTTTCACTGACTGAGGGGGCAGCAGTGCCAGTGAAAGTGTTAAAGGGATATGGGCGGTACCTGGGTGTTGCTAGGTATATAATATCCCTGGGTATCTATTTACTTTATTGTACTTTTTTTTATTAAAAAGTGCTTATAAGCTCTGCTTTTACTGCCTGAAATCAAACAAATAGTCCCTGTATGGATCTGGCCACTGTAGCTCATGAAGACACAGAATCTGCTGTCCCTCATCCTAACCAATCAGTGACCATCTCTGCAACATGACACTACACTGCATATCCAGCCCTACAGAGTCTGTGTCTGCATACTCTACAATGGGCAGACCAATACATTAACTATTTATTTGATTTTAGACAATAAAAACAAAGCTTATAAGCACTTCCTAATAAAAGAAATTACATAAAAGTAAATAGATACACAGGGATATTATATTAACATCCAAGAACCATCCAGTTCCCTTTAAACCGAATAATGCCAATATATATAATATTTGCTAAACTGTGGAAACTCCTTTTCTTATTTCTCTTTTATTAACCTGATTTGGCACAATTATTTCAGATAATTTCCCAGCTGAATCTACTGAAAGGTATTATTCTCTGTGGAAACCCTCTCAATATAAGTGAATTGAGATCTTATGTGTATACAGGGTCCCTGGCAGTGTGACAAACCAGGTTAGAAAGAAAAAGAAAGCTTTCCCACTGAAGTATAATTGTATGTATTAGTTAATAATTTAACGGTTGTCTTTCATTTATTTATTTTTAGTTTCTAAAAAACGTATTTTGCTAATTGTTTTTTCTATTTTCACGAACACCTTCGCACTTATATTTTTTTAGACGCAAGACATAACAAATTAGAATACTTGTACAGTACTGAATCTTGCAATCTCCTTTTCCTCAGGAATCCGGGGTGAGATCAGCGTGGTGGTAAAGGTGGACCTCTTCAATGACTTGAACCGTTTCAGACAGTCTTCTTGTGGTGTCAAGTTTTTCTGCAGTAAGTGCCTCTCCTTGATTTTCTAAATAGTTATTCAACTTATTTGTCTTATCTTTAAACCCAACAATTCTTGTACACAAGTATAGTTGAATAATTCAGGTGGGGTTTTACGCACCACACACTCAGTTCTGGAACATCCTCACCTTATATTTGTCATGAGAAAAATATATGTTAGAATCTGCTCATCGTATGTAGAAGGGTTATTATTATTATTATAGTTCATTTATAACGCGCCAACATATTCCGTAGCGATGTACATAAATTTAAGTTCAGACAAAGATAAATACAGATTAACATTTAGCAAAGCAAGGAGGGCCCTGTCTGTGAGCTAGGAATCCAATGTCCATGGTGAATCCCCAAAGTACTTAGGATAGAAACTCGCAGACTTACAATCTAAGGGATAGTGAGTGGTAAAAGAGGGAGAGAGAGGTGATAAGTGTGTTAGGGTGGAAGGTGATACGCTTCTGTAAAGAGATGCATTTTAAGTGAGGTTTTAAATGTTTTGAGGCAAGAGGATAATCTGGTGGAGCGAGGCAAGGAGTTCCACAGAATAGGGGCAGCTGAGAAAAGTCCTGGTGGCGGGAGTGAGAGGAGGTGATGAGTTGTAGAAAGAAGAAGGTCATTAGTAGAAGGAAGAGGGCGGATGAGGGAGTATTTGGAGATGAGAGCAGAGATGTATGGGGGAGCGTTATTGGTGAGGGCTTTGTAAGTTAGGGTCATGATTTTACATTTGTATTCTTGAGGATGAGGGAAGCCAGTGGAGTGATGACAGAGAGGTGATGGCGACACTGAACGTTGTGTACGGAAGATGAGTCTACCTATTGTCACAACCCAGGGCTGGGGGTCCAACTCCGTTCCAGAATTCTCCTGCCCTGGCTACACAAATCCTCCCTTGGACAATCAGGATGCAGAGCAGGGATCAAGGGGTTAAAAATAACCCACCAAGGTTATAAAAGAGAGAACACCAGGATCATGTTCCCTATTTCCTGCTCCGAATTACCAAAAATATATTACACTGCACTCTGGGAAACTGGGCGGGGACATGCAGATGAGTCCACACTTTAATCCAAATACTACTTTTCAGATCTTACTAAGACTTTAATACTGTAAACTTTGTTTTAGCAACATCCATCCCCAAATCCTACCGTGCTGTAGTAATTCATGGATTTGTGGAAGAGCTGGTTGTGAATGAGGATCCCGAGTACCAGTGGATTGATCGGATCCGAACGCCCAGAGCGTCCAATGAGGCCAGACAGCGGCTCATATCATTAATGTCAGGTATGCCAAGTACTGCAGTGTAGAAAATGGGTCTTACACAATTTCATTTATTTTCTTTATTAATCAATAATAATAATAATAATGATGATAATGAAGAAAAATATAAATTCCAATAATAATAATGAAGAATAATGACATATAATAATAAAAATAAAGAATAGCAACATTTTTTTTTATTATTATTAACACATGTTGTTCTTTATTTTTATTATTTGTCATTATTCTTTATTATTGTTATTGGCATTCATATTTTTCTTTATTATTATTAATATTGTTATTATTATTCTTTCTTTTATTATTATTATAATAATTTGTTGTTGTTGTTGTGTTAATAATCATAATAATATGTATTTGGAATTCGCCAACATATTCCGTAGCTCTATACAGGGGTTGAGTACAAGGCAATAGCACATTGCGCAGAATGTACAAAGAGCTTGTTCCCAGAGCACTGATACAAAATGGAAAACTCACAAACTTACATCTAAATGGTTTGGGTAATGCAGGAGGGTGATAGATGAAAGATGGCAGTGTGTTGCGCTGTAGATTGTGAGTGATATTATGCTGTAGATTCATTTGCATGAGACACTTGTTTGCATATAAATACAGCAACTACAAAATGGAATTTCCCAGGATAGATTCACTTTCGAAAAAATGGATAACACAATATATAGACAGTTTTTCAAGGACTTTATGATTAACCTAAACACTTACAGCCTTATTAAATTGCGATTCCGTAAATTTAAAAGCGCTCTATTTAAGCACACAGCATATTTTTTTTACAGAAGTTTTTAGTTCATCTTCTTTCCAAAAGCCAGGTTGTCACTAACTAAAAACTTCTGTGAATAAAATATGCTGTGTGCTTAAATAGAGCGCTTTTAAATTTACGGAATCGCAATTTAATACGGCTGTTGATATGGGGTGAGTCCCTTTAATCCATAAATAAATTAGTTGAATAGAGATAAAGAGCATAAAATCAGATTCGCAATGGAAAGGCTGTAACATCAGGTGAACTAGTGGAAGAAAACCTTGCCGTATGAGTGGCCGTATTAGGGTATTTTTAGAACTAATTATATATCTTACGCTTACTAGCCAGTCTGGTCTCCCTAGTGATGCCGGGCTCCTTGACATTAATCTGTGCACATAATTATGTGCAAAAATACAAATCCCTTGATCCTCCTGTATCTGGTTTCCAGCTGTGTTGCTGCAGCTCAAATTGCAGGTCGCAGAGAGCTGCACGGGTCTGTGGGCCAAGGCCTGGGTGCACTGCAGTACGGGGGCACCGCCGGTCACTGTATGGACGCCGCTAATAGGCAGAATATCCCAGCCAAGGATCTCACACGCAACATCCACTGAAAACAGTCTACAGTCATCTAAAAGGACCTCTGTGGTCATATGTTGTTGTTCTTGTTTCTCTGTGACCCTATGCACCGCAGCACACCAAGCACATCTGTCACCCACTGCTCCTCTGAGCTCCCTCAAGTTCATGCTCATTGCTCCAGTGACCTCATCTATCCATCTCTGTATCTGACGCCCCTTGTTCGTGTGCTTTCAATCTTTCCCAGCATCAGAATATTCTCTAGTGAATCCTGTCATATCTTACCTTCAGCCTCATGATCAAACCTTCCAGTGACCATTTCCTGTAGCTTTTCCCCACAGAAGCAAACTTCTTAAAATTTCATTTAATTTTTAAAAACTTTCATTAATCTTAGTACCGTATATTTTTCAAATAGTTTTATTATAAAAAGCTCCCAATAGTTTTAGGAGATGCAATCAGTCTATCACATATAATAGTTGCCAAACTACGAATCGTCGCGTAGCGAGGGGCTGCATTTGCGGAAGGTGGAGGCTTTACGGCGCCTCAAAAGCGGTTACAAACACCCACACAAGCGGCATTTCGACAAAATAGATCTAACACGCAATCACTAAATACAGGCCTACACTAAAAAAATACGAGCCGCGGGACTTAAAAAAAAAACATTACGAACTCGCAAAAATGCGACCTTAACGCCCGAACCGCGCGCAGTGGAAAACATTAAGAAAACAAAAAATACACACAATAATGACTTAAAAACCTTGCCCACAGAAAGGGGGGGGGACACCTAGGACCTCTGCAAGTGAAGTTACACCTCAATTTAAGTCCAAATTCACGAGTTTAGACACCTGAATATCCCCTTAGCGAGAGAAAAAAATGGCCGCCGAAGAAAACGAGGCTACAGGACCCTAAAGATGCAAAACACCGCCAAGCACATACAGCTTTTCCAAAAAGCCGTACGAGGTACAAGATACATTTTTAGCCAGGATGCTAATTCATCCACAGCCGCGTACCACACACACCTTTGCCGCCATTTTACAACACTAACTTACACAATGCGGAAGTACACAGCTACACTAACTGCTTCCCCTCGCGCACACAGCCTATTTACACTACACACTGCGCACATTGCTGACACTTACACCTCAGCTCCACAACAGTGAAAACCGACATTGTATGCTGCAGGAACATCAAAACAGATTGTCAGCTCTTCAGCACAATGCTTCCTGCATATATTACTTACACATAGGTAAAATATATTAATTTATTAATTATTTAATTAGCATACAAAAATACATATACACCAAAAAAACAAACACTATCTCAATAAACACAAAAGCCATTCACCGCGCGCCTCACAATGAGCGCCAACGCTGCTCATAGCACACAAAGCTTTGCAATAAGCGCAAAAAGCAGATCAGCGCCGACCTTACAATAACGACTAAAGCTCCCCTGATTAAAATAAAAAATACAACAACCAAGAGCCTCGCAATGAGCGCCAAAGGATCTCAGACCACCCAAAAAATGTATGTCTGTGTCAAACAGCACTACCTGCCTTACGATTTTATTGCCCCGTCATTTTTGACGGGCAAGTCACTAGTATGATAATATTACAGAAGATGTTCAGGAAATATACAATATCTGCCTTGAGATAGAACAATGCATCTTGAGACAATTGGCTCAATTCATCATTTCATTTTGTGGTAGTGATTTTATTTTTCCTTTTTATGCCCTAGGTAGGTGTTCAATATCCTATTTACATTTTCTTGTCCTTCTTATTAGGTGAATTACAGAGGAAGATTGGCTTGAAGGTTCTTGAGATGCGGGGTAACGCAGTAGTTGGTTATCTACAGTGCTTTGACCTGGAAGGAGAATCTGGTTTAGTAGTGAGAGCCATTGGGACAGCATGTACCTTGGATAAAATAAGTACCCCAGCTACATTTGCACCTGCGAGCAATTCTCCATGTAAAGAAATGAAGGAGTAAGTATCTGTACCCAGCTGAGAGTCCTGATCATATCTCCAGTCTTGTTTCTAAGAATATTAGCAGACTATTGTGTTTCATTCCTGATTAATGTCTAGATTTTTTTAAATTAAGGATATTGTTGCAATTTTATAGAAGATAATGATGTGGTTTGAAAAGAACATGGGTTGCTTATATCCAGAAACTGTGTGTACAAGAGGTTATACTTTCCTTTTAGGCGCATCTCAGTGCAGTGAACTTACATTGTGCTTGTGCCATCTTTCTGAGATATATTCTATTTGTTGTTTCAAACGATCGGTAACCTTTACATTATCATAGTTTAGTCTTAGGCATATGGTCGTACCACTGCTACCAAGATTATACAAAGACAACAAGAATGGTTTAGGGAGAAGGACATAATATTTTAGTAGTGCATTTTACAATTTAGGAAGTAAATAACTGCTAGTTAAAACATAACTTTTAATAATATGTACATATAAAACATGTAGGCCCCTTAGAAGTCTTTGACAAAAGCCACTTGGTAGTGGCGAAACAACCGAAAAACAAAATACTTCTGCCTGTTTAGGAAAAAAAAATGCACTTCTTCTTAAGTTTATCTTGCAAGTCTAAATACTGTTATCTTGTTAATTGTTGGAATTTTGGAAGCCTTAAGAAGTATAAGCCAAGAAGCCCCTCTCCATCTAGAAGTAATTATCTTACATGGTCAAATAGATCTGTGTAATTGTCTTGATGGGTTTAGTAAGAATTAAAAGTAATTCAAGAAATATTTCTTTTTCTTTTAAGATTGATTTTAAAGATGTAAATACAGCGTCTGAGTCGATACTATCATTTGTCTGGTAATGTTATGTAAAACCTGTGAAATAAAACTAAAGCTTTGTTTGAAATTTTAAATTAAAAGTTAGCCAAGACAGCAGCCGTTGACTGATTTTTGAGTTAACTTTTAGGTATTTTCTAAACATAGTAACGATTGAGGCACAAAAATCAAATACAACTTTTTGGGGGCTCCATTCCGCCCTTTGTCAGGTGTGATCCCTGAGAACAACAGCAGAAATAAATACGTAGACTTTGCGCCACGGGCCTCTTCCCCTCCTCTCCCTCCTCTACATCACTTCTATCCTCTCTTGCCACCATAATCTAAATCCTGATGTGGTTAAGAACCTTCCCACAAATCTATAGCATGAGTTAGGTACCGGCCCCTCACTGATGAGATCCCTTTAAGATCCTAACGTCTACATAATCTATCCTATCCTATGCTATGCTTTAAACTGTGTAATACATTGAGCATAGGCCTAAAAGGAGCCATGTATAAAGTGGTATTGGATGGAAGACTGAAAACATTGTGGTCTGATTGGCATGTCATCGCCCAGTTTCCCAGAGTGCAGTGCAATAACTATTTATTGGAATTGTGAGTAGGAAATCATTTATTTGTAACTTATTTTAGACATTCAGACTTGACCACAGATGTACTTGGTAGACTCAAGCAGCTCTTACTTAATACAAACTTGGAATATTTTGTGATATACATTATTTCTAAAGTTAATTTTACTGGATTGCGTCTTTAACCAGAATGACTACTGTGGTTCCTTTGCTTTGGGTTTTCTTACCTTACTCTGTGCTGAACCCGCTTATATGTCTTTAACCTTGAAATGCATGATGGGATTATCTGCTTTCTGACTTTTGAATAGAAAATAAGCCCCACTAACTCCTAGAGTTCTATATAACCTATATAACGTTTGCAAGCTGTTGTATGTGCTGTTTTCTTTTCTTCCACCTTCGCTACCGATTCTCTCAGGTCTCCGCTGGTTCAGCCTGCAAGCCATGGATACCGCTCGACTCACAACAGCCCCATTCACACTGCTACTGGCTCACGACTCACTCAGAACTTCTCTGTGTCTGTTCCCACTCTCATCTACACTGGTACGAGACCGCTCAGACTCAGGAGCTGGGGAGAGACAGGCTACAGGCAGACTTTTCGCAAAGTGCAGGCAGGGAGGCAGTGTAGGCAGGTACCACCATCTTTACTCCCTGCATTCTGTTAAAGAGGACTCTTTCAGATGAACTACTGCTTATTAAACCTCTTCCATTGGCATTTACTGCGCTCTCACCAATCTAGGATAGTCTGCCTTAAATATTGTTTTGGCAACTAATATTCTGTCCGTACCAATGAATTATTCTTAAAGGGCCACTAAACTCAGTTTATGTGCTCTCTATTGTGTGAAAGCACAGGATCATATTTTAAAATAATCTATATATATTTAATTACACTAATAACAGCTAAAAAAGCTAACGTTTTAAATCTTTGCTTACATACAGTCTTTTCTGCTTACTGCTGTATTAGTAATTAACTCTGGATCCATTATGCACTGTGTGAGGCTCTATGGGAGAAGGCTGTGACTGATGGCAGAGCATTCCCTGGACTCATGTTACATTGCACCCAAGCATAGCTTTAAAGTTTTAAGTGAGTACCAGTATTCCATGCCTGCACAGATAGATGTGTTAAGAGTTATATTTTTCTTTGTTGGGATCATTGCACTAATTACCCCCCATAACTCAAATTCTAGAAAGTGCAGAAACCTGAATGTTCTGCCTCTAAGAAAATAATAACAATAAACCCTTGCAACCTGATTAAAACATGCAACCCGATTAGTTGCAGTAATGGAGCAGCCTGTAAACACATTTTATTTCTCAGTGAAAAATGCACTTATTTAAAAACTTCAAAAAGTATTTCAACATGATCTTTACAATTAAGTTGTCCAAATTGTGCTGTGGCCCTTTAATGATCTGTTTCGATTTTCCAAATTCCAAACCAATTATCCTTTAAGACTGGTCACCATTGTGACTGCCCCCTACTAGTATTTGTGAGAGACAATAGTTATGTCAATGGATGGAGCTCACAGGTAAGTGTCCCTGCTACCAGCTGAGCGGCTTGGCTATTTAGTTTTAGACCTAGGCCTCCACCTTGTTTTTAGCTGTGGGACGCTGATGATGCCAGAGGATAAGGAAACATTTTTATTACTGCCCGTCGATTAACACCTTATTATCTTATTTCCTGGCCACATCAATCATAACAGGGTCCTAAGCTGATAATAGGCTCTGCTTATTTTATTTTTTGCATATGTATTTCTTTTGTTATTTGTTTTGTTCGACATGTCATGCCTGATGGAAAGCCACTGGAGCTGGCCCGAGGACCAGCACCTACATGATTACTCCAGCTCTTATATGGGGGTACAGCACTGTCCACTTACTCCCACCCACCCCAGTTTTTGGACCTTGCCATTGTCAACCTGATCATATATAAGGGATTATTTAATATTTTTCCACCTTCTTCTGGCAGGGCTCCCTTCAGTGAAGATCCTAACCCCAATACTCATTCATCAGGACCCTCCACCCCTCTGAAAAACCAAACATATTCCTTTTCACCTTCCAAGTCCTACAGCCGACAGTCCTCCTCTTCTGACACAGATTTGAGTTTGACACCTAAAACTGGTAAGGCACTTCCACCCACGTTTTTGTTTTAATTTATTATGTTTTTCTGGTTTGTTCCTTTTGTTCTTTTTTTGTTTTGTTTTGTACATGTGATTTTTTTCCCCTTATACCAGACAAGTTATCAAAATGATGTTTACAATACTGTGTGACAAAAGAATAGTATGAGGTCCCTTGTGTTCTTCTAATGACTGTTAGTTTATAACAACAGGTCATACTGTGATGTAAGTAATTATCAGACCTACTACATAGAATACCTACCTTCCACTGCATCCTGATATTCTAGGTAATAATCTGTGATAAGATATACTTACACAAAATTCCAGAAAAGGTCACAACCTTACTAAATGAGAGTGGATAGAATTGGTAATTCCTATACAACTTAGAAACAACTTGCAATTGTATTACCATACATATAAAAAAAAATCAATTTTCTTTAACTAGCAATACCCATTAGATGCTCTTCCATGGTCATAAACATATCACATTTGCATTAACTGGTGGCAGACAGAATAATGAAGCTATAACTTTTATTAGCGATGGTGGTAATGTAATAGCAAGGTTAGAGCCTCAACTGAAACTAGCTGATCAGATGGAGGGAATACTGGTAGTTGGGTAACTTATCACCCCTACCCCCCCAGAGACTCGCTATTCTCCTAGATACTGATAAAGTTGTATACAGAGCCTCAGCAAGTGTGGTCTAATCGGCACAATAACACCCGGCGTGAGGTCATCACATAGGCGACATACAGCTGTGATAATGGCCTGACGTGCATTTTGCTCTGCGGTTTCAATTATGATATGTATATACCCATGGAAGGGCATGTAATGGGGATTGCTAGTTCAAAAAAAGTGTGCTATCTTCTCCCTTTTTTTTTTAAATATATAATTACACATTATATAGGGGTAGGAATATAAGGTTCATAATATTTTTTGCCTTTGACAAAGCCACAGTTCATGTAGCGAAATGGCTGTCAGGCTTCCTTTCATTAACTTTGTGATGTTTTAAAGGTCTCCTGTATATTTGTTTGGCAGTAACAGCTCTGCTGCGAGGTTCCCAGTGTAGGGGTACCTTTTTGGTGAACTTACTTCCAAATAGGGGAATGATATAGCCTGTAGACAATTGAGCCTACCTGCATTTGAGTTATTTGGAAGGCAGGAGATTTTTTTCCTATCACATTTGTCAGTTGTTTTCATTCTGTTTTTATAATTATTCCAAGACCGGTGTTGAGGGATAAAAGGGAAATTGTACTCGGAGTACGCTAGCTAGGGATCTAGTTAGTACCGGTTGTTGAGCTTCCTGACTCCATCCCAAGGCAGGCGTTTTGATTGGTGATTGAGTGAAATCTAGTCGGCCCTGGGTCTTTTAATAAGTAGAGCCCACAGATAGGAGGATATTTTAAGATCACAGCTTTCACTTCTACTCTCTCTATATTGCTATTTTGTGCGACTCTTGGGCACATATACATTGGGAGATATACATTTGAATTGGTATAAACAGTAAATTCCAATTCCTTAATGCAAATAACTATGTAGAATTATATATGTCCTGGTATTCTGGTATGGCCATACCCAAGATTGTGGGTACTACAGGCCAAACTGAGGTAACATTGGTCTGAAGAATCCCCTTATAACATTACTATAAGCATTGAAGGGATATGGAAGGTTCCTAGATTTTAGTAGATATATAATATACTATATATATTTAAATACTTGATTAAAAAGTACTTATAAACTATTTTTTTTTCTGCCTAAAAACAAACAAATAGTCTGTGTATGGTCTGTAAATGATCTCCTAAAAATGGCCTAAATTAAAATACGAATATAAAAAAAAGTAGAGTAAAATATTTTCAGAAGAACAGAAGGTAACTTCATACTATTGTGTCACTGAATAAATTAAATGAATATCCTCTATTATGAGACCGTTTTTTTGATAACTTCCCATCTCATTCCCATAGTAGTGCTGTCGGTTGTGCCACATTAATCACTTTGTATATATGAAGTGGCATTCCTCCTGCAAGCAGTATATATCTGTATACACTTGGGTAATTACAATGTATCTTTTCTTTTACTATGTTGTTTTCTTTTAATTTCAATTTGTTTTATTTTCTTCCTTCTTTTTCTGTTCTTTCTACATCACCTTCTGTCAACTACCTTCTGTCAACAGCCGTTCTCCTCCCAAAGGAGCCTAGGATTTTCGTTAGCCCCAGTTCCCCTTCTCTCATATTTGAGTCCCCAAATCTCAAGCAGTCCTGTACTATTCTGCCTGGGTATAACACCCCCCAACTGCACTCTAGCCATGCCCGCACAGGGCTGAGGAAGACCATTTCTTTCAGTGATGAGCTGCTTCTGGCTGGTAGGACCGATCTGCGTTTTACTTTTTGTGTCTTGGGCGGGGGTTCGTTGCACCAAGTTTTGAGCGGCACGTCTTGCCTTGCGGCAGACACTTTATAACATCAATAATTGCAGTGTCACAAGGCTAGCTAATTCCGTATTCACGCAGAATGATTTATTAACACATTGGGGTGTTTCTCCAAGTGATCTCTTACTTTTTTTAAATGTATTTTAAACGGCAATATTTCTTGGAACACCTGTACTTGGCGGTGGTAAGGCCTTGTTGTATTTTCAGAAGTTCTTACAAAGTTTTTTTAGTGATGCTTTATTAATAATTACAATAAACCATCCTGAAAAGTAAAACATCAAATTTGGAAAACCCTATGCCCCTAAAGGGGTCCACCTATCTGGAAGGCTTAACAATATGTTAGAACCTCATAAGGTAGCTTGAAACCCTAAAATAGAGTTGTATGAACTGTATTTCCCAGGATAGTCATTTTGTATAAGATATATTCCTCAAGATAGTAATTTGCAGAAAAAACAAACATTCAAAATGTTTTTTCTT
The DNA here is from genome assembly GCA_027410445.1 of Discoglossus pictus. Lineage (NCBI taxonomy): Eukaryota > Metazoa > Chordata > Amphibia > Anura > Alytidae > Discoglossus > Discoglossus pictus. Next base: position 5,535,996 of record CM050167.1, read on the forward strand.
CCATGCACCAATCGCTGGCAGACTTTGTCACGATGAAAAATTGCTTCCAAAGTACCTTATAAAAATATATGCCAATGCAGTAATTTATACTATATATATACATAGTCAACCCTATTAGGGAAAGCTAGCCGCAAAAAACAAGAGAATAATATATCCAATGTAATAAGATAAAAACACAATGGGCCCGGTTCAATTGCAAGCCAGCAACTTGTGCGATGTAAGCCGTATGTCCGCGGGCTTGTTGCGGGCTCCCTTTTGTCTCTGATTCTGGAGCTATTCAATTGCCCAAGCCCGCAAGTTACGGGCCCACAGTAGAGTCTGTAAACCATGCCCTGGTTTGTAGTAATTCAGGCCGGGAACATGATCAATTAAGCCAGACCGTAACCTCCCGTTTCGAATCGGCCAATAGAAAATGAGACTGTCATTATTACCGCAGTAAAACATGGAGGTTACACGTCAATCAATTAGGTTTGGGGGTCCAATATGTGGTCAGTCTCGCAAACCCTCAAAATACAGAATTATGAAAATGATGCCCATACTGTTCTACTCCATATGGGTGGCCTGATATGTATTAACTTATTGAGACCCAAGATCGATTTAACCCCGAAAAGAAACATAAAAAAACCCCTCATATCCTGCCGATTTTGTGAGCTTGAGACTGTTGTGCAATTAATTCTAATGTATATCATCGCTTTCCAAATCTCAAGCAGTCTTGTACTATTGAAAGTGAAAAATCAAAGACTTTGGGAGGCTGAAAGTTATGGGTTCAATCTCAAAGTTTTCAAGGACGTAACTCGTAACCCGTTCGGAGCCCGCAAAAAGACGCCAATCGAATAGCAATTTAACTTGCTACCTCACTTACGGGCTCCAGTAACTTGCGAAAGCTCAATTGAGTCGGGCTCAATTACTTTTTCATATTCACCTTGAACTTGATAGATCATTAGGGAAGTGCTCATAAAATATATGTATAAGGTTATACTGGGTGCCAACTAAGGGCCTCATTCAATTGCGATTTGGCCAATTGGTTACGGCTCTATAGAAGCACAGAGCATATTTTTTTACAGAAGTTTTCAGTTGGTGAACTTCTATCCAAAAGCGAGGTCTTCACTAACTAAAAATTTCTGTAAAAAAAAAAAATTAAATAAATTGAATGAGGCCCTAAGAGGCATACCAGAATGCCAGCAAAGCACCAAAGTTTAATGAAAAAACCCTCAACAGGTATTAATAATTTGCCTGATAATCGTTTTACCGCTCTGTCTGTCAAAGGCTTTTTTTTTAGGTGTTATGTTAAATCGGTGGAGCATCCCTAATAGGTTAGTTCTATGGACATGAAAGCTCACTCTGAGAAAAACCTCTTTTAAACCTCGCTTTTATCTTAATAATACTTAGAGAAAGAGGGTCCCTTTTTCTGTGCACACCTATTGTTTATCCAATCTCAATATGAGACAAACATTTTAAAATTTAACTTTTATTTTATTGTTTAAAATAATGCTAAAAACTAAACCCCAAATCACTAAATTCTTTACAAATGTTCAATCTATCCACATACCCACTGTCCCAAGACCATATCTCATTACTCCAAAAGGGATTACATTTTTCACCTACTGAAGAATTTTAAATATTTAGTTTGGTAAAATACGTAAATTTATTTGCACGCAAGTTGGCATTAAGAAAGTTCTTTGCCAAAAAGTCAGATAACCCAAAACTGGAAGTACCTTCTCAACAAACCCTCAAAGATTTAGAGCATCTTCTATCAGATATTGATGATTGTAAAATGAAAGGTCCTTTTTCCAACTTTAATCCCAAAAGTAAATACTCTCCTCCACGCTCTATTAGTCCAACTATAGAACGATTTGTTCAGAATGTAGTAAGAGAATTAGTGGAATTACCTTTTAAAAGAATATCTAAATCCAACTTGTCCTATGAACAAAAAATGGCCCTTAAATATCTATTAAATAATCATGACATTATCATAAAGAAGGCCTACAAAGGTGGAAACCTAGTGAACCTTAATAAAGAAGACTTTATTACAGAAAATTATAGGCTTCTAGATAATAAAGACTGTTATAGAAAAATACAAAAGGATCCAACAGAGGGATTCATTAAATAACGTAAATGATGACTTAAATGGCCTAAATGATAAAGTCATTCGCAAACAAGAATGGGAATTTTTAAACGCCAAAGATCCTAAAGTGGCCACATTCTATTCCATTCCAAAAATTCATAAAAATTCCCCAAATCCACCTGGGAGACCAATAGTGTCCGGTATAAATTGTTTAACAGAGAATTCCAGCAAGTACGTGGACTCTATTTTAAGAGAGCATGTAATATCTCTAACAACATATGTAAAAGACACAAAAGATGTCTTAAAGAAACTAAATGGAATAACAATAAATGAACAGGTATGTTGAGTATTTATATACCAACGTTCAACATCATAGAGAGTGACATGCAGTACCGTCTATCAGAACCACGGTACATTCATTCTGAAACGTTTGGAATTTGTGTTGACAAACAATTATTCTGTTTTCTTACAAAACTTCTACCACCACATTTGCGGTACGGCAATGGGGACCGCATGCGCCCCTACGTACGCTAATCTGTACCTAGGGTGGTGGGAAGAACACATTGTTTTCAATGAAAACATGGACAAGTTTACTGAAGATGTGGATTTATGGATTCGCTACATAGATGATAATATGATTCTATGGAATGGCACAACATCTGTAGGAATGTATTAAGCATTGAAGAACAACAATATGGCTCTTTATTTGACCTCAGAAATAAGCGAGACCTCAATAACCTTTCTGGATTTTAAAAATATGCAAAACAATGGATAGTAAATAAAAAACCAACACCTACAGGAAACCTACAGCCACGAACAGCCTTTTAGGTGCCACAAGTAGTCATCCAAAATCTCTGGAATCCCAGTAGGCCAGTACTTGAGAATCAAAAGAAACTGCTCAGATGAGTTGAATTGGAAGTAAAAGAATTACAATCTCACTTCCAAGAACGTGGATATAACAAAAAAGTACTAAAAAATGCCTACCACAGAGCGAGGGATACAAATAGGGAGACCTTACTAATGGAAATGACTGCTAAAAAAGATGATTGTGTAAGAAGTATTAGAATAGTTTTGTCTCATATTGCGAATGGATAAAAATAGGTGTGCGCAGAAAAGGGGACCATGTTTCTCTAAGTATATTATAATTCTAAGATCCCTAGTAGCACCCTATTTCTTTATATTCCTTTGGACCTTGAGCCACCTAGCTCTCTTCTTTTTTGATATCACTTTTATCTTGCAAGAATCTTGTCCCAGTCACATTGTGTGATAATAATCAGCAGAGCACCGTCTTGAGTTATTTAGGATTAATTTAAAGAATCAAGGTGACCCCTGAAGTGATTAGACAATAAGAATACACACTACTCCAAATAATACTCCAATATGAGAATATCCTGAGAATATTACCAGGGTACCTTTTTCAGATTGCAGTAACAATGAGGTGAGATTATAAGATCCCATTAGGATGAACACACGGAGCCTCGTGTTCATTTTGATGTTACGGGATTGCCCCAAACACAAAGCATAAGAACTATTGTCCTTTGTGATTGTTTAAAAAATATATATCTTCTGAAATATTGCCGTTCTTAAAATATAGACAACATGTGCTTGCCTAATAGCATTTACTGTGCATGACATTTTATTTTTGTATACAAGTGAAATATTTATACAAATTCTTGTTTTTTCTTCCTGAGGACGGGATACTAGAAGCCATTAAAGCTGCAGTCCTACTGTGCAGCACGGCGCATAGTTCCAGGATTACCCTTTTTATTTTTACAATAGTTTGTATAGAAGATATACGGATTAGGTGGCAGTCACACATAATACACATCATATTATAAAGATGGTTCTAGGTCGTGGTGACAATTATATCTCCTTAAATCCCTAATAATAGTGTATGTGATCAGGTTGAAATCAGAAAAATATGGGTTGAGTAAGTGGCACTGTACCTTTAAACTATTTCCAAATGAATAGAAAATAGTGTGAGAATACTAGCACGTATTATTGGATGCAAACCATTCGAGCTGCAGAGCATTGCAGACCAGTCGTGTCCCCATTTCCTTAAAAAAAACAAAAAACTTTTTTTTTTTTTTTTTTTTTTTTTTTTTAATACTGAGCCCCCTCCAAGAGCCTCATTTATACCCTGCTCCACAACTGCAAGAACCCCGCCATGTTGGGTTAACACCAGTATAGTCCACATTTATTTGGCCCTGATGATAAAACGTCAAGAAAATGATGTAAATCCAAATGATTTATTATTAAATAATCTGTTTCTAGTTTTTGTAAAATAGAAACACTGATTATATATAATGTATGTGTATATATATATATATATATATATATATATATATATATATATATATATATATATATATATATATATATATACATATACATATACATATACATTGCCCTGCTGTGCTGCTATTATTGGGCTTTATTGGACAGGCCCATAATGTGATCTGTTGATCTTGTCAAGTTTTTGTTCTACTAAAGGGGCGCTGAAGCGTGTGTATATATATATATATATATATATATATATATAATATCTTCACAGCAGGGGCAATGTGTATGTATATCTATATATAGATATATATTTATACGCACACGCACGCCTTCCCACAAATTGATTGCACGAGTTGGGTACCAGCTCTTCACTGATGAGGTCTGTTTAAGATCGAAATGGTGCTGTCTGTGGTTGGGTCTCCTGACTTACTGTATTTATCGGCGTATAACACGCACCTTATTTTAAGAAGGAAATTTCAGGGGAAAAAACTTACATTTCAAATAGAGAACTTTGAAGCAAAATAAGGGTAGCTCAGAACTTTTTTTTATTAATATTATTAACACTGATAAGGTAAATAACGTAAAATGACAGTAAAAGCAACTGTTTTAACAAAGAAACTTGGATATTATATGTTTTTACAAAAGTTTACTCAAAAATCACTGCTCCTCCTCAACCCCCCTCCTCAACCTCAACCCCCCTCCTCAACCTCAACCCCCCTCCTCAACCTCAACCCCCCTCCTCAACCTCAACCCCCCTCCTCAACCTCAACCCCCCTCCTCAACCCCGCTCCTCAACCTCAACCAGCTCCTCAACCCCGCTCCTCAACCTCAACCCCCCTCCTCAACCCCGCTCCTCAACCCCGCTCCTCAACCCCGCTCCTCAACCCCCCTCCTCAACCCCCCTCCTCAACCCCCCTCCTCAACCCCCCTCCTCAACCCCCCTCCTCAACCTCAACCCCCCTCCTCAACCCCCCTCCTCAACCCCCCTCCTCAACCCCCCTCCTCAACCCCCCTCCTCAACCCCCCTCCTCAACCCCCCTCCTCAACCCCCCTCCTCAACCCCCCTCCTCAACCCCCCTCCTCAACCCCCCTCCTCAACCCCCCTCCTCAACCCCCCTCCTCAACCTCCCTCCTCAACCTCCCTCCTCAACCTCCCTCCTCAACCTCCCTCCTCAACCTCCCTCCTCATCCTCAACCTCCCTCCTCATCCTCAACCTCCCTCCTCATCCTCAACCTCCCTCCTCATCCTCAACCTCCCTCCTCATCCTCAACCTCCCTCCTCATCCTCAACCTCCCTCCTCATCCTCAACCTCCCTCCTCATCCTCCCTCCTCATCCTCCCTCCTCAACCCCCCCATCCTCAACCCCCCCCCCTCAACCTAACCCCCCTCCTCAACCTAAACCCCCTAAATACCTCCCCCTCTCCCTTTCCCGTCACTTACCTGCTTCCGCTCCGGCCTCCGTTACACTCCTTGACCCGGCGCTCATGTGACGTCACATGCGCGCCACGTCATTAGCATACACCAGGTGCCTAAAAAGTTCTGTTTAAGATTGAAATGTTGCTGTCTGTGGTTAGGTCTCCCGACTTGTACATAATCCATCCTATGTTGTCCTATTTAGTCGAGCCTATGCCTATATGAAGTGGTATTGGAATAGACTGACAATGCATTGTGGGCTCATTTCCATGTCCCCGCCCAATTTCCAAGAGTGCTGTGCAATAACAGTATTTTTAACTTCTTTTTAGGCGTCCGAATGTGAACATAGGGGAAAAAAAAATACACAATTACAATTTAAATTTTTAAACTTTTTTTGTTTTATATGAATTTCAAACAAACAGCGAACATAACAGTAACACAAACTGAACATTATTTAATATATTAGTAAATACTAAATTTGTGTTCACATTTGAAAGTCTAAAATAAGTTAGAAAAAACTTATTTTCAGAGTTCTGAGAAATGCAGGTATTGGACGGCACTCTGGGCGTAGACATGCAAATGAGCCCTCAACATTTTCACTCTTTAATCCAGTAACACATTGCTCCCAATAGCACGGGCTCGCTGTATTGCACAGCTTTATAGTATAGCATAGGATGGATAATGTACGAGTTGTGAGACCTAATCTAATGGATCTCTTCAGTGTTGGGCTGGTACATTACTGGTGCTGTACATTTGGTGGTAAAATTATGAACATCATCATTTAGCTTACGGTGGGCAAAAGACGACCGAAGCCCCCAGTATATATACTATATGTCTTCTATATCCCTATATATTACATTGGGGCAACACAACCGGCTAAGAAAACGGACACAAAAAAGCTGACCCTGACCTATAACCCCCGGAGTATAAATGCGGCTCCGCCCTCTCGCACATTATTATCCTGACTCCATTCCAGTCTTTGCTTCCAACCTGTTCTCCTCATTTCATTTCTGACGCCTCCTCACTCCTGGCGCAGATGCTTGTACTGAGATCTCTCATCACTTCTCTATTAACCAAAACCCAACCTAACGTGCTCAAATACGTGATATATATTGCTGCTGTTTTTTGTACAAGTTTTGTTTTTTGATATCTGTTTCGTGTGCGAGTTCCTCGATTCTTCTTGTGTCGGCCATATTAGTTTTGTATAGTCCTATAGACGGACGGATCGGAGCCATGGTAAGTGGGTCTATACACATGCTACTGATAGTGTTTCCTTATCCAATCACAGCTAAAAATGCCTTTAGAAACTCTCTTAGACAAAGTAGATTTTGCAAATCAAAACAAATTAAATTTCTATATATTTGGTCAATTTTCATTTCTGAATAACTAGGCTTGATAAACACAAAATGTTTTAAAGTTAAAAATACAAATCAAATACACATCCTAGTTCTTGTATTTCTATCTTCTATATCATATTATTGTGTACAGAATGTTACTGGATGCTCTGGCACTTTTGCTGCCACATTTCCATTGTGTAGATGGAACTTCCTGTGCAATAAGACTCCTCCCACTTCAATAGAGGGACTCTGACACCTCAACAGGAAGTTGATTTCTTTTTAAGGAGCATTAAAAGCTCTCTATATATATATTGTAATCATAGTTTTTTCTCTACAGTAAATAGTTTCTGAAATATTTAAAATTGATTTTGTGGCTTATGCTAATTTACTTGATAAGGGTTGGAGAGAGGTCTAACTGCCAGACAACATTGGGGGGTCTTTATGTTGGCCACTACAGAGATATACAAGCAGACTGTAATCCTAATTAGCATAACAAAGCAGCTAATTAATATGAGCAATGCTTATTTGCAGCATTGAATTTCCCAGGATTGATTCACTTTAGAAAAAAATGGATAACACAAAATATAGACAGATTTTAATGCTCTATAAGAATAACTTAAAAACACAATGGAAGTGGATTACCAGAAACCAAAATGGTGTACATAAGGTTTGAAACTGTAGTATATTGCAGGCTAGATTTTATTTTCTATTCTTAAACATTTTGCAAATTTTCAAGTCTAGTTCTTCAACATGTTATATTTTTTTATATATGACGACAGTGACCCTTTGTCTAAATACCTAGCACTGTCTTGCTGTGACGTTGAGATCATGGACTTGCACTTTCTTTTCAGTAGTTGTCCCATGCGCTGCACGTGCGCCCACGCTGGTAACTTTGTATCAAATCTAAAAGAATTAGTTTACTTTATTAAGGCTTTAATTGATACACACTAATTAAATACCTGTATTTACAAATATGTTTACTTTTTCTTAATAATATAATTTTTTTATAAGCACTTTTGAAAACTATTTTATGAGTTTGCAGAGATTTACTTTTCTAGGTAGTCATTGTGCACATATACTAAAGGCCAAAGGATTTAGGTCACACGGTTGAGGTGCCGTAAGCTGCGGTCAATCCAGACATTATACACAGAAAAGGGCGAGAGCAGGTGTGGGCAAGTTGGTCTACTTGCATAACGTGGAATATATATATATATCTCTACATCCAGTTATGGAGATACTAGCGAATAGCCCGTCAAAAAATAACGGCAATGAAATTGTAAGTGAGCTAATGGTGTTTGGTGTATCTAATGTGGCTGATTTAGCGTCCTTCGTTTTCTATGTCGTGCGACTTTTTCGTAATATCCGTAGGTGTTTGGTGGTGTTTTGCGTGTTTAGGGACCTTTAGCCTCGTTTTCGTAAGCGGCCATTTTTTCTCTCACTTGGGTGCTCCCCCTTGCTGTGAGTAACCTTTTTATGTGTTTGTTGTTTGTATTTATTGTGTTTGTAATGTTTTTGGGGTTGTGCGGGTTGCGTCCTTGTTTTTTAATACGTAGGTGTTTGGTTTTGCGTCTTTAGACTGCTGTAGCTTTGTTTTCGTTTTTTTCGGCGGCCATTTTTTCTCTCGCTTAGAGAATTTTTTAGTGTCGAAACTCTTTTAATTTGACTTAAATTGAGGTGTTACTTTAGTTTTCGAGGTCCTGGATGCCCTCTCTTCCTGTAAGTAAGCTTTTTATTTATTTGTTGTGTATATTTGTTGTATTTTTCATGTTTTGATGTGCGCGTGTTGCGGCCGATTTTTGCGAGGTCTTAATGGGTCATAACGTGTCTCGTATTTTCTTTGTGTTACAACGTATTAGAGTGATTTTAAAAATGGAGCTTTGTGCAAAGCATAGTGGGACATGTGACATCCATATTTATGGGCTCTGCAGCTTCTTAGATTGCAATTTGAGCAACAGACTAGAGAAGACCAGAAACTATATAATAGGAACATGCAGTTTCGTTTTTAATAAAACAAGCATATTTTACTTACAGGTATTGTTTGATTACTTACAGGATAAGCCAAATATTTAGATTTGAGAGTCATTTTTTTGGATACGAATCCATTTAATGAAGATTCTAATCAGATCACAATATTGCAAACTTTAATATAAATTATGGTTTTAATTAACCTAAAAAATATCCCTAATGGATGAAAAGAAAGAGCGAGGGATCCTGAGACCCGCATGAGTTGCTTCTGAATGATCTTTATACACTTTGCTTTATTTTTTTTGTTTCAGTTTCGCAGAATGTTGAGGTAACGAGTTGTATCTTTCAGACAAAAGGCCAATTATAACCAATATTAACCAAAATATACTTCCAGAATTGTGTATCTGACTCAACAATATTCATCTCACTCAGACTGCATGCATCTTATTGTATAGGCAGCTGTATAGGTAATTCTTAAAGGGATGTGGAAGCTTCCTGGATGTTCCTAGATATATAATATCCCTGTGTATCTATTTACTGATGCACTTTATTTTATTAAGTGCCTATAAACTCTGTTTTACTGCCGAAAATCCTATAAATAGTCCATGCATGGGTCTGCCTACTACTCTAGACAGTACCTAAGGTTGCAGTACATGGTTGTGAAGGTTCTGGGTTCAAATCCCCAAGTCACTTTTTTTTCTTTACCGATTACTGGATGAATTTGCTCTGTTGCTAGAGTAGGTACAAGTGGGCAGACCCATACATGGACTATTTGTTTGATTTTAGGCAGTAAAAACTGATCTTGTAAGCACATCTTAATAGAATAAAGTACATAAAAGTAAATGGATACATCTGGAAATCTTCCATATGCTTTTAAGATGTGCTTTAAACAAAAGGATTGGCTGAGGCTTCTTTTTTCTCTATGCATTTTTATTTATTTGTTAATATTCTTTAGGAATGGGCAGTGGGAGTGCTGGAAGAGATGGGGGGGGCGTTTAAAGCCCTGGTGAGACAGCAGACACAGACCGCACTGGAGCAGAGGGTAAGTGTTACCATATACATAATGATTTATAGATTAGTTTGAGGATTCATCAGATCTATTACTGCGTTCTCGTGTGATGTTTCTTCTTGCTAATAGTGATTATTAGTCAGGGCTGTACAAATCTTAAACGAGCCTTAAAAGTCATCATATGTGCTTAGCACAATTAGATAGAGGGTGAAAAAGTGAATGAAAAAAAGTGTTTTCCTTTTTAATATTGATCAAAATACGTCAGGCTACATCAGTGTGTTGCCTCTGTCTGAATGAGTAATGAGCTCTGAATCAGGCGTAGAAGCTTTGAATTAATCAGTGGCTGTTAACTACTTCAGCAGTTCAAATAACAGCAGATGGCACAGTAGTTAAGGTTGTAGTCCGTGGTAGTGAAGTAACTGCGTTCAAATCCCCATAAAGTCACTTTTTTCATTAGTGTTTAAAAATATGTCCTCTGCAGCATATGCAGAACTGCTCTGTAGGCCTGGATGTGCCTTGTGGTGTCCTAGCCCATCAGGGACCACTACTTTGTAAAATGCAGTACCCTTCCATATCCCTTAATTAGTACTGATCCAGCCCTGCTATAGTTAGGTTTATTGATTACTTTTGTTCTGTTTTCTGTGTCCCTGCGTTGCTAAGAGAGGATCTCCACATAGGTTCTGTAGAAGGCAGGTAGGTGTCCCTGGATATTATGCATTGCTCCCTGGCCTTTTCTTCAGTTCACCATTGTTGCTTCTTTTGTTCAGTAGTCTAGACATGGAAGACTTTATTTTTGCTCTAGTAATGATCATCCTTAGGATTCTCTATTGTCATGTTGGATTTAAAGGCACACTACATTATTTTCATGCTTCCCGATGCTCTGCATGACTGTGCATCTCATAGATACGCCTTCTGCCTGGCTTGGAATAGATCGGTTTGGCTTTAGGTTATTTTATTTTTCCATTGTAGATGTAGACGTTGCTTTTGTTCAGCTGACTGCAGCGATTTACTATGATTCATAAGTAATACATGGAATATATGAGCATTAATGTGCCATGCTGCCCAGACAAAGCATTTCATGGGTTTTTATTGATTGTCATCTACTTTTGTTTCCTGTTTATTTAAATTTTCTAATCCCATAACATCAATGAAATGTTTTAAGTTACTGCTGCTAGCATGGCAGTATGCTCCATCAGACCTTCCTCAATGCACGCTCGTTTTCAAGACAAAAATAAGTGAATAAGACGTTTAATACCTGTAAGAAATGATCACTGGATGCTGATCTGGTCTTACAAAAACTTGGACTTGCTACTTTTTGGTCAGGTGCAATAAAAACTTTTTATGCTAAACCTTTAACTGATATAGGAGCAGGATTTAAAATGAATACATTTTATATTATAAATGGAACACGTCAGGGATGCCCACTATCCCCATTTATTTTAAACACACAACTGAATCGCTAGCAAAACATGTCAAATTCAAAAGATATAGATAAAAAGTCTCATAAAATAATACTTTTTGCAGATGGCATGGTAATAACAGTAACTAAACCTTTGACCTCCTAAATACAGTTACATAAAATTTCAGGTACACATATTACAAACGTAATCTTTTAAAATCAGAAGCTATGATATGGGGGATAAACCGTGATTAACGGGTCATTTAAGCTGCGAAGGCAAATGTATCTGAATTTTTATTGAATTTATAACAAAGCCAAAATATCAGACAGCCAAAAAGGGCTGGTGTGTGTAGGTCTGGTACGACAATAATCATAACTTGAGGCAAAACAAAAGAACCACAAAGGAGCATGGTAAAGTTATATGTTATTGTATACACCCAGCAAATGTACTTATAGAATAAAGAACAGAAGTAAAATTATTAAAATCATTTTGTAACAGAAAGACTGTTTTGAATTTACTAATTTTAGGCTGTCACTCGACTCGCCTAATAAATGGGTTATGGGTCTTTTTAGGCAGTAGTCCTTATTAAAACAGTAAGCTAAGCACCACTATATTGCAGGCTAAAGACATATTTTATTTGCACATACCCTGCCAAACCACTTACAGGATAAATCTTCAGAAGTTGAAAAACAGTTTTTACTAAATGTTGGCTGTCAGACTACAATTTCATCGTAAAGTAAGCAAGGCGGGTAAACAGCATTAGCCGAATAACTTTTAAAGTTAATCCCATTTAGGAGCGTTCATCTGGTGACCTCTTATGAGGAGACATGGTGTCTCGTAAGGTAACTCCATACTACCTGCCTCTTCATACAAACATCCCAATACAATCGTACGAGAAATCACACAATAGTAAACCAATATGTAATCACAGAAAGAAGTTTTAAGGGTTAATGTTAACGAACCACAAGTAGAAAGCAAGTGGATGGATGTTCCATCATAAATTTGTTGGAATAAAAAGCACCAAGTAAAAGTAAAACTACAATATACAGAAAAGTAAATTGTTAAATAGTATTATTAGGATGTCATGTAGAATGAAAAAGCTATGGGTGAAATTGGTTACAACATAGCGCCATTTCCGCTGTTGCCATAGCAATTTGTTAACCATAGGTATATGTTCAATTACATAAGTAACAATCTAATGTTGTCTGGGACATGAAACTATATTGGGATAGAACTGATAGATTTTATTAAAAAATAAATGATTAACCTGAAAATTAAAAGGTGATTGAAGGTCATTGTTTTTTTCTCTTTTTCATGTGAAAGAGGGCATTTAATAACTCTGGACTGTTTTGAAATTAAGCTCCTGGAGCAGAATATACTGATCAGATCGTGTCACGATCTCTGGAGGTTTGTCCCCAACAGCCAATGAGCATCAGTACAGCTGTAGGAGTCATAAGTGTCTGCCAATGAGATCTAGAGTCATGTTCAAACAGAGGCATTTCCTGTCATGGCAGTAGATGTACTAGCCAAATCACAGACTTTCTTAGCATGTTTTGAAATGCTGCGGAGACAGTCTGAGATTGGTTAGTACATCTAGTATTAAAGAGAAACAGAGTTATGGGGCGGAGCTTTGGAAGGACTATTTGTAAAGTTAAAACGGAGTACTTAATAAAATGTTTAGATTTGCAAGTAAATAGTTTAAAACATCTTATGTATCCCTTTTAAAATATTTCAAACCGCCCCCCCCCCCCCCCCCCTCCGACCCCCCAGAAGATATGAAGACTTGCTGCGGCATAATGGAACATTCTGACCTAAAGATAGATCTGTGGGTGAGGATCATTTAGCAGTTCTCGGAAGCTTTATGTGGATTAGTTGGAAAGTAGAGAACATGGAGATCCGTCAAACCCGGCAGACGCCGGTGACGCAGGGTTTGAGATATATATGGCATTTAATTGTGAGCCAGTAAAGGTCACATAGGACAAATAATTATTATAGGTGGTTTTGTAGTAACCTGGTCAGGGATTTGACTAGAAAGGATCTATATCTGACTCTTAGATGGGGGGCCTTGCAAAAACCTTATTTTTAGATATCCAAATGAGAACACAAATGGACTATTTATTTACTGTACAAATTTGTATTTTTATTAGAATAGGGTCTATGGTCTACCCCCATGCAGAATTGGACCTGTGAAGGAATGCCATTGTCCTTGTTGTTTACATAGTTTTGAGGATGACATTTTGAAAAGAACTGGAAATCTCAATAGCATTTCCCACAATCCCATGTGACAATCAGTAGTGTTACTAAGTGCTACGGTTTAGCATCCTAATCTGCTAAATCTTCATTCATTCATACAGTTAGGCCAGTGTGCTTTTTCCTGCTAACACTTAAATTTTTATTACCGCATGAATACTCCACCAGGCACATACAGTTTGCATTTCTATCTGTAAAACATACATTTCTTGGGTCGAAAGGTAACAAAAGGCTATTTTACATTCTATGGGAGATTTCATTGGTGGATGAATTGGAGCTGATACTCTCAATGAATATCAGCTGAGATTAGTACAACCTCAGTTGTGTAAAGTTATATACAAATCCATATGTGTGGTGTTTTTTTTTTCAAAATTATATTTTATTAGAGACAGATGTAAAACAAAATATCAAAAATACAGTTTAGCAATCTTAATCAAACACAAGCATCATCGGTCCACAAATACAGATTTCCATAAACTTTACTGATAAGCTGCGTTGTCTGGTTTGAAATACAAATGGTGCATAGAACCATAAATATAATAATTGCTATAACATCTGCCTCCTCCAATTTTCCATATTTTCTTCTTGGCTAATTGTAGAAATTAAACCTTAACCATTCTTTAAGTTTAAAAATGTGATACATTAACCATGGACTATAAGGAATAACCCTCTATATTAAAGTTATTAGTTTCCCTGGTCTTCTGATACAATACATTTTTTAAAGTATAATCCTAGGGAACACTTATTACATTTAATGGGCTCCCCCATAATAACGGGGGAAAGCAAAATAAATAACTTAACCTTTACAAATTAAATAAAAAACTGTCAAAAATATCATCCCGGTCATATCCACACAGCTTGAAAACTGTCAATATTAAGCACTCTTACTTACTGGATCAAGATTCTCCCATGACCCCCCCCTCCCCCCCCCCTCTGTCTCCGGTCTCGGGCTCTGTCTTTCCCTTCTCTACTGCCTTGAATAGAATAGTTAAATTATCTAGCTTGTTGTAAGAACTTGAATGTCCGTGTGCGTTGTCCAGGAGCTACATATATCAAGGAATGTATTTGTAACGGCTACCCTTGTTGGTGAGGGGTACCTGCCGTTTTAGACGTCCTTTTCTTAAGCAAGGTGCTGTGCAGTAATGAAATGTTTATTCCCATCCACGATATCCCATTGTATAATCCAGGAGTACTGTAAAATGCGGCAGAGTAACGGTACCATAAATCCCCCCCAAGAACGAGACGATGCTACGTTTTGAAGGGTCAAGTAGAACTATAACTTTAATGACAGGGGATCTCCTTTTATGCAATGGTGCCCTCTGAAGGGCTACACCCACATAATTATCACAGCCAATTATATACATGGTTCAACCCCCACGTCTCCCCCCCCTAAGATAACAGGTAACACAATTAAAACAGACACAATTTTAACCACATTCTGGATGTACCCCAAAAACAGGGGGTACACCTTTAAGTCCAGCACCGTTCAGTAGCTCTCACCCAGGGGAACAACATATTAAAAAATGGTATGAATCAGACCAGGGGTTCAAAAGTTAGTAAAAGTATCTTACTGGCAGCATGGCAATCCACATCCCCCATAGTTGGCCACACAATACACATAGAGGGACAATAGGTGTGGTCACCCCTCCCTGAGGCTCCCTGGCAACTTTGATATAATCAGACATTGATTAAATCAGCCTTCTTTGTTCTTATCTGAGAATGAAAACACTTTATACAATCGACTCCCTTATCTCTGGAGTCTCTGTCAAAGGATTATCTATTAGCCTAGGTCTGCAAAAGTCTGGGCTAATATTCTGCAGAGCATAAACCAACATACATATAATATAACAGTAGGATCATATTTTAACCAACAATTAAATAACCATAAAACAGGGTAAAATAGTTATGGGTTCCGTTACAGCTGGGGTCTGAGCGCACAAAACTACCGAATAGCGCTCAGATCATCTTCACACAGTTCAATTGCCATGTAGCTAAAGTCTTTCCCATAGTCTTTCATTATATGAATGGGCTCCATGGCATAGCTATCTGTGGTATCACGGTTCACACAGGGCAAGTACCGAATGACCCCCCTGTATGTAAAGGGCCAGAATGAGTGACATACACTCTGGTATGGCCGAATACTGTGTTTGAAGGGCAATATGTACCAGTGCCATAGTCGCAGGGCAGGAGGCTGGCAAACAGTCCTCTCCAATACAAAGTGGCGAAGGGCACTTCGTCACAGTATTGTTGCAAACAAGAGAATCACACACTCCCTAGACAATACAATACCCAAAGTGTATTTTTGCCTTAACTGCCCCTAGATCCAGAGCGTTGGACTTGGCTTTTAGTAGCCAACATGATATACTGTAAAAGTTTATTCTGGGAAGGGGTTAGCTCAGCCAAAGAGATCCCCAGCAGGCAGTTCTCCGCTGATAGCCTAATCGGTTGCTTAAAAATATCTGCCACTAGATCTCCCACCTCATTCCATAATTGCTGCACTATCCTACAGTTCCACCATATATGTAAGAAGGTACCCGTATCTGGACAGACCCTGAAACATCTTGGGCTCTCCAACCTATTCCACTTAGCTAGCCTATCAGGAGTGATATATACCCTATGGAGGACCTTAATAGAAGTTTCCAGCACACTATAATTTAGGGAACCCCTAAAGATTTTGGACCATGATGTTTCCCACTTTTTAGTTTCCCATTGGAGTGCTAGGTCTCTGAGAGAATGTTAAAAGTGTCATATAATTCGCCTATCATTCCCTTAGTCAGAGGGGCCTCTCCACAAATCTTTAAGGGCCTATTATGTTGGGGCATACCTATTGAGCGATTCATTGTGGAAACAAAGTGTCTCAATCTGCAAAAGTTGGAATGCTGATAGATAGGAAGGTCATATTTATCCCTTAATTCCTCAAATGTGAGTATTCAACCTCCCTTTACCCACGAGCCCAACCTATCTAGTTTGTTCAATCTCCACTAATGTTGAGCCATGACTGTAATATCCGAAGGGGCTTGTGGATGTGTAAATATTGAAGTTAAATAGGGTGATTTGGGGAAAAGCGTAGAATGGCGATGTGCCCAAATTACACACAATATTGGGTGTTCAACCGTTGGGTTTGGCGAGCTTCTTAACAAGGCTGGTGGTGTAGCTATCTTAAGTATGAACTAGTTGATTCACAATTTGTTTGTTGTATAAATTTGTGAACCCATCAGGGCCTGGAGCCTTTCCAGCTTTAGAACGAAAAATGGTGTCTCGGACCTCATCTAAAGTAATCGCCATATTTAAATGTGTCAAATTCTCCTCCGTCAAGTGTGGAAGATCTAAAGAGCCTAAAAACCTGTGTATTCCATGATAATCCACGTTTTTTGATGACGCATACAGTTTTTCATAAGAATGCAAAAAAATATCTCTTGTATTTTAGATGGGTTAGATGTAATTTCACCCGGGGGGATTTTAGTTGTTAAACCTTTGATTGTGAATTGTTAGATTTAAGCTTCTTAGCTAAAAGCGAGTGGCAAAATTTATGCGGAGTACCAACGGAGAGCTTTTTCCGAAAGAATAATATCTATTTCCGCTCTTATCTTATCTATCCTTATCCTATTTGAGGGGTTGGGGTTCTGTTGATAAACCAGCTCTAACCTCTTTAATTCTGCAGTAAGATTAGCTTTTTGCAATTTACGCTTTTTCTTATATTCTGAAGCTGGTTTTATACAGGGTACCCTAATGTATGCTTTGTGCTGCCCGCACCCATCCTATCACTGTTTGCTTTTCAAGATTATTCTCAAAATACAGTTGCAATTCTTGTAAGAGTCGATCCCTCATTGGTGGGTTGACCAGCAACATTTCATTTATACGCCAGGAATATGGGGGTTTATTTTCTATCTTTAAATTTAGCACAGTTTTCACAATTGAGTGGTCCAACCAGGTACAAGGGACTATCTCACTGTTTTTTGATTGCTCTAATAAGGATGAATCCAGAAAGATGTAATCTATCCTCGAGTAGGAGTCATGAGGATAGGAATAAATGAATATTCCCGGTCCTTAGGGTGTTGCTCCCTCCAGGTGTCTACCAAATTTAAAGTGGAAAGGTGGCTCTTGATTTGTTTTAGTTTGTTTGAGAACTGAAACGATTTACCTCCTTTTGACTTATCAAGTTCCGGGTCTAAAATTATGTTAAGATCCCCCCTTAAGATAATTTTGCTGCACTCGCGTTGGTCCAGAGTTTTGAGGAGACCAAAAAATATATTGTGGGGATTTGTGGTTGAAGCATAAAAAGAGACTAAGGTTAGCTTGGTTTCTAGGATTTTCCCTGTAAATATAATATAATTACCCTTTGGATCTATCGTTTTCTTTTGTATGGTAAATGGGAAGTCATTGTGTAAAAGTATTGACGCCCCTGCCCTCTTAGTATCTTGGCCTGTGGCGTATACAGTTGGGTAATGTTTATGTAGAAATTTTTGGGATCCTTTACGCACAAAGTGGGTTTCCTACATGAAAATGACAGATGTTCGCTGATCTCTGTATGTGATAAATGCCTTGAGTCTATTGTGTTAACATTATGTGTCACTAAGACAAACTTTGAGTCATTCATTGGAATAGGGACCATAATTATTATAACTTAATGCGACTTGAACAATAGAAAGAGCCATGCATGGAGACCTGAGGATCGATGAGGAGGGCCATCCTAGGAAGACCCATGAAGAGGGAAAACCCCCTGCCTGATATTTTATAACCCTGAAAAAGAAAGAGTGCAATTTAATGACCTGATGACACTGAAAACAGAAAAACAACATATAAATTGTAACGCAATTTAAAACATTCTGACTTCTCCTCACAAGTAAACTTAACGCACGTAAGTGCCTAGGGGGTAAAGGATCCATGTCCTTTATGGAACAACCCCTAGAATGAGGAAGACTATAAAAAGCAATATAGCATTACTTAACAGAGCTCTAAATAATCTTAACAGCTACATAGCCCACATAACAATATACATAATAACAGTGCATCAGCGTATTCTCTATAACAAATTATAACTATAACTAAGGGTAAAAGCAGTTATTGGTCCTTGAGGTAGTTCAACAAACTCCATCGCTGAATGAGACAAAATCCCACGCGGGAGACCTCTCCCCTCTTTCCATGTCCCATATCATGAAGGCCAGCTTCACATCTTGCCAATCTCACACCTTGAAACTGGTATTGATCTGTTACGGCAAATGTGAAAGGTCTTCAGTCGTCCACTGTCAAATTTGGAGACTCAGTCGTGACCTTACGACGTTTAGAAGCGGGCACCACACTCCATTGCTTTACTGGCCTGCTTCTAGAGTTCGGATCAGGGGGTTGGAGCTGTACTCCCTCAGTAATGAGGTTAAGCGAGCAAAGCAGAGATTGACACTCTTCCAAGTCATGAGCTACGTATCTGTTTCCTTTAGCAGAGAATTGGAGGGTGAATGGAATTCCCCACCTATATGGAATCTTGTGTTGGATGAGAATGTCCAAAGCAGGTCTCCTATCTCTGCGCTTCAACAGTTTAGATGGAGCCAGGTCTGCATATATTTGTTTAACAGCCCCATCTGCACCTTGGATTCTATTTGGGCCTCTAGAGGCATATAATAGTTTGTCCCTTGTTTGTTGCCTTAAGAAGCAAACTATAATATCTTATGGGGCGTTGGGGTTTGCAGTTGCCCCTAGTGCTCTGTGCGCTCTTTCTATCACTACCACGGTATCTGGGGTACTGGGCATGATGGTCTTGATGACAGATATCAGGTATGGTATAAAGTCAGTTATAGCTTGTGGGACTCCCCTAAATCTAACGTTATACCTCCGGGACCTATTTTCTAGGTCTTCCAACTTCAACTCAAGGGCTGCAATTTTCTGAGCATTAGTATGTATGTCCAATCTATCCTGGGCCTGTGTTTACACAACCTACATCCATTGTTATTTCTAACAGATGTGTCCTTTGGCCTAGGTTTTGAATATCCTTTTAAAGAACATTAACAGCTTGCGAAAGCTGAGTTTTAAGAATGGATTCAAACCAAGCTTTGGAGTCTTGGGAAATATTAGTGTCTTTAAGCTTGCCTTGTTGCAGGCCCTCAGCGTCTGAGATATCGGATGTTCCTGACATAGATTCAGGAGGAGGAGAGTGTCTAGCACTTGTTGAGGGAAAATGTTCCGATTATACTGCGGGTCCCCTAATTTTTCTTTGTTTTGCAAATATCAGCTAAAGATGTCTCCCAATGTGGGAATATTGAATAGCGTTCAGGGAATTGCTTTGTACTTTTACCCTAGCTCACATTGCGGGGCCAGGGCCCCTTGGCCTAAGCCTTTTCAAGATTTTTGTTCCATTTGAGGAATGGATGGGTGGACTGAGAAGCTCACAGGTCCCATATCTAACATTGAGCCTTATTGCAAGTACAACCAAGGGTTTCTCAAAATTATTAGTGTGTTTGTGTTATTCTATTGCTGGCATACAGGTCATAGGCCTCCACCCCTTAAAATGAGCTTACTGAAAATCACTGTAGTAACAGGGCGGACAATTCCTGAATAACAATATTTATACTTTAATTCAAAGAGTGCCTTACTAGCTACTTTCTTATTGGCCTTATTCTGTTATTTTCTTATTGTTATATGTGGCAAATATAGTGTTATCCTGTGGTATATTATGCTGTTAGCTCAAATAATGTATGTATGAGCTGTATAAAAGTCACCACTGAGAGGGAGTATTGCGGTATTCTACCCCAGTGTTTGCAGAGAGTTTCGTGTTGTTCACAAACTCCCCCGGGCGTGTCAGCAGACCATAAAATGGCCCCTTGTTTTTATCAGGAACCCCACCCTATAAGTGGAACTGCATGAATAATAGCCCCTGTATTACTGACCACCACTCAAACTATCCCTAAAGCAGAAGGTTTGAACCAATAAAATAAAACATACAATTGATTGCTCACTTGTATACCCTAGTAGGCAGGATATTGGAAAACAATCCTTAAAGCGCCACCTGAGTTTTATAGCAGAACAATCATTGCTTTGTAGGGGAGATTATATTTCTTGCTCAACTGGTTTGCACATGTAATACACAGATTTCCCCACTAGGTGGGAGTGTTGCTTTGTTCACTCCAAGTGAGTTCAGTGTTGTTTTTTATTCTCCCAAGTGTGAGGCAGCCATTAATAAAAATGGCCCCTTGATTTTGTCAGGGGCCCCAGCTTGTATGTTGTATTGTAACCCCTTTGTGATGTTACCCTCCAGCCATATGCTTATTAGTCTATGGGTATTAAGGGCAAGAGTCTGTAACACTTTCCCATTAGCAGTGAGTTTATTATGAGAAGTCCTACTCCATATATCCTGACCAGTTGTAAAATTGTGGGGGATCTGACTAAAGGCTCTCCACACAGTCCATAGATAGAGGGTACAGTACCAGGGGATCCCCTGATTAAGAACTCCCCCAGAGTGGGTTCTATGCCCTGAATGGGGTATCCCCCCTCTCCCTGGCCCCCTCCTTGATACTTGCTTTGATCTTTGCAGCTGACATCCTGTCCCTTTGTGGCTTGACCCTGCTTTGGGATAGCACAAAAAAGCAGGGTGATGTCTTCAGTGTTGCTCCCCAGGCTGTATTGGGCCCTCGCCTGCTCCTTAGATCCTCTTTGAGGTCTCTTCCATTAATCCCCACACCCTGGGGTTGCTGCCTCGTTTCCAATGTTTACTGGGCTGTCCTCTGTTGTCCTCTGGCAGGTTTGGGTCGCAAACAGCGCCTGCACCCCTCTGCTTGTCACCTGCTTCTCCTCCTGGGCACTCTGCGCTGCGAGGGCTGTGCTGCGCTCCCAAGCCACTCTGCTCCTTGGTTGTTTTCCTGCTGATCTGAGCCTGTTCCTCAGCTCATCATCCACCTGGGTCACCTCTGTGGTCCCGTTTTTAGCTAGTTCTCCGGGTTTGTGGGAAGTATGCCTTACCTGGGGAAGTATAGGCAGGGCCAGGTAAGATAGTGGCCTGTCCCAGACCTTGATCACAAAACTAGTAGGGATCTCAATATTGCTTGGCTCTCTCCTTCCCTTTCAATCGTCGCTGCCACTGGGTCTGTGCGTCCTCAGGACCTTCTGTATGTGTTAGTTAGCCAGTTTTAGCTAAAGGCTAATTTTCTCATAGCATGCTGTGGAGCTGAAGCCACATGTGACCGCTCCCTTGCACAGCTAGCCACCCCCCCTATAAGTGTGGTGTTTTAAAACTTCTGTGTCCCATACAACTCATAGGATGTGTCTTAAATGATTAAATAAAGGAAATAAGTGCAATTCACAATTCAGGCATGCCCCCTACAGATCAGACGTGCCCCCTACAGATCAGACGTGCCCCCTACAGATCAGACGTGCCCCCTACAGATCAGACGTGCCCCCTACAGATCAGACGTGCCCCCTACAGATCAGACGTGCCCCCTACAGATCAGACGTGCCCCCTACAGATCAGACGTGCCCCCTACAGATCAGACGTGCCCCCTACAGATCAGACGTGCCCCCTACAGATCAGACGTGCCCCCTACAGATCAGACGTGCCCCCTACAGATCAGACGTGCCCCCTACAGATCAGACGTGCCCCCTACAGATCAGACGTGCCCCCTACAGATCCCTACAGATCAGACGTGCCCCCTACAGATCAGACGTGCCCCCTACAGATCAGACGTGCCCCCTACAGATCAGACGTGCCCCCTACAGATCAGACGTGCCCCCTACAGCTCAGACGTGCCCCCTACAGATCAGACGTGCCCCCTACAGATCAGACGTGCCCCCTACAGATCAGACGTGCCCCCTACAGATCAGACGTGCCCCCTACAGCTCAGACGTGCCCCCTACAGATCAGACGTGCCCCCTACAGCTCAGACGTGCCCCCTACAGCTCAGACGTGCCCCCTACAGCTCAGACGTGCCCCCTACAGATCAGACGTGCCCCCTACAGCTCAGACGTGCCCCCTACAGCTCAGACGTGCCCCCTACAGCTCAGACGTGCCCCCTACAGCTCAGACGTGCCCCCTACAGCTCAGACGTGCCCCCTACAGCTCAGACGTGCCCCCTACAGCTCAGACGTGCCCCCTACAGCTCAGACGTGCCCCCTACAGCTCAGACGTGCCCCCTACAGCTCAGACGTGCCCCCTACAGCTCAGACGTGCCCCCTACAGCTCAGACGTGCCCCCTACAGCTCAGACGTGCCCCCTACAGCTCAGACGTGCCCCCTACAGCTCAGACGTGCCCCCTACAGCTCAGACGTGCCCCCTACAGCTCAGACGTGCCCCCTACAGCTCAGACGTGCCCCCTACAGCTCAGACGTGCCCCCTACAGCTCAGACGTGCCCCCTACAGCTCAGACGTGCCCCCTACAGCTCAGACGTGCCCCCTACAGCTCAGACGTGCCCCCTACAGCTCAGACGTGCCCCCTACAGCTCAGACGTGCCCCCTACAGCTCAGACGTGCCCCCTACAGCTCAGACGTGCCCCCTACAGATCAGACGTGCCCCCTACAGATCAGACGTGCCCCCTACAGATCAGACGTGCCCCCTACAGATCAGACGTGCCCCCTACAGATCAGACGTGCCCCCTACAGATCAGACGTGCCCCCTACAGATCAGACGTGCCCCCTACAGATCAGACGTGCCCCCTACAGATCAGACGTGCCCCCTACAGATCAGACGTGCCCCCTACAGATCAGACGTGCCCCCTACAGATCAGACGTGCCCCCTACAGATCAGACGTGCCCCCTACAGATCAGACGTGCCCCCTACAGATCAGACGTGCCCCCTACAGATCAGACGTGCCCCCTACAGATCAGACGTGCCCCCTACAGATCAGACGTGCCCCCTACAGATCAGACGTGCCCCCTACAGATCAGACGTGCCCCCTACAGATCAGACGTGCCCCCTACAGATCAGACGTGCCCCCTACAGATCAGACGTGCCCCCTACAGATCAGACGTGCCCCCTACAGATCAGACGTGCCCCCTACAGATCAGACGTGCCCCCTACAGATCAGACGTGCCCCCTACAGATCAGACGTGCCCCCTACAGATCAGACGTGCCCCCTACAGATCAGACGTGCCCCCTTCAGTCCTTCAGTCCAGACGTGCCCCCTTCAGTTCATCAGCCAATCAGTCGATTCGTCAGCTGAGGCTGATACTGTTGTGCAACATTGTAGCAACTGGTATGTCCGCACCTCCTGTGTTTGAAACTGTTTTGGAAATGGAGTGATTTGGGATTAAAGCAAGTTTTTTAAACCGTTCATGTTCTACCCAAGAGAGGGCGTGTACATTTCATTTAAATTTGACATTATTACTTGGTTTAATATGTTCTGGATATAGTTTATGAAAAATATTTGTTTATTTTATATTTATTTATCAAGAAAGCCTCAAAAATATTACTGGTTGGTCCAGTTATTTTCCTACTGTGCTAATGATTAATAAATACATTGATTATGCTCAGGCTACAGGTTTAACATGGTTGGCATAACTGGAAATGTTTCTCTCTTTTCTAGGAGTTCCCCTTTTTCACTTTGACGTTGTTCCCGCTCGGTTTCCTGGTTCACGTTGGTGGTGTTGTCAGTGCTCGATCTGTGAAGCTTTTGGACCGTATTCACAACCCTGGTATGTCTACTGACGCAACTGCGTCCATGTTCAGTTGACACTCCGTATTACATATCCAACTCAATAACCCCCCCCCCCCCCCAAAACCAAATCTGATCATTGAATAAATGTTCCAAAAAGTAAATATTGTGCAAAATTATTTAACAAGAGACATATTTTTGCCATGCTATACTGGTGTTATTTACTTTTTGTTTATTAGAGGAATATCCAATGTAGATATTTCTTCCAGTAATCTGTCATGGCAATAATTAATAAAAATATAATGTTTCAATGGCAAATTCTTGTTTAAGAACCATTCCATGTTTTAGGCCAACTCCTACTTTTCTTTCTTTTTCTAAATCTAACTAATTAATCTGTGCACATTATAATTGATCTGTTTTCACTAAAATCTTAAAATCTACCAAAACGGGTCTTCATCCATTAACCAAACTGACCATGCAAAAGGTTATATTGCACAAAATAGAGGATTATTCTTTACAGAAGTGCCCATAAGCTGGAAAAGATGGCTGAAGATATAATTGATATCAATCTTTGTTGTAAAACTGGTCCTCTAATGAAAATACTTACTGTATGTTGTATTAACTATGAATAGTTTCTCTCTTAATGCTATCTCCTACATGGTTTAAAGGACCACTGAACTCCAGCAGCTGGATGAGGATATCAGTGAGGAACAAAATGACTGCTCCTAAACTGAGCAATACGAGTTGCAATTTTCATATTTCACATTATACATTTTGAAAAGATTCATTTTTGATAGTTATTTTTCCCCAGTTCAGTGGCCCTTTAACTGATCTAAAGAGAATACCAATAAACTAGTTTTTTTTTTATTAAGTTACAATACCACCACAATTCAAACCCAATTCTAGTTACCATTTCCTAATAGTTATTTCCAAGAGCTGGAAATGTCTTAATATTTTCATCAAAAGATTTTGGATTTCCCAGAAATCTTTGAATATACCCTATTCCGGTTTTACTATTAATACTTCCTGTAGAGGATGCTGCTCTTAGGGCGACTCCTTTGTGCTTGCTTTAAAAATACTTTCTAAATTGTTCTAAAGCTTGTAATCCCTTTTTGTTGTACATAATTATTCTTATCTGTGCATCAATTCATTAATTGTTTAACAAATTCTGGATTTTGTCCTGATTGGGTCTGTGCTATAGAAATGCTCTTTGAACCAAGACAGTTACGGGCTTATAAGTCATTGATGATATTTATTCCAAATCGAACAGCCATTATATGTTCCTTTAGGGCTGATTCCTTAAATATAAAGTAAACCTACCCTGGATTTCTGACCAGTTTTAGGTTGTACAGCACAAACAAAAATAAACATTCATGGGTGCTCAATCAGAGCTATGTTAATGAATTGATATCTGGGCAAAAAAATAAGTCCGACATTCTTGGAGAACCAACTAACCTTAATTAGTTGTATGGACATAAAACCCACTTTGAGAGGGTGTATAGTTCCTTCCACTCGGCTGTCTTGTACTTATATTTTCTCAGATCCTTATTGCATTACAATTACTGAATGCTATAAATATCCATGACCTGATTATTACATGACCATTTACTCAATTGTTCTCTAGATAAGTCATATAATGAATGTCTCTTCCACTTTTATGCCTATTCTTTCATACGTGCAGTTGTATCACGTTAATAACTGTCCTCCCTCTACAGAGAGTAGGACCCATTGTAGTTGGCTCCATTGGAGATCACACTCCAGCCTATTCACTCCAAAATACTTCTAATTTGTATAATGACTCCCAGTACTCCGTAAGCTGTTATGACCGTTCTGGGTACTTGGTGTATTTATAAAAAACATTAAAAATAAATTATACATTGCATTTCTGAAATGGTAATCTTGGCTAATTAGTATGCATATTCATTTTGTAATTCTGTATTTAAAGTTGGAAGTTTCATGAATTAATGCATCTGATTGAGAAGAATTAGTAGCGTATTCTGTGATAAAAAATGTTCATGCAAAAGTCGTTTCATATACATTAATTAACTTACCTTAGAGTTTTCAAAATGTCTTCAGTTTTCAGGCAGTTGATTTTGAGGAGGATCGCCCCTGAAAATCCAAGCTAAATTAGCATAAAATTCATAATTAGCTAGGATGCTCTGCCTACATAGGATCCTCTGGGGTGGTACTCACACAAGTAATTACAAATATACAGAATTCCTCAATAAAATGATTTGATATGAGATGCCCAATCAGACAAAATTACACACAGGATATACCACAAATTGCCAGATACCTTTAATGTAGAGTTTAGCGTGGAGTTTAGCGTGGAGTTTAGCGTGGAGTTTAGCGTGGAGTTTAGCGTGGAGTTTAGCGTGGAGTTTAGCGTGGAGTTTAGCGTGGAGTTTAGCGTGGAGTTTAGCGTGGAGTTTAGCGTGGAGTTTAGCGTGGAGTTTAGCGTGGAGTTTAGCGTGGAGTTTAGCGTGGAGTTTAGCGTGGAGTTTAGCGTGGAGTTTAGCGTGGAGTTTAGCGTGGAGTTTAGCGTGGAGTTTAGCGTGGAGTTTAGCGTGGAGTTTAGCGTGGAGTTTAGCGTGGAGTTTAGCGTGGAGTTTAGCGTGGAGTTTAGCGTGGAGTTTAGCACATTTTAGTACATTTTAGCATATGTGAAGACAACTGCAAAGTCAACACCACTTATCTGGTAATGTCAGATTCCTTCACCTGTAGTTGTCTCCTCTTTCAAAGAGCTTTTCTCTAGCTTTCAAACTTAATCTATTTCTCTCAAGATATTTATTTAATCAATTAAGACCCTTTTCCACGGAATGGTATGGTTATAATGAATCCATATGGCCATGACAAGTGCTGGTTTGCTATATCATACCGTCTCTTTCCAAACTCTTATTAACTGTGCTGTCTTTCCAGTTTCTGCCAAGTAGTCTCGTCAATTGTGCTTTTTGTCTGTAGTGTTTTGCTCACTTTTCTGCTTCTATAACTGACCTACTAATTTGCTGTTTTGAACTCAGCCTTTGTCGGGATAATGGGTAACACCAGATCTTACAAACTGCTAGACTGGAATAGTTACAATTCAGGTATTTTCTTAGTCTTTCCATAATACATATGATGACAAAAATTATGGCAGCTCAGTGAAGGTTTTAGTTTGTTAAATTCCAAAAGTCTGCTCTGAAAATTCAACTTCCATTGCCAATCTAAACCTAAATTTCAATGCAGCCAATTAAGTTCATCCGGTGGAATTTGCAATTTTTTTTCCAATCGATTAAAAACAATTGTAAGTTGTATTTTAAATAAAAACATAAATTACCTTTCATTAAGCTGGTTACCCGCTAACTTAGAAGATTTTGTTTTAAGGATTGATACTCATTGTGGATGCCATGATCTTGCAAAACTCAAATTAAAATAAACCATATTTATAAAGGTACAACCTTGATTATGCGCCAGAGGATGGTCCGGCACCTTGTTTTAACCTGGACAAATTTACAGCAGGAACTTCCTGCGGCAGGGTTGCCCTTGTGCGGCTGTGGCGTTGGCATCCATTTTAGATTTGTCTTGTGCTGTTGACTAGTCTCCCCGGGGAGGTCAGTTTGGATGACCTCTGCATGTTCGGGATCGGATGGCTTTGCTTGATTAACCGATTTGCCGGACCACCTGCGAGGAAGCCGGATAATTGGTATTGTTTCTGTACTGCATGTAAATTGATACAAAGCCATCTATTTTCTTGCTTCTCTATGCATTGTTTTTTTTAAATTCTTTTATGATAGTTTTCAGAGATGCTCTTCTGTTTATGTTTGTGCATGATGATAATTATAGTTTTTGTTGGCATTTTATATTTATTTCAATATCTTTATTTAGGACATATAAATAGAAATTTTCAACAATTAATGTACAAATTAAATGCATAACATTTCATTAAAACATTTATGAAAATATGCGATAAAGAACCAAAGAAAATAGGAAAAGAGAAAAAGAGGAAAAATAAAAAGGGGGGGGGGATAAAGGAATTAATAAAATGTTGTGCATTAAGTTGTAATTTAGTGATTAGATAAAATCCTTAAATATTTTTTAGATTGTTTTTTTCTGTGAAAATTTATACCCTTAAACATAATGATTGACATATCATATTTTATAGTATGGTTTAACATTTTTGTAATATTTAAGTTGTATTGGTTTTTCATCCAGTTGGTCTCTTATATGACGAAATAAGTTGATGTTTGTCCAAAAATCTCAGTTCTATTTCAATGTCATTTATTTCAGTTTTCTTTCAACCCTTATTCTCTTTTATAATTAGGAACAAAGCTTCAAAAGGTTTAATAATTTTAATTTATTTCAGAAACACATTCTGGAGAAGATATCCAAGGTTCCCAAATATTTAGCAAAGTAGGCTATTTATCTAATAATATGTGTGTTATCCTCTCATTTATAAATATGTAGTTAATTTTAGTGATTATATCTTGGAATCTAATAAAACTATTTTTCCAGAATCTAGCTATAATGTTTTTAGTTGCTAAAAGAATTAAGTGGGCTGATTTATTACCTTGTATAGTTAAATTAGTATAGTGTATGCCTAATTTTGTTATTAATTTAGTAGTTTTAGACCATATTTCTTGGATTATGGGACATTGCCACCATGCATGTATAGAATCACCCTGTAGGGTTAAATATGCCCTATGTAAGATTTGTATGGCGATAGCTATAGCTAAATGAGCCTTTGGAAAGGTTGAAATAAGCTTCAGTCCATTTATTATTATTCCATGTTTGGTTTAGGTCCAATTCCCATTTCAAAACGAAGGAAGGCTTTTGATTGTCAGATAAGTTATTAAAAATGTTATACAGTGCCTTGCAAAAGTATTCATCCCCTTGGTATTTTTTGTGTTTTGTTGCCTCACAACTTGGACTTAACACGGATTGTTTGAGGATTTTCATCATTTAATTTACAGAACATGCCCCAACTTTGAAGATGTTTTTTTTATTTTTTTATTGTGAAGCAAACAACAAATACGACAAAAAAACAGAAAAAGTCCCTGTGCATAACTATTCATCCCCCTAAAGTCAATACTTTGTAGAACCACCTTTTGCGGCAATCACAGCTCCAAGTCGCTTTGGATAAGTCTCTATGAGCTTGCCACATCTTACCACTGGGATTTTTGCCCATTCCTTCTTGCAAAACTGCTCCAGCTCCTTCAAGTTGGATGGTTTGCGCTTGTGAACAGCAATCTTTAAGTCTGACCACAGATTTTCTATTGGATTGAGGTCTGGGCTTTGACTAGACCATTCCAACACATTTACACGTTTCACCTTAAACCACTTAAGTGCTGCTTGAGCAATGTGTCATTGTCCTGCTAGAAGGCGACCCTCCGTCCTAGTCTCAAATCACGCAGAGTGGTACAGGTTTTTCTGTATTTAGCAGCATCCATCTTTCCCTCAACTCTGACCAGTTTCTCAGCCCTAGCTGCTGAAAAACATCTTTTGGGTGATGTGATGTGTTGGGTTTGCGCCAGACATAGCGTTTTCTTTGGCCGAAAAGTTCAATTTTAGTCTCATCAGACCAGAGCACCTTCCTCCATACATTTTGGGAGTTTCTCACATGCCTTTTCTCAAACTCAAAACGTGCCATTTTGCTGAAAGTAATGGCTTTCTTCTGGCCACTGTGCAATAAAGCCCAACTCTATGTAGCGTACGGCTTATTGTCGTCCTATGTACAGATACTCCAGTCTCTGCTGTGGATCTCTGCAGCTCCTCCAGGGTTACCTTAGATCTCTGTGCTGTGATTAATGCCCTCCTTGCCCGGTCCGTGAGTTTTGGTGGGCGGACGTCTCTTGGCTGGTTTGCTGTTGTGCCATGTTCTTTCCATTTGGTTATGATAGATTTGATGGTGCTCCTGGGGATCATCTAAGATTTGGATATTTTTTATAACCTAATCCTGACTTGTACTTCTCAACAACATTGTCCCTTACTTGTTTGGAGAGTTCCTTGGTCTTCGTGGCAGTGTTTGGTTAGTGGTGCCTCTTGCTTAGGTGTTGCAGCCTCTTAGGCCTTTCAAAAAAGGTGTGTATATGTAATGACAGATCATGTGACACTTAGATTGCACACAGGTGGACTTCAATTCACGAATTATGTGACTTCTGAAGGTAATTGGTTGCACCAGAGCTTTTTTGGGGCTTCATAACAAAGGGGGTGAATACATATGCACATGCCAATTTTCTGTTTTCTATTTCTAAAAAATAGTTTTATGTATTTATTTTTCTCATTTCACTTCATCAACTAAGACTAATGTGTTCTGATCCATCACATAAAATTCAGATTAACAAAACATTGAGCTTAAAGCTGTAATGTAACAAAATAGGTAAAAAGTCAAGGGGGGTGAATACTTTTGCAAGGCACTGTATAGGGAACCTATAATTCCTTTAAATAAGGGTAGGGTTTTACAGATTGTTGATAGCCATGAAGCTTTGGGTGCTCCGTATTTATTATACATTAGCTACTTGCCCGTCAAAAATGATGGCAATAACATTTTAAGCCGGACACTGCTGTTTGCCACACAATCTTCTTCCCCTGTGTCTCTTTCCCCCCTCTCCCTCCCCTGTGTCTCTCCGCCTCTCCCTCCCCTGTGTCTCTCCGCCTCTCCCTCCCCTGTGTCTCTCCGCCTCTCCCTCCCCTGTGTCTCTCCGCCTCTCCCTCCCCTGTGTCTCTCCGCCTCTCCCTCCCCCGTGTCTCTCCGCCTCTCCCTCCCCTGTGTCCCTCCGCCTCTCCCTCCCCTGTGTCTCTCCGCCTCTCCCTCTCCTGTGTCTCTCCGCCTCTCTCTCCCGTGTCTCTCCGCCTCTCCCTCCCATGTGTCTCTCTCCCTCCCATGTGTCTCTCTCCCTCCCATGTGTCTCTCTCCCTCCCATGTGTCTCTCCCCCTCCCATGTGTCTCTCCCCCTCCCATGTGTCTCTCCCCCTCCCATGTGTCTCTCCCCCTCCCATGTGTCTCTCCCCCTCTCCCTCCCATGTGTCTCTCCCCCTCTCCCTCCCATGTGTCTCTCCCCCTCTCCCTCCCATGTGTCTCTCCCCCTCTCCCTCCCATGTGTCTCTCCCCCTCTCCCTCCCATGTGTCTCTCCCCCTCTCCCTCCCATGTGTCTCTCCCCCTCTCCCTCCCATGTGTCTCTCCCCCTCTCCCTCCCATGTGTCTCTCCCCCTCTCCCTCCCATGTGTCTCTCCCCCTCTCCCTCCCATGTGTCTCTCCCCCTCTCCCTCCCATGTGTCTCTCCCCCTCTCCCTCCCATGTGTCTCTCCCCCTCTCCCTCCCATGTGTCTCTCCCCCTCTCCCTCCCATGTGTCTCTTTGCCCCCTCTCCCCTCTGTTTCTTCCCCCCTCTCCCACCCCTGTGTTTCTTCCCCCCGTGTCTCTCCCCCCTCTCGCTCCCCTGTGTCTCTTACCCTCTCTCCCTCCCCTGTGTCTCTTCCCCCCTCTCCCTCTCCTGTGTCTCCTCCCCCCTCTTGACCCCCTCTCCCTCCCCTGTGTCTATTCCCCCTCCCCTGTGTCTCCTTACCCTCCTCCCTGGTGTGTCTCTCCTATTGTCTTTTTCCCCCCTCGGTCTCTTTCCCACTCCTCTGTGTATCTCCCCCCTCCTCCCCTGTGTGTCTCATCCCCCCTCCTCCCCTGTGTGTCTCATCACCCCCTCCTCCCTTGTGTGTCTCATCCCCCCTCCTCTCCTGTGTGTCTCATCCCCCCTCCTCTCCTGTGTGTCTCATCACCCCTCCTCTCCTGTGTGTCTCATCCCCCCCCTCTCCTGTGTGTCTCATCCCCCCCCTCTCCTGTGTGTCTCATCCCCCCTCCTCTCCTGTGTGTCTCATCCCCCCTCCTCTCGTGTGTGTCTCATCCCCCCTCCTCTCGTGTGTGTCTCATCCCCCCTCCTCTCGTGTGTGTCTCATCCCCCCTCCTCTCGTGTGTGTCTCATCCCCCCTCCTCTCCTGTGTGTCTCATCACCCCTCCTTTCCTGTGTGTCTCATCACCCCTCCTTTCCTTTGTGTCTCATCACCCCTCCTTTCCTTTGTGTCTCATCACCCCTCCTCTCCTGTGTGTCTCATCACCCCTCCTCTCCTGTGTGTCTCATCACCCCTCCTCTCCTGTGTGTCTCATCACCCCTCCTCTCCTGTGTGTCTCATCACCCCTCCTCTCCTGTGTGTCTCATCACCCCTCCTCTCCTGTGTGTCTCATCACCCCTCCTCTCCTGTGTGTCTCATCACCCCTCCTTTCCTTTGTGTCTCATCCCCCCCTCCTCTCCTGTGTGTCTCATCCCCCCCTCTCCTCTCCTGTGTGTCTCATCCCCCCCTCTCCTCTCCTGTGTGTCTCATCCCCCCCTCTCCTCTCCTGTGTGTCTCATCCCCCCCTCTCCTCTCCTGTGTGTCTCATCCCCCCCTCTCCTCTCCTGTGTGTCTCATCCCCCCCTCTCCTCTCCTGTGTGTCTCATCCCCCCCTCTCCTCTCCTGTGTGTCTCATCCCCCCCCTCTCCTCTCCTGTGTGTCTCATCCCCCCCCTCTCCTCTCCTGTGTGTCTCATCCCCCCCTCTCCTCTCCTGTGTGTCTCATCCCCCCCTCTCCTCTCCTGTGTGTCTCATCCCCCCTCTCCTCTCCTGTGTGTCTCATCCCCCCTCTCCTCTCCTGTGTGTCTCATCCCCCCTCTCCTCTCCTGTGTGTCTCATCCCCCCCTCTCCTCTCCTGTGTGTCTCATCCCCCCCTCTCCTCTCCTGTGTGTCTCATCCCCCCCTCTCCTCTCCTGTGTGTCTCATCCCCCCCTCTCCTCTCCTGTGTGTCTCATCCCCCCCTTCTCCTCTCCTCCTGTGTGTCTCATCCCCCCCTCTCCTCTCCTGTGTGTCTCATCCCCCCCTCTCCTGTGTGTCTCAACCCCCCCTCTCCTCTCCTGTGTGTCTCAACCCCCCCTCTACTCTCCTGTGTGTCTCATCCCCCCTCCTCTCCCTCCCGCGTGTGCATGCAACCGGCCGCTCATGCGCGCTCATCCCAGGGCGTGCGAGTGACCGGCCACTCGTGTGCGTGCGCCGGCGCAATGCGCGGCTGATGCCGCGCAATGCGCCTGTGCAGCACAGCAATCAGTCGTAGTTGTCAAACTGCGATTTGTCGCAAGCGTGACGACGAATCGCAGTTTGACAACTATTATATGTGATCTATCTATGTATCTATCCAATGTTTGAATTTAGTATAGTTCAATAGTTCTTTTTTTTTTTTATATAAAAATTGTGTCTTAATTGTTCTGAAGCAATAATGTTGTCATTCAAAAACCATGTTCCCACCTTATTTAGTTTAAGTGAAGTCCAGAAAGTTTTTGTTTCTATTGAGAAAGTTGATAGTTTGGTAGAGGGTGAAAAAAGTGAAGTGAGGGGAGAAAAAAGTAGAGCTAATTTATATTTTATATTTGTTCCATTTCCATGTTTTTAGAGTAAGATTAATCATGGGGTTTAGGGAATTGGATTTAAGTGGAATAGGATAAGGGGACTATAAAATGGTCTCCCATGATAGAGGGGTCATTTGGAAATAATCTATAAATATCCAGTTAGATTGGTGTTGAGTGGAGTGAGCTAGGACATTGAATGCTAGTTGTGCTGCTTTCAAATAATTATAAAAATTGGGGCATGATAAACCTCCTTTTGAATTATGTTAAGACATGATTTTTTTGCTCTTTTGGGAGGTTTTTTTCTCCAGATAAATTTAAATACTTTAGTTTGAAATCATATTAGTTCTTTATTGTTATTATTTGAATTGGCAATGTTCTAAATAAATAAAGCAATCTTTAATAGAGGTTATACGTCCTGTCCAAGAAATATTTGATTTTGTCCATGTGTCTTAAGTCTGAGTTTAAAATGTTGTATAGTGGTGGGTAGTTTGCTTTATAAAGATCAGATATTGTGATAGTTAAATGAATACCTAAATATTCTATATGTGTAGTAGGCCATATGAATTTATATATTTATTTTATGAAGTTTAGAGTGTTTGTGGAAAGACCTAAGCTGAGAGCTTCTGTTTTGTCATGATTCAGTCGTAGTCCAGATAGGGCACTATATTGTTCAATTGTAGATATTAATGTCTCGATTGAATACTACTGTTTTGCTAAAGTACATAAAAGGTTATCGGCAAATAGAGAACATTTGATGTGTTGATGACCTACTTTAAAGCCTTTGAATTGTTGAATTGGCTCTAATGGCTTGTGCTAGTGGTTCAATTGCTAAGACAAAAAGTAAAGGGGATAAATGGCAACCTTGTCTGGTGCCTCTTTATATGTTTATGAATGCTCTTTGGCATCCAGGGAGTTTTATATTTGCTTTAGGGGAATTATAATTTGTATGAAGCATGTTTATAAATTGTCTTTTAAATCCAAATTTAGTCGAGGTGGCAAATAAGAAAGGCCATTCAAGTGTATCAAATGATTGTTCGATATCTAATGCAAGAAGGCATATAGGGGTATTAGATGGTTTTGAAAGATGTATAATATTTAGAGTTCTTCTAATATTGTCCCCTGTTTGTCTATAGGGAATAAAACCAGATTGATCTGTCTGTATGAAACTTGGTAAGAAGTTTGAAATTCTTTTAGCAAAGATTTTAGATAGTAATTTGATATCTCCATTTAGAAGTGAAATTGGCCGATAGTGTTTGGTCTCCAGAGGATCTCTCCCAACTTTGAGAAAGAGTGTCAAATATGCATAATTTAATTCTGGAGGCATCGTCTCCTTTATGAATTGAGTTAAATAAATTACATATAAAAGGAATGAGAATATCTGAGAATTTTTATAGTATAAATTAGTAAGTCCATCGGGACTAGGTGATTTTCCAGATTTCAATTCCTTAATTACATCTTGAATTTCTTTGTAAGAAATGTCTTTATTTAAATTTTGTAGGTCAAGATGAGAAATTGAGGGAAGGTCTAATGAATTTAGGTATGTTGTGATAATATTATCTGGGGCAAAAGTTTGGGTCGAAATAGATATTTTAAAACATTTTTAAAAGTTTTTTGAATTTCATTTTGACCAGATGAAGTTCTTATTTGGGAGATTCTCGATTGGGAAAATTTAAATTGTAGTTTTCTGGATAGGAGTTTATCAGGTTTGTTTGCTTTAGAATAAAATAAATATCCAGTATTAAAAAAATAATTTTAATTCAGAGGAGATCTGCTCTTGGTATGAGGGGATAGATAAAAGATATTCATTAAGATCCAAGACCAGGGTAAATTGTGTTCCTAAAATTAAATTTAATGAGATTGTTGAGTGATCCGACCAGGTGCAGGAGTTTAAATATTTAGATATTTGCTTTAGAGGAGCTATCAAAAAGATGTCAATACTTGAATAAGAGTTATGTACTGGGGAAAAGAATGTGTATTCTTTTATCTTGTAGATGATGTCCTCTCCAAGCATCTACAAGTTTAAGTGAATGCAAAAGTTTTTTAATTTGTTAAAGTTTATTAGAAAGCGGTTTTATAATTTTATATTTAAACAGCCACTGTGGTCATAAATGTAAAATATCATATATCAACGTGCTAAACTTGAAAATCGATGTAAGAAAAAATATTACAATCTTTATTACTTTTATATGTGATCTTGCTGCTGTTCAGTCTAGCATTTTAATTTTCGCTGATCAACTTTATAAAAAAAAATTTAAAAATATCCAAAGGATGAGGTCTGCCAGAAACTCTTCTCTTGATACAGATAAAACACCAATTTTACAGGAACCCAGGTCCCAAGGCCTCACAAGATAAACAGATTTACCGAACCAAAGGTGGTCACAATTACTCTATGCATAACTACAGTAGGAGACGCATAACTATGAAAGAGACCATATCCAAGTGTCAATTACGTTGGGAAATATAAATTTAAACCCCCCCTTTATTTATTTTTTTATATATTATTTATCCTGCTTTTTTTTTCTCTAATTTTTATGGCCTGACTTTTCTCTACTTTTTGATTAGAGCAATTTCAGAAATAATTTGTCAATTGAAATGTGTAATTATATATTTCTTTAAATACCCTTATTATAGGAACAGTTTTATATAGGTTCTACAGAACCTTAGTAGGATGTAACATTTTGCTATCAAATGTGAAATCTTATTTAGTTTATTGCTTAAGGGTAAAAATTTCACAAATAAATTAGAAAACATAAAAAAAACAAGAATCTCACAATCGAGGTACAATATCACCACCAGCTAATGCAGTGTAAGCAATCCACATGAGTGGGGGTACACTCAATGGTAGTACTCACTTGTAAATTTGTCCGGATAAGAAGAGATGCCAGACTATCAGTTGTGGGAAAATCGGTGTTGTAGTTGTACCACCATTTCCACAATTTTACAAAAAACATTAATATGTGTGATTTCTGTATTTCAACTTTTCCATTTTGGTTATTGACACCTAAAAGTAAAGGGTAAATACTCCCTCTCTTGTTTACCGACCAGTGCTATAGTTACATAGTAATTTAGGTTGAAAAAAGACTTTAGTCCATCAAGTTCAACTTTTTTAGATCTTCTCTGATCTGCAATACACAGATTTATTGTTAATTGATCCAGAGGAAGGCATACAGAAAAAACAGTGAAACATTGCCAATTGTCACAACAGGGAAAAAAATATAAAATTCCTTCCTGACCCCAGATACTGGCAATCAGATTCATCCCTGGATCAATACTCCCTCTCTTTATCCAGGATAGCCCTTAATGCCCTTTTTATTTAAAAATATATCCAATCCCTTTTTAAAGTTATCTATCGAATCCGCTGTCACCACCTCCTTTGGTAGATAATTCCACAGATTAGCCACCCTTACTGTGAAGAACCCTTTTCTTTCTTTAAGGTGAAAACTTTTTACTTCTAATCTCAAAGGATGTCCCCTTGTCAGTTGAAAACCTCTTGTCACAAAAAGTTCCCTTGACAAAGCTTTGTATTGACCCTGGATGTATTTATATAAGGTAATCATATACTAGAAAAAAGGCGTCTAAGAGGGGATATAAGTGTAATTTTGTTAGT
Organism: Discoglossus pictus; assembly: GCA_027410445.1. NCBI lineage: Eukaryota > Metazoa > Chordata > Amphibia > Anura > Alytidae > Discoglossus > Discoglossus pictus. Next base: position 5,573,298 of record CM050167.1, read on the forward strand.
CTTTCTTCATAACTTAGCCCCTCCATTCCCCTTAATAGCTTTGTTGCCCTTCTCTGTATTTTTTCCAGTTCTAAAATGTCCTTTTTATGTAGTGGTGCCCAAAAGTGTACTCCATATTCCAAATTAGGGCGTACTAGGGATTTGTATAGTGGGAGAATTATATTTGCTTCCCTTGCTTCTATACCCTTCTTTGCAGATGCTGCTTGGCATTGAGCACTATTATCTAGGTGGTTGTCCACAAGTCCTCCCAAATCCCGCTAGATACCCCTAGATTTCCTCCATTAAGATTATAAATTGCATGGCTATTTTTCTTTCCCAGATGCGTAACCTTACATTTATTCATATTAAATCTCATCTGTCACTTAGATGCCCATTCCTCTAATTTATGCAAATCCCTTTGGAGGAAAAGTACATCATTTTCTGATTTAATTACCTTGCACAACTTTGTGTCATCAGCGAAAATGGAGACACCACACTCAATCCCACTTCCAAGTCATTAATAAATATGTTAAAAAGGAGGGGACCTAATAGGGAACCCTGAGGAACCCCACTTACCACATTAGTCCAACCCGAGTATGTTTCATTTACCACAACCCTTTGCTTCCTGTCTTTTAGTCAGCTTTAAATCCATAAGCAAATATTTATGGCAATTCCTGTATCCTTTAGTTTGCTCAATAGTCTCCCATGTGGCACTGTATCAAAAGCCTTTGCAAAATCAAAATAGACTACATCCACTGAGTTGCCTTGATCCAAGTTCCTACTAACCTCCTCATAGAAACTAATTATGTTTGTTTGACATAACCTATCCCTCATAAATCCATGTTGGCTCCTACTTATAATTCTGTTTTGAATAGACATATTCTTTTATATTATCCCTTATTAACCCCATCTAAAAGCTTTCCCACTACTGAAGTGAGGCTCACTGGTCTATAATTCCCCAGATTTGCTCTTGCTCCCTTCTTAAATATAGGTATCACCTCTGCCTTTCTCCAGTCATCTGGTAGAGACCCTGTGTTGAGTGAATCTTGAAAAATTAGATATAATGGTTTTGCTATTACAGAGACCAGCTCCCTCAGCTCCCTCAGTACCCTTGGATGTATTCCATCAGGACCTGGGGCTTTATTAACATTTCATTTTCCCAACCTCTTTTGGATTTCTTCCTGCGTTAACAAGTTAATTGGTGAAGGTATTGTAGCCCCATTATGTTGCAGTGTCCCAACCACTGGTACCTCCCTTGTGTATACCAAAGAAAAGAACCTATTTAGCTCATCTGCCTTTTCCTGGTCACTAATTATCAGACTGTGTCACATTGTAATGTTCCTATAGCTTCCTTCCTGGCCGCCTTCCCATTAATAGATTACAAAAATATTTTAGGGTTAGTCTTACTCTCCTTTGCAACTAACTTTTCATTTTTGTTGATTTCCTTGTACTTGCGTAAAGCAGTCTCTGTCCCCTCTTGCTTGTATAATTTAAATGCTTGTATTTTACTCCTCATCTTCATCTTTAATTCATTGCTAAGCCACATGTGTTGTGATCTACTCCTGATCTATGGTGATAAGTATGTTTATTTTCGTTAGCCCCTTACAGTTATGTTTTTTTAATTTAATCTCAGATGAGACTGTGTTGTGATCACTGTTTCCCAAAAGTTTGTCCTATTTAAAAATTTGATACTATATCAATATTATTTGTGATAACTAAATCCAAGATGGCCTCATTTCTAGTAGGCTCTTGTATAACCTGGGTCAGATAATGATCTCTGAGTGTCCCCAAGAACCTGCTCCCCTTAGCTGAACTACTGGTCTCATTTATCCAGTTTATTTCAGGTTAATTACAATCTCCCATTATTAGAACTTGCCCGTGCTTAGCTGCATTTCCAATCTGTAACAATAATTGCATTTCCTCACTTTCAATTATATTTGGGGGTTTATAGCATACTCCTACTAATATTCTTTTAGAATTTGCTGCTCTGCTATTTAACTCTAACCACAAACATTAAACATTACTGCTAGTTCCACCATAAATATCTTCTCTGACTATAAGCTTAAATTCAGGCTTAACATAGAGATATGCCCCTCCTCCTCTTTTTTACCATTGCCTCTATCTTTCCTAAATAGGTTATAACTATCCAGATTAACAGTCCAGTCATGAGAATTCATCCCACCACGATTCGGTAATGCCTATTAAATCCCATTTCTCATTAACTGCTAATAATTCTAATTCTCCCATTTTGCCTCGCAAGCTTCTGGCATTAGCGAGCATACACCTTATGTTATGAATCTGTAGTTCTGAAGTGCCTGCCACTGTACTTGAGTAATTTAGCAATACCTCCCTATTGACTGTACTAACCCTCCCCATCTCCTCCCCCATGACTAGTTAATACATTCCTTACCCCCTCTACACTTTCTACTTCTATCTCATCCCTCCCCCCCACCTACTAGTTTAAAAACTCCCCCATCCGTTCTACCATCCTTTCCCCTAGCACAAAAGCTCCATCATCATTAAGGTGCAATCCATCCCTGCTGTAGAGATTGTACTGAAGTGAGAAGTCAGCCCAGTGCTCTAAAAACCCAAACCCCTCCTTAATGCACCACTATTGGTTCACAATTCCTAGCATAATTTTTGAGACTCATTAACTTCCATAATATATCTATTTTATACATGCTCAGCTTAGTGGGTATTTGCTTGGTATAATTGTGCAAAATGGATGATAAGCACTAGGGCACATAAAGAGTCTTGGAGAACTTGTTTCAATTGCACTGCTAGTTCTGAGGAGCACAGCTCTTTTTGCATCATCATTCAGTGTGCTTGATATCTTTTGCCATATGAATAAGTATGGATTTGTAAGAAATTAACCAATAATTAAATAATAAATGTATCATTTCTACAAATAATAAGTTCTTTTGGACAAATCAATAAACGAACATATGAATAAGTTAATTAATAAGGATATATTTTGCATAAATGAATATACGGTTACACAATGGGTTTTAGACAAACAAATAGACAGTAGGAATAAAAACGATATTTACAAAAATATACTTATATGAGTAATATACTACATTATAACTAGATACTACACCACAGGTCAGCAATATCTTCAGAGTTCATGTGTCTAGGCCTCAGGTCACACCACGGCATGGCTTCTGCTTAGCTGGGCACTCCTCTGGATGGCTCTTCTGGACACCTCTTCATGGACACACACACACTCCTAGACTTCCAGACCTAGACTTCCAGACTTAGACTGACTAAACTCTCTGGGCTTTTGTATATCTTTCTTGGACACTCCCCCTTGATATGTGAGTGACCATCTCACTGAAATCATCTCACCTCCCCCAAACTCCATAAAAACTCCATAGATGGGATTCTCACACACAGATGTCCCCTTGTTTACATATAAACACTCTAGGCCAAGAGACCCCCTATTATGCTGTCTATATGATAGATGTAACAGTCCACCACACCCAATTGTTCTTTTGTTTACTCATAAACAACCTCAGGCATAAGCCTTTGTTACAGTATGAGTGGAATAGATAGTCACACCTCGACTTTCTCAGGGAATATATATATATAAGATTTATACAACTACATATATTTTACACTTATTAAAGGCACAATGTTTAAAAATGATCACTGTATAAGCCATATCTTACAGATTATAAATTTGGTGTAATGGTATGTGATACCTAACACTTATCGAGTGAATACATTCCCATTTAATAACCTGATACACAGACTTTGGCTTCAGCGGAGTGTTTCTTACATATTCTCTCTTAGTTTTTGTTTATAATATCCTTGTTGTAATTTTTCCTGAACTGTGCCTGTTCTCATTTGCCCAATTGTTGAACAGTTACAACATTGATTTTATTTCTGGCACATTTGGTTCCAGAGCTTTGCCAGATTAGCCGTTTTCCTGGACCAACCGCGGTCACTTAATAGCAAATTCAACAATACTCCTCTGACCACTAATTATTCCTCTCCTGTGTCTCTAAAGTACCATAGATTGATATAAACTTTAATAAAACTAATATTAAATGTAAATTAAATATAAAATAAATGATTAATGAAATAAGTTAATTCAGCTGGACCAGTCTGATAGTCTTGGAACTTCAAGTACACTCTCAATTTGTCTGGATCAAAGGAGGTGCTGGACCATCAGTTGCCAGAAAATTGGTGTTGTACCTGTATTGTCAATCTGGTGGGTGAGAAGTTCATACTGCTCTGAGCATTTACTTGTTTCACCTGTACTTATTCATGCACCCAACCAGTGTACATCTACTGACAAGGATGATAGACTCACAAAGTTTTTTTCACCATTTTATTTGTATTTATTAAACACATTTGCATGAAGAATAATTATTTATTAGTTTCCACTTCTATTATCTTATTTACGCGAATCTACTGCGCCATTGAATCTCATGCGCACCCCAAATTTGGAACCCATGATTCAAAAGAAACGTTTTTGCTGGCAAATGTAATGCGCATTTGTCATTTGTACAAGAAGTACCGAACAGTGAATTTGTTACCAATTTATGGTATGTTACCAACTTATGCCACTGTGCTGGGGCTCTCTGGGTGCCAGGCTTTGTGTGCCACTGTGCTGGGGCTCTCTGGGTGCCAGGCTTTGTGTGCCACTGTGCTGGGGCTCTCTGGGTACCAGGCTCTGTGTGCCACTGTGCTGCGGCTCTCTGGGTGCCAGGCTTTGTGTGCCACTGTGCTGGGGCTCTCTGGGTGCCAGGCTTTGTGTGCCACTGTGCTGGGGCTCTCTGGGTACCAGGCTTTGTGTGCCACTGTGCTGGGGCTCTCTGGGTACCAGGCTCTGTGTGCCACTGTGCTGCGGCTCTCTGGGTGCCACTTCCTCCGATGGTCACCCACTCTAGAGAGCCGAGAAGCGAGAGCTGGCGGTGTCGCGATATGTCCTGTGCTTCCCGCTTTCCCATTGAATCTAATGAACACCCCAAATTTGGTACCAGATTTTCTTTGAAAACGGTGCACATTAGATTCGAGTAAATATGGTATATTTGTTTTAAATCCATAGTGTGCTCTCAATTAGTGGCTCACAACCTTTTTTGATAGGAGGAACCCGTTGGTTATGTACCTGTGCACATGGAGACCTCCTCTGAGATACAAAGAAGGATTCTGCATATGTCACTCTACTTTTTCATCTAATTATGTACTGATCTAAACAGAGTACAATTTTGTAATAAATTAATCAATGACTAGTGATATGTTTAAGTGTTAGGTTCTCACCCATCTTGTTCTTGGTGGCCTGTCAATAATAATTCTGACACCAGTCCTGGGACCAGCCTTTGAGAACCAGTACTAGAATATAAAATTGAAACATATTCTCACTGTAAGACTCTTTGAAATGGAACCAGACATGTTTTTGAATATTCTTTCACAAATAGCTGAGAAAACATACTAATTTTGATGACCACTAGCCATGAAACATCAGCTTAATATTGTTGTTATGCCCCCAGCTGCTCTAAATCCTTTAATACCTTCTTTTATATGGCATTTGTATCACTGTCCCATGAAAATTCCATTGCTTGAAAAGAATGACTTCCCACCGTGTGACTGCTCCATTCACACAATGTACTGCTTGGAGGGTTGGCCCCTTCCTGTTGGAAGAAGAGAAAGAGGGTCACATTGATCACAACAAGCAGTCAACAGATTGACCCAGTATGTGGGAAGTTGGAATATTTCATTAGGCAGCCACCATGCATGTTAATGTGCAAAGCTATGATGTGCTGCCAAAGCATTGTGTTTGAGAGCATATATATCACCAGTGACAACAAGTTTATTTAAAGGATACAATCTATGGTCATGTATGATTGGTTTTGCCATTCATTCCAAGATTTCTCTCATTTTGTGCCACTATATAAAAAAGCAATTTAAATGAATGTAAAACAGACATGGGAGTTGTGTGTGTGCAGCAGAGCGTTCAAGAATATAGTGCTGCATAGATACTAGCTTGGGTCCCAAATACAGAGTAGGACAACCTGGGGATATAGAAGTGTGGTATGGAATCTACACAAGACACAACTACATTTCTAATCCACTCTCTCGTATCTCGCCTTGACTACTGCAACTTGCTCCTTGATGGCTTCCCCACTCCAATCCATAATGAATGCCTCCACTAGACTCATCTTCCATACTTGACTCTCATTGTCTGCCGCTCCCCTCTGTCCGTCACTCCACTGGCTTTCCGTAGCCTCCAGAATAAAATTTAAAATCATGACCCTAACTTATAATGCCCTCCGCAACAGTCCACCTGCTTATATCTATGATTTTCTCTCAAAATACTCCACCAAACTCCTGTCACTCTACCTTCAGGACTTTTCTTGTCCTAGCCCTACTTTATTGAACTCCTTGCAAACTTACAATCTAAAGGGTATGGCTGGGCAAGACTGCAATCTGATGTCCATATTTTGGGAACAACCTCTATGTACGTTTGATTTTAAGCTAAAAAAATATGACCCTCTATTGTTTTGCAATGTATTGAAATAGTTTTTGTCCTGTACAGAATATTGTTGTGTGTTACAAATAATTGAAATAATAATATATAGGAAACAAGGAGCTAATTCACATAGTTGGAGGTCTCATTGTGCAAAGGTTTGTATGTGTGCAAAGCAAACTGGATATTTTTGAAGCAATTTAGAGGGAAGTGATTGTAGAGGACATTAATTCTTCTGTATGCCGGGTTTGTTAATCAGGAAGTCGCATTCCGTATTGGCTGAAGGCACTAGGTGGAGGGATCTACAGTTCTCCAGACCTGAAGAAGAATTTACATGAACTAATGTTTGCTTGTACTGTTTAAGGCATCAGATGATTTGTTAGGCCTATCTTCAAATGATATTTGAGTGGCAGATCACAATCTAGAATAGTCAAACTGTTCTGTGCTTGGTTCTTGGTTTAACAAGTAACAACTGCTCACTAACTTAAGACCCTTTCTAACTGGGCTCCACCATAAGTAGATCCCATTATTTTTAGTGCTCCATTTCAATGTGTTGGAATGCTTATTTTACCTCCTCTAAATATGGTTTGTGTCTGGTACAAATAAACCCTAGCACTATGTCTCGTCTTACCATGTGCTCCCATCTCCGAGTACCACCTGGCCTTGCCCACTGGGAGGATGGAAGAGTTTATCTCCCGGTAGGCTGTGGATGGTGTATTCTGTTCGGTATCCTCCCATCCGGTTTCATTTCAGCTTACCCTCCTTATCTAATTTTGCTTATTTTACAGTTTAAAATTAAATTTTTTATGGTTGGTCCTATCCCTCCCCATCACCAGGTGGGGATGTGAGGAACTATGGATTGGCTCTATAAAAGGGCCAATCTATGGTTATTCTGTAGAAATATACTGTCTCGTCTTCACAAAAGAGACAATTACGGCCATGTGTTTCTAATAAGCTTTTCGAGTGATTTCTTATAGATAGCACACAGCATCGGAGACATCAAGAGGCTTTTGCAGCCAGTTGCTTTAATGGTCTTTAGGAATAGGTTTGCGGCAGATGAGATCCGCTTCTGAAATTGATTCTGGTTTGCCCACAGCAATTAACTTTTTTCTACTTTAATTTTTTTTTTGCACGAACTGAATCAATTATGACAGCACACAAGAGGAAATGATTGGTCTGGACCCAAGTCAAAGTAAATAGGGCCAACTGTTGAATACTTTGAATTCTATAGTTTTCATCTAGATAGGCAACAGGACCATTTTAATGGGATCAGTTTGTTGCTGAGGTCCAGAGGTGACTTGTGCACTATCAAGGGTATTCAGAGAATATGGTTTGAATTCTTCTAGTAGGTCCTTTTATTATTTCTTCTGCATTACATGAGATGATGGCAGTGAGGACCATAAATATGTCTTCTATATTATGGGTTTGTATTTCATAACAAGAATTCCATTTACAAGTCTAGTGTATCAATATATTATTTTTAATAATCCCTTTGTTCACATGAAGATATTTATGCAGCTCAGAGCTGCTACTAGACACTTGAAGAAACCTCATCTGCGACGAGTGACTTTTGCGACCAAAAAAATGTTATCATCTTCTATAGCTTGAGGTATAGGAGCACCAGGGAGGAAGCTGAAGGATGGATCATTTAAAACACACATTTTAAAAGTGTTCTAAGCAAGATATCACACTTAGAATTTGTGCTCTGTAATTACTGTTTCTCCCCTGAAGGAAATACATTTTTACAGGTATATAATGCCATATAATTATGTAACTGGAAGTATTGTCATGTTTACTTACGAATTAAAAATGTTACACACAACGAGGCAGCTAAGGTTATGGCCATGTACACTGTGCCAAGTTTCCTCTGGTTTCCTCCAAGTTAAGTGTCTTAACCTTGTATATATGAGTGGAAGACGACATCCGAGGGTGAGCTACAAACACGGGCTGTTTGCTGTGCTCGGCTGTTGGGGGTTACCTCTTTTCATCGCGTTAAACAGCAAATGATTACGCCATTCTTAAAGGGGTCAGACCATACTCCCAGTAAACCATTTAAATCTATCCAAATGCATGGTAGGGTTTTAACGCTGTCAATAGAGAGAAGAAATAACCGATATACGTAGGTCTTGACTGCAGCACCAAGCTATTCATTGTACTTTTGGTATTTATTAAAACATTTATATGATTACAAGTGTTATGGAATAATTGTGATAGTCTCGTTTTCATTCTCTAGAATATTTTAGGAAAATAGTTCCATGCAGTGTTTCAGGTAATCACATACAGGGAGTGCAGAATTATTAGGCAAGTTGTATTTTTGAGGATTAATTTTATTATTAAACAACAACCATGTTCTCAATGAACCCAAAAAACTCATTAATATCAAAGCTGAATATTTTTGGAAGTAGTTTTTAGTTTGTTTTTAGTTTTAGCTATTTTAGGGGGATATCTGTGTGTGCAGGTGACTATTACTGTGCATAATTATTAGGCAACTTAACAAAAAACAAATATATACCCATTTCAATTATTTATTTTTACCAGTGAAACCAATATAACATCTCAACATTCACAAATATACATTTCTGACATTCAAAAACAAACCAGTGACCAATATAGCCACCTTTCTTTGCAAGGACACTCAAAAGCCTGCCATCCATGGATTCTGTCAGTGTTTTGATCTGTTCACCATCAACATTGCGTGCAGCAGCAACCACAGCCTCCCAGACACTGTTCAGAGAGGTGTACTGTTTTCCCTCCTTGTAAATCTCACATTTGATGATGGACCACAGGTTCTCAATGGGGTTCAGATCAGGTGAACAAGGAGGCCATGTCATTAGATTTTCTTCTTTTATACCCTTTCTTGCCAGCCACGCTGTGGAGTACTTGGACGCGTGTGATGGAGCATTGTCCTGCATGAAAATCATGTTTTTCTTGAAGGATGCAGACTTCTTCCTGTAACACTGCTTGTAGAAGGTGTCTTCCAGGAACTGGCAGTAGGACTGGGAGTTGAGCTTGACTCCATCCTCAACCCGAAAAGGCCCCACAAGCTCATCTTTGATGATACCAGCCCAAACCAGTACTCCACCTCCACCTTGCTGGCGTCTGAGTCGGACTGGAGCTCTCTGCCCTTTACCAATCCAGCCACGGGCCCATCCATCTGGCCCATCAAGACTCACTCTCATTTCATCAGTCCATAAAACCTTAGAAAAATCAGTCTTAGAAAAATCAGTCTTGAGATATTTCTTGGCCCAGTCTTGACGTTTCAGCTTGTGTGTCTTGTTCAGTGGTGGTCGTCTTTCAGCCTTTCTTACCTTGGCCATGTCTCTGAGTATTGCACACCTTGTGCTTTTGGGCACTCCAGTGATGTTGCAGCTCTGAAATATGGCCAAACTGGTGGCAAGTGGCATCGTGGCAGCTGCACGCTTGACTTTTCTCAGTTCATGGGCAGTTATTTTGCGCCTTGGTTTTCCACACGCTTCTTGCGACCCTGTTGACTATTTTGAATGAAACGCTTGATTGTTCGATGATCACGCTTCAGAAGCTTTGCAATTTTAAGAGTGCTGCATCCCTCTGCAAGATATCTCACTATTTTTGACTTTTCTGAGCCTGTCAAGTCCTTCTTTTGACCCATTTTGCCAAAGGAAAGGAAGTTGCCTAATAATTATGCACACGTGATATAGGGTGTTGATGTCATTAGACCACACCCCTTCTCATTACAGAGATGCACATCACCTAATATGCTTAATTGGTAGTAGGCTTTCGAGCCTATACAGCTTGGAGTAAGACAACATGCATAAAGAGGATGATGTGGTCAAAATACTCATTTGCCTAATAATTCTGCACTCCCTGTATATAGTTGTCAACAGTGCGGGTTGACAAAAGCTGTTGCTAACGCTGCGGCCCTCGCTGCGGCCAAAGGCGCTCCTTGCCAGGAACCGCGGACTTTAAGGCCGCATTTGCGGAGGTGGAGGCTCCCACCACGACCGCAACCTTTACGGACTTAGCATCCGCAAATACGAGCCGCACCACTTACAAACAAAAATATTACGACCTCGCAAAAATACAACATTAGCGTTTGAAACCTGCGCACACAAAAACACTAAAAACACAAAAAATACACACAACAAACACATAAAAAGCTTACCCACAGCAAGAGGGGGCACCCAGGACCTCTGAAAGTGAAGTTACAAGTCAATTTAGGTAGAAATTAAAGAGTTTAGACACCAGAAAATCCCCTAAGCAAGAGAAAAAATGGCCGCCGAACAAAACGAAAACGAGGCTACAGGACCCTAAACACGCAAAACACCACCAAACACATACAGATTTTTCAAAAAAGCCGTACGAGGTAAAGAACAAGGACGCAAAATCAGCCACAGCCGCTTAATACACACATTAGGCGCCATTTTACAACACTAACTTACGCAATGAGGAAGTACACAGCTACCCTAACGGATTTCCCTCGCGCACGCAGCCTATTTACACTACACACTGCACACATTGCTGACACACTCAACACTCAAAACACACATTAGATGCTGCGGCAGTATCAAAACAGATTGTCAGCTCTTCAACACAATGCTTCCTGCAGATATTACTTCCAAATAGGTAAAGTATATTCATTTTCTAATGTATTATTTATTTGATAACCAGACACCAAACAGCATTAGCTCACTTACAATTTCATTGCCGTCATTTTTTGACGGGCAATATTCTAGTACTGTATAATAGTTGTAACATTTGGACCCAATGTACATAAAAGCATGCACGGATTTATTTATTTATTTTTTTGCATTTATTTTCCTTTTCATGTTTATGTTGTTTACAGCGCCTTTTAACATATTTACTTCATATACTTCATATACTTCATATACTTCATATACTTCATATACTTCTGATATAATGAACAAAACATATTGTTTATGTTGGTATTAAACCGAAACACCAAAATAACTGACAGATGAAAGGATGATTATTACTGGGTGTTCTGGCATGTAAAATAACTCGATGACAAATTAATTTCTCGGTAATACGTATTTTCTTGTCTGGATCACCATTCTACCAACTTTTTATGAAATTGGGATCTTTCTAGGGCGATTTATTTCTGTCCACATTTCAGTGAGCTGCCATAGTTTTCAGTATGTTCTGTCACCAAATCCAAGCATGCAACAAAATACCCATTACCGGCTAATGTTTGCTAAGTCTGCTTTGCTATCCCGAGCTCACTAAGCTTTTGCTTTTTGCCAGAAATGAAGAAATCCTCTAGTTCCACGGACTATTGCTATCCTGCTCGCCCTTACTCTCTTCTAGTGTTTGTTAATTCCTAGCATTTGGTGCTACATTGGCTTCCCCCATGTAGAATTGTGTGGCTCCAGGTAACATGTTACAATAAGGTTGCTTGTGGACTTATCTGGCAGACACAAATATGGCGTGTTCGCACTGCACTGCATTTAGTGGTCATGATGCAACTACTACAGCAATATTGTGGCATTATTTAAATGTATGTCTGACCTGCAAGGTAAGTTGTTTGATCTCCCATTGCATCTCCTAAAGCACAGAGAGGAATATTCCAAGCTGTAGCAGGGGTACGTAACCTTGTGATGTCAACAGGTCAAGGAATTAAGGAGAGCACACCTTTAATTTAGACATCAAGTGATTTGGGACTAAGACGATCATCTCCTGTTTCTGTAAGTGATCAGTCTTGGGCAAAAACCTTAAATAATTCCCTCCAAGTTTCTCTTTGGGGATCTCCCCAGGAGAGTTGACATGTAGATTCAATGCCAGGCTAGACCAAGTGGCTCTCTATTGCTTACGTATTCTGGTATAGTCCCTATTCAATATGGTATCCCACGCTAGGGGAGATGCATCGGTGCCTGGACAGTTCAGTCTGAGTGACCAACTTTGACCAGTGCCCATTTCACTCAAGCTAATTGCAGGGCATCTGTCAATTCTTTAATGCATTATTAATACTTATGTCCAAGACCAGCGTTCAGCTCTCCGGCCTTGGCATCCCTAGCAGCCTCTTGGGATATCTGACCAAAACCAAACCTTCCAGATAGGAGGTATCCCTTCGGGGATCATAGACTTACTCTATCTTTGTACCCTACCAATTTGTATTCATATTTGTAGTCTCACATAAAAGATCCCTTCTTTTATATGGGGTTTTCCATTTAATAACATTTTTCTAACTTTTATTCTCCCTTACTAGATGTCTGACCAATGTCTGCTCTTTTCCCAAGTACCAGATCACTGGTTAAGCAAAAACCTACTTAACCCTTTCATACAAAATAAACCGTGCATTGCCCTCCAATAAATGAATTCACCATCTCCCAATGAAAGGGTTACGTCTTGGCCTGTTGACTGCACATGAAGACCACAAAAATAATCCCCACTAATTTATTAAGGAAGAGAATATTTTCTTGGTTTAATTACAAGCTTTCATTTAACTATTCTTAAACCTGGAAAATTAAATATAATTTGTAAGTATTTCTATATTATTATATTGTCCCTCTGTAATGTGTTTGTTTTCTTGATAGCAAGCCTGTAGACCTTTCTTTGATATTAGTCAAATTTTTCTTATATTACCCTTTTTTTTTTTTTTCTTTTCTTTTTTTACAATTGGCGAGTGAGCATCATCTAAAACACCTAATTAATTAACTTAAATATTTATCTTGCAATTAATCTCCTGAATTTAAATTTTACGTCTAGTGTAATTATTTGTATTATTCTGTCCTGCGGATGAGGATGCGTATCACATGAGATTGCTGTATCTTTATTGCACATGAAACTGTGGTGGTCATTTACACACAAGTCACAGTTTTATTTGGATTAAAGAGTGAAAATACACGGTGGACACATTTGCATGTCCCACCCAATTACCCAGAGGGCAGTGCAATAATTATTAATGTGAATTCTGAGCAGAAAATACGTTTTTTAACTTATTTGTAGATATTCAAATATGAACACAAATGTACTAAAAACAGTCCCACAATATGTCCTATACTGGTGTAAGATCCAATAATACGGCAATATACCTGAACCTTTAACTCCGTCGTCTGCTGCTCTGCTTGGTTACTTTGATGAACACTAAAAACAATACATTCCAGTTGTCCGATTACTAAATATTAACCCATTCAACATCTAACTGGTTTAATGTGTTCTCTTCCTAATCCACAAACAATATTCTTTTGGGAAATATTTTTTTTAATTACAAGTACAACACAGATTTCCTGGCCACTGATGGTCTGGCACCTCCTTTGGTCCAGACTGACTTATAAGAGCGTACTTGGAGTTCCAAGACCATCAGATTAGTTCAGCTGTGTTATTGTATTTCACTAATCATTTAATTTAATAATTTAATATTTGTTTCCATCGATCCATGTTACTTTAGAGATGCAGGAGAGGTATCATTAGTGGTCAGAAGAGTATTGTTGCGTGGCCTCTGTTAGTCCGGCAAAACGTCTACGTATAAGGCTCTGTAACCAAGGGGCTGGAAAATCAATGTTGTACCTGTATGTATGTATATATATATTTAAAGGCATTATCTTACTTATGTTCTCAGATATATCAGAAAACCAACCACTAATCCAATGCAGTCCTGATATTATAATATTATCATGTTATATTAAGAAGTCTTGAGACATTAAGTCCATACGGATATCACAAAGAAATTGTTGCTTGAGCATTTAACAAATTGCATATACAGGTTTTGTATATAATTTCAATACAGAGTTTAGAAAATGTTGTTTATTTTATCGTTTTTGCAGATGAACCAGAAACGAGAGATGCTTGGTGGGCCGAGATACGTCAGGAGATAAAATCTCACGCCAGAGCGCTTGGGTGTCATGCTGTAGTAGGCTACAGTGAGTCCACGAGCATTTGGTAGGTTTGGGTGAAGATTGTTATGAGCTATAATAAACATATCAAGCCAAAGAAACTATCAGAGAACTGCAGCTGTGTCACAACATGTGACAATTTAATGTCTAAAATAAGTTAAAAAAAAAAACTTGTTTCCTGCCCAGAATTCACAGAAATACAGTTATTACACTGCATTCTGTGAACCTGGGCAAAGGCCTCGCTCTTGTAATCCAATACCATTTTAAACATGGCTTCCTTACGGCAGGCATATGCTTAATTACAAAACCCGGGATGGATTATACACAAGTCAGGAAACCCACCCACAGACAGCTTGTGTAGTAGATTTTGTAGGGAGGTAGTTTACCAAAACAATAATTTAATTTATGGTGGGCAGAAGAGCAACAGAAGCCTCCACCGTACAGTAGTAAAGTAATATATGTATATAAATCAAATGCACATCTAATTCACTTTTAGTAATGTATATGCACATTTTTTGAGAGTGTAAACAAAAATTTTCTGTGCTCTGTAATTGGGAAAGAAAGTGCCGGCTCCTTCGTCTTGATGACTCTTAATCTTTTGTGGCAATTGGACCAAATATCCCACTGGATTATCCAACTCAAAGACCTTCTTACAAGATCCAATACCACTGCCTACACGTTCTGTCTCATGACTTCTTTAGGGCTTGGATCTCAAAATGTAACCTCTAATGTTTAAAGGATGACTTGCTTGGTGGGTGAGGGTCTGAACAAGTAGCAAGAACTTGACGTCCGGAAGTAAACACGATCTTATAGATACAGTTATAGTCACATTGACCTGATAAAATAGACTTGAAGAAAGAAAATTGTCTGTATCTTTTTTGCAGAGATTACAATATAAACATTTTGGAAGCTTCCTTAGAAACCCCATCCTTCTTTTCATACGTCATCGTATATTTTGTGGTGATTAGTTGATGGACATCCTTCAGCACGGTTAAGAATGAGGTGAAGCAGGACTTGGTTGTGAGCTGAAGGAAATGGCGCTTGTAATTAAATTACGGTATAGAGGTCTCAGTAGGAAGGTTTTCCTGACTGGACATGACTTTTGTTATGTTTTAGTAAAGTATATTTTCTTGACTTTTAGCAACTGCTTACATTTTTTAGTGGTAAACTGAAAAAAAAATCCCAAAGTCTTGCATCCATTCATGTTAGAATTAATATAGTAAATTGTAGTAAGGGCAGTCACAAAACTTGAACACATTTTAAGTCTTCCAGTTAGGAGGTATCCCCTTGGGGATCATAGTCTGGGGATATCTAGTCCTCTATAAGTATTTTTTATGTTGTAAGCAGTGCCAATTTGACAGAATTAAAATACGATTTCCCAATTTTTCCATTTTTGTTCGTTACACAAACCGTTTCATTTACAAAGTTATATGTGAAGTTTTGGATCTGGCTCATATGTTCAGCTGTAATATTTTGTAATACAGTTTAAGTTACAGATGTGTTCTTCAGATATTATTGGCATGAACCCCCAAATATGAATCTGTAGCTGCTAGTATTGCTACGTCTGGTCATGGAGACGCCATGACACAAGCCTCCCATTTGTATAGAAGTGCTAGTGATGAATTTGAGAGAGGCACAATATGAAGTTTGTGTTACAGCCCGGTCATGGTACAGCAACCTCCTGATAGATGCACCTTGGAGTAAAATCTTAGCACTAACATTCCAAGACCTCTGCACCTCTATCGATCACTCGCCTCCAGGTTTAGCCCCAAACTACACGTTTCATTACGCACCAGACCTGATCCTGTCTTATTCCTTCCACTCCCCCATATGACTCTCCAAATCCTTTCCTGACCTTTGGAATTGCACATTTTGCTCTCCACTACAGAGTATCAAGCATCCTTTAAATACTTATATATTCAAAGAACCTATAACGCTCACACTTACAACATTCAGATATCCAATACCTACTGGCTCAGTCTCCGCCATGACACGCAGCCGCCTCCTCTAACCTTCTGTACAATATTTATCTCCTCCATTACTTATGCATTAGTTCTATAGGATATCACATTTTCATGGTATATTGTGTATTGCTCCCTTGTGTACAGAGCTGTGTGAAATATTGGGGTTTCATAATTAAAGATTAATAATGTTGTTGTTTGTCTGAGGAAGAGGATGATGATGATGAGCTGCCTGGGTTCACATGGGGCATTTCACTGCTTTATGTCCAGAGGCTGTTGGTCACAACGTTTTTTGACTTCTCTTCTCTCTTTTATACTACTTACGTCTCAAACACTGACATGTTGTTTTGCAAGTAAAATCCCTCTAATATTTTCTTTTATTTCCTTTCTCCCTTCAGTGAAGAAGTCTGTATTTTGTCTGCATCTGGTACGGCCGCTGTACTGAACCCCAGATTTCTGCAGGATGCTGCCACAGAAAGCGGATTGGACCAAAGGTTATCATGGCAGCCGGGCTTCTTAATAGGGTCAGAGAAGGGAGAGGTTGATTTTTTCCTTCAGAACCAGGATAGTTCTGCTCCTCTAGGGTAGGTCACACTGATATAGCCCAGGGTGCAGGACAACCACTTGCCACGATTTAACTAACATCAGCAGAGGTAACTGATCTCTGTGCAAAGTCTAATAGCCCTATCTGTAGGATTAATGGTCGAGCAATGTTTAAAGGACAGACCTACCTATAATATTAGTGTGATGGGACCACTGAAGTCCTATATTTATTGTATGCTCCTTTGAAGCATTGGCCAACATTTCAGGTAAATGTATTTAGAAAGAAATTAAATATAACCTTTTATTTGTTAAGTTTAATATGTAATTACATTTTACTGTGGCAGCAGTTGTTTGTCGCCTTTGGATTCCTTTAACATTTTTATTTTATTAATTTGTTGAAGTTCAATCAAACTCAGTTGTGTTAGGATTATTCTTTATGGGCTAATGTCGATTAGCCAAATCCAAAAAATGACATATGACAAAACACAAAAATCTACATTTTATGACCCAATGAAATTGAGACCATGTTCTTAGTATCTCTATCTATCTATCTGTCTCTCTGTCTGTCTCTGTCTATCTATCTATCTATCTATCTATCTATCTATCTATCTATCTATCTATCTATATCTATATCTATATCTATCTATCTACAGTGGATATGAAAAGTCTACTCACCCCTGTTAAAATGTCAGGTTTCTGTGCTGTAAAAAAATTAGACAAAGATAAATCATTTCATAACTTTTTCCACCTTTAATGTGACCTATAAACTGAACAACTTAATTGAAAAACAAACTGACATCTTTTAGGTGGAGGGTAGAAAAATAAAAAATAAAAATAATGTGGTAGCATAAGTCTGCACACCCTCTTATAACTGGGGATGTAGCTGTGTTCAGAATTAAGCAATCACATTCCAAATCGTGTTAAATAGGAGTCAGCATACACCTGCCATCATTTAAAGTGCCTCTGATTAACCCCAAATAAAGTTCAGCTGCTCTAGTTGGTCTTTCCTGAAATTTTCTTAGTCGCATCCCACAGCAAAAGCCATGGTCCACAGAGAGCTTCCAAAGCATCAGAGGGATCTCATTGTTAAAAGGTATCAGTCAGGAGAAGGGTACAAAAGAATTTCCAAGGCATTAGATATACCATGGAACACAGTGAAGATAGTCATCATCAAGTGGAGAAAATATGGCACAACAGTGACATTACCAAGAACTGGAGCTCCCTCCAAAATTGATGGAAAGACGAGAAGAAAACTGGTCTGGGAGGCTACCAAGAGGCCTACAGCAACATTAAAGGAGCTGCAGGAATATCTGGCAAGTACTGGCTGTGTGGTACATGTGACAACAATCTCCCGTATTCTTCATATGTCTGGGCTATGGGGTAGAGTGGCAAGACGAAAGCCTTTTCTTACGAAGAAAAACATCCAAGCCAGGCCACATTTTGCAAAAACACATCTGAAGTCTCCCAAAAGCATGTGGGAAAAGGTGTTATGGTCTGATGAAACCAAGGTTGAACTTTTTGGCCATAATTCCAAAAGATATGTTTGGCGCAAAAACAACACTGCACATCACCAAACGAACACCATACCCACAGTGAAGCAACATGATGTGGGGCTGTTTTTCTTCAGCTGGAACTGGGGCCTTAGTTAAGATAGAGGGAATTATGAACAGTTCCAAATACCAGTCAATATTGGCACAAAACCTTCAGGCTTCTGCTAGAAAGCTGAACATGAAGAGGAACTTCATCTTTCAGCATGACAACGACCCAAAGCATACATCCAAATCACCAAAGGAATGGCTTCACCAGAAGAAGATTAAAGTTTTGGAATGGCCCAGCCAGAGCCCAGACCTGAATCCAATTGAAAATCTGTGGGGTGATGTGAAGAGGGCTGTGCCCAGGAGATGCCCTCGCAATCTGACAGAGCAAAGAAGAGCGGGCAAATCTTGCCAAGTCAAAATGTGCCATGCTGATAGACTCGTACCCAAAAAGACTGAGTGCTGTAATAAAATCACAAGGTGCTTCAACAAAGTATTAGTTTAAGGGTGTGCAGACTTATGCAACCATATTATTTTATTTTTATATTTTTCCTTCCCTCTACCTAAAACATTTCAGTTTGTTTTTCAATTGAGTTGTACAGCTTATAGGTCACATTAAAGGTGAAAAAAGTTCTGAAATGATTTATCTTTGTCTCATTTTTTTACAGCACAGAAACCTGACATTTTAACAGGGGTGTGTAGACTTTTATATCCACTGTATCTATCTATCTACCCATCCTTATTAAATTGGAATATTTCACATATCAGCTACTGTAACTAAATTGAATATATATGTATATACTATCACTGTTGTGCCATTACTATTTTAGAAGGTTAAAGGGATATGGAGGGTTTCTGGGTGTTACTAGGTATGTAATATTTTGTGTATCTATTTACTTTTATGTACTGGGTAGGGCTGGATGTCCTAGCCTATCAGGGACCATGGCTCAGTAGCATGTTACAGAATGTTGCGGAGAAATGGTCACTGATTGGTTAGTATGCAACACAGTGCAGCAAGTACTACACTGCAGTGGGCAGACCCATGCAATGACTATTTGTTTTATTTTACTCCATAAAAACAGAGCTTATAAACACTTCTCATTAAAATAAAGATAACCACGGACATTATACACCTAGTAAAATTCATAAAACGTATGTGTCTCTTTAATACACACGTTAAAAAAGGTACTCTGACCTCTAGCCACCAAGAACCAACATTTTTTTAAACCAAAAATAAAAATATGAATAGGTTGCTGCCCAGTATTTCTTACTTGCTTATAATAAATAGCCAATGTAATCCTTCAAAGGAATGGACTGTCACCGACGACTTCCCTCTCTTTGGGGAAGCTTAAAACCTATCAGGATATAAATGCGCAGAACATCTAAACAACCAGCCATGGTCTAGATACACACGATATTATTACATTTATAATTCGTGGCACATGGGAAAAACACGTATGGTCATAATAAAGCCGTTTGTCTTTGCCATTTTCATTAGATCGCACTTCTAAATACGAACGTACACATAGAACGTAACGCCCCCATTATTGCTTTTGCAGGTGACAAACCCCCCAACATGTCTCCACTTGTGTTTATTTTGTTCTTTACCACAAACTGTTTTAATTTAACCTCCAATTTCTACTGAAGCAGTCACACGTATGTGTATGTTTGTTATCCTAGGTTCATAGTATATCATCTCCGTGATTGTGTCGTTATGGCCTAGTGTCGTTGGGTTTTGTTCTTGCTGTTATTCAAATCAAGTCTATAAGAGGAAGAGAATACTTAAATTTGACCGCAGCCCCATTCCAGTTGACCCAACATTTCCTTATTTAAAACGGCACATTATTATTATTAGTTTGTAAAGTGCCAACATATTCCGTAGCTTTATGCGGGGGTTAAGTACGAGGCAGTGAAATGGTGGGGTCTGTCTTTGAGCTTAAAATCTAATTTAGATAGAGCTTGTTGCCAGAGCACCGACACAAGATGGAAAACTCACAAACTTACATCTAAAGGGTTTAAGTGTGATACAGGAGGGTTATAGATACAAGATGGCGGTGTAATATGCTCAAGCAAGTGGACGTGTCTATGTGTTGCACTGTAGATTGTGTGTGTGAGTGATATTGTGTGTAGAGTCTTCAGTTGTGTAGATTGTGGCTGTGCGTTGTAAGTGTAGAGTGGGGAGTTGTGTAGATTGTGTGTGTAAGTGATATTATGTGTAGAGTGTGCAGTTGTGTAGAGTGTGAGTGATATTATGTGTAGAGTGTGCAGTTGTGTATATTAAGGATGAAGATAATTAGCTTGTTTATGCAGATGCATTTTTTGTGAATTTTTAAAGGTTTTGTGTCAGGAAGAGCTGAGTGGAGCGAGGCAAGGAGTTCCAGAGTAGGAGCAGCACGAGAAAAGTCCTGAGATAAGAGAGAAGGAAAGAAGAAGGTCATTAGGGAGAGTATTTGGAGACAAGTTGGGTCTAGTAGATGCGTTAAATGTGGAGACAGATGGGTGATGTGGAGGCCGGCAAGGAGTGAGTTGCAGTAATCAGGGAAAGCGATTCGGAGATTATTTTTTTTTGCGGAAAATGACATAATATTGTTTTCTCACCTTATGCTCTGCAATAAAAATCATGGTGCCAAAGGTTGGATTGAGAATCTAGTTGAGGAGGGCATAGCAGGCATTAGTAGTAGTGGGATAAAGGTGACACGGTGATTATGTTGGTCATGGTGTGTAAGTTGATAGGTGTACGTTCTGTCATGGTGACATATTGATATGGTAGGTGGGGGCTTACAGTTTGATGGTAGTTTACTGGAATGAAGAGTCAACGACCTGAAGCGAGAGTCTTGGCGTGAAGGGTAAACAAATGGAAAAGAGTAAAGTTGGGTTTGTGACTAAGGGTTGTGCAGCATTATTGTGTCAAAATATCTATCGAAGTTTATCCTATCATAATATAAATGTAGTGATATCACAATTGACCTTTTCTAAAACTGCTGTCAAAAGGAAATCTCACATATATTGGTGCAGTTGGTTGTGGCTGGTTTCATTCTTTGTTTCAGGCCTTTATGTCTGGCTCCTAAAGCCTTATCTTTCCGCTGTTTACTTGGATTATATTGTGGTTCTGTGTTTGGTAGATTTGTTTGTAATTTGGTTTTCGTTCTCTTACAAACAGACCTGAAGAATCGTCCCCGTCTCCGTGTACTTTTTGCCACATACCGTATGATGAACTGAACATGCCTTTCCCGGCTCACCTCGCTTTCTGCTGCAGCTGTAGAAAACAAAAAGTCCCAGACGTTCTCTTCACAACAATCGACCTGCCCGTCGAATCCCAGGTCGTTGGGAAAGGCTGTCTTATCCAAGCTAGGTATTTATATCTGGGTATATGTAGAGAAAAGTTATCCACATAGTCACACCTGTTCTACACAGAGGTCCCTGCATAAGGCTTTGTATTATTATTCTGTTTTAATACATACAGACAAAAAGAAGAAGAGCTCAATCTGTGATTGTGGACATGATAATCCACTCTGAGAGCGGCCACTTTTAGCCACTTGTGCCCTTGACAGGGAGAAGTATCCCGTAGTATCAGTCTGGTCCCACTCAGTAGAGGGGTCCAGTCATCAGCAGGCGCAGCACAGTGAGCGCGTCTGACGCTCCCTACCCCCAAACCCCAAGGATCAATTTCATACAGACAGAAAAAAAAAAAACAATGGCTCTCCTGTAAATCTAATACTAAGAAAAAAAAAGAAAAAAAAAGTATCCAACAAGGTGAAACTGGTCTCAAAATGATATTCACATTGATACAATATGTCCGGCAACAAAGATATTAACTGATGTATTTTTTCCCTATTATATGTTTTTGAGCGAGGGGAAGAAATGTAAGGGAACAGGGATGGGCAGTAGAAATGGAAGTAGGGTTTAGGGAAACAAATAACATTTCACAGATCTCATTGCTTATAATGTGTAATATAAGCCAGTGATTCTTTTCTAATAGAATTTACAATTTTAGAGGATTATAAATAACATATAATATTGATAAGATCTGTCAGTCAGTATCTTCCTTGTGTTGCCGTCTGAGTGCAACCCCCGTACGTCAAGCTGTGGTGTCACTTAAAAATTCTAATCTCTGTATATATTGTTCTGAGACTACTTCCTAACTACCTTTTTATCTTTTAATTAATAATCGATTGTAGAGCTTGAGAAAATGGAGCCCCAGGTGCATGTGTATATATGCACAAATATACATATACTATCTCTACATAGCAGCCAGTCCCTCTCATCAGCCATCTTCACATAGCACCCGGTGCCTCTGAACATCCGCCACCACACAGCACCCAACTCCTCTCCGTATCCACAACACATAGCACCCATCCTTATCTCCTTTGCTCCACACTTTGCATCCAATGTGTGATCCCTGTTTCTAGACCATACCAAGTTTTCTTAGTTCCATAATTAATTTGCCCCTTTTTGGTGTTTCTTTGCAGGTTATGTCGACTGAAAAAGAAAGCTCAGGCAGAAGTAAATGCAACAGCCATCAGCAACCTGCTGCCGTTCATGGAGTACGAACTGCACACCCAGCTAATGAACAAGCTGAAACTGAAAGGCATGAACGCCTTGTTTGGCCTAAGGATCCAGATCACCGTAGGGGAAAACATGCTGCTGGGGCTGGCAGTAAGTACTGCTATCAGGACCCGTCTAGACCTCTCATTATCACAGGGCCTACATTTGTGAAGCTACCGCTGATGCAGGCAGTGCAATGCACTGGAGGGGGTGGGGGATCTAATGAATTGTATTTTTTTATATTTAATTTATTTAATTTTTTAAATTGCAATCACACCCCTGACCCAACCCCTCGTTCAGTCTCTCCTTTGCCCAACTCCGTCCCTTTCAGTCTCTCCTTTACCCAACTCCGTCCCTTTCAGTCTCTCCTTTACCCAACTCCGTCCCTTTCAGTCTCTCCTTTACCCAACTCCGTCCCTTTCAGTCTCTCCTTTGCCCAACTCCGTCCCTTTCAGTCTCTCCTTTGCCCAACTCCGTCCCTTTCAGTCTCTCCTTTGCCCAACTCCGTCCCTTTCAGTCTCTCCTTTGCCCAACTCCGTCCCTTTCAGTCTCTCCTTTGCCCAACTCCGTCCCTTTCAGTCTCTCCTTTGCCCAACTCCGTCCCTTTCAGTCTCTCCTTTGCCCAACTCCGTCCCTTTCAGTCTCTCCTTTGCCCAACTCCGTCCCTTTCAGTCTCTCCTTTGCCCAACTCCGTCCCTTTCAGTCTCTCCTTTGCCCAACTCCGTCCCTTTCAGTCTCTCCTTTGCCCAACTCCGTCCCTTTCAGTCTCTCCTTTGCCCAACTCCGTCCCTTTCAGTCTCTCCTTTGCCCAACTCCGTCCCTTTCAGTCTCTCCTTTGCCCAACTCCGTCCCTTTCAGTCTCTCCTTTGCCCAACTCCGTCCCTTTCAGTCTCTCCTTTGCCCAACTCCGTCCCTTTCAGTCTCTCCTTTGCCCAACTCCGTCCCTTTCAGTCTCTCCTTTGCCCAACTCCGTCCCTTTCAGTCTCTCCTTTGCCCAACTCCGTCCCTTTCAGTCTCTCCTTTGCCCAACTCCGCCCCTTTCAGTCTCTCCTTTGCCCAACTCCGTCCCTTTCAGTCTCTCCTTTGCCCAACTCCGTCCCTTTCAGTCTCTCCTTTGCCCAACTCCGTCCCTTTCAGTCTCTCCTTTGCCCAACTCCGTCCCTTTCAGTCTCTCCTTTGCCCAACCCCGTCCCTTTCAGTCCCCTTTTTGCCCAACTCCGTCCCTTTCAGTCTCTCCTTTGCCCAACTCCGTCCCTTTCAGTCTCTCCTTTGCCCAACTCCGTCCCTTTCAGTCTCTCCTTTGCCCAACTCCGTCCCTTTCAGTCCCCTTTTTGCCCAACTCCGTCCCTTTCAGTCTCTCCTTTGCCCAACTCCGTCCCTTTCAGTCTCTCCTTTGCCCAACTCCGTCCCTTTCAGTCCCCTTTTTGCCCAACTCCGTCCCTTTCAGTCTCTCCTTTGCCCAACTCCGTCCCTTTCAGTCTCTCCTTTGCCCAACTCCGTCCCTTTCAGTCTCTCCTTTGCCCAACTCCGTCCCTTTCAGTCTCTCCTTTACCCAACTCCGTCCCTTTCAGTCTCCTTCACCTGCTCCATCCTTCATAATTATCTTTTTTCCTCTACACACCCTCTTCCATCATCATTTTATTCTTTCCCTCTGTCTACCTGAACCCACAATTTTAATCACTGTCAAACGTGCTACTTGATAGCGTGCTAAAATAAAAAGTATTCTTTAAACGTTTTTGGATAGAATCGTAATGGTTGTTATTTTTCTATTAGTCCGCCACTGGCGTCTACCTGTTGGCGCTGCCGAGTCCTGGTGGAATTCAGATTGCTGGGAAGACGCCAAACGATGGATCTTACGATCAACACATTGCTCATATGCAGAAAAAGATCAATGATACGATCGCGAAGAACAAGGAGTTGTACGAAATATATCCACCAGTAAGTAGGCTCTTGCAAAATGGCTGTTGTGAGGTAAAAAGTAAGAACTGGGACTGTTGTTGTTTAGTCATTCAGTCATGTCTGAATCTCCATGACCTTATGGACTACAGCACACCAGGCGCATCAGTCAACCACTGCCACCCTGAGCTTCCGCAAGCTCATGCTCATTACTTCAATGGCCTGACCTATCTATCTTCGCCTCTGACGTCCCCTTTTCCGTATGTTTTCAGTCTTTTCTTCTTATGATTTGGACAAAATACTTGAGCTTTAGCCTTGTGATCAAACCTTCCAGTGAACAGTTTGGCTTAATTTCCTGTAGTACTGTTTGATTGGATCTTCTTGCCGTCCAAGGGACTTTAAGCAGTTTTCTCCAACACCACAAATCAAAGATGTCAATTCTCCGGCGCTCAGTCTTCTTTATGGTCTGGCTCTCACATCCGTATGTTACTACTGGGAATACCAGAGATCTAACTATGCAGAGCTTTGTTGATAGTTTTAATATCTTTACTTTTTACTAGCTTTTCCAGACTGGTCATAGCTTTCCTCCACAGAAGTCCCTTGAATACATATTTGTAATTTTTTCCTTCATAAAGTAGAAATACATCTCTTTTTGTATCTCTCTGTCTGTTTGTCATCCGACCATAGCTTTGCTCAAAGCTGTGTAATTCGGCAGGCATATGCGTAAAGGAATTCAGGTTTAAAATGTTAATGAATTCAAGAGTCCCTACCAAGGTTCCCAGAAAGCAGTTTAATAACTGTTTTTTTTTTTTTTTTTCTTGTGCGCCTCACAATGAGCCTTTGGCGGTCATCGCGGGCCTCGCAATAAGCGCCTTTTTCTAAGTTGTGCGGGCCTCCTTTTGCGATGCGCTCCTTTTGCTCATTGCGCATGCGCAAACCTGTAACTTTAAACATAGCGTTAACGACAAACTCGCACTTACAATAACTATCATATGTGATATTTATATATATATATATATATATATATATATATAATATACACATACACTAGCTAATTGCCTGTCAAAAAATGACGGTCATAAAATTGTAAGGCAGCTAATGCCGTTTGCCACACAATGTAAGGCTGTTGGTCCTCTGAGTACCTTCGGTGCTCATTGTGGGCCTCTCCCCTCGTGTACTTTTGCTCCTCTAATATACTTTACCTATTTCTAATTAATATATCCAGCAATCAATATCCTGAAGAGCTAACAATCTCTGTTGTACTTCCTGCTGCATAGAATGTACATTTAGACTGTTGCTGACCTGAGGAGAAAGTGTCAGCAATGTGTGCAGTGTAAATAGGCTGCGTGCGCGAGGCCAAATCGTTTGTTTAGTTGGGTAAAGCGGCATTTTCGAACGGTAATGTTTTTAGTTGCAAGTTAGTGTTGTAAAATGGCAGCGAATGTGTATGTGTTACGCAGCTCTTGAGAGTTTTCCAACCTTCCTAATAGTGTATTTTGTACCTTGTACGTCATTGGGTAAAAGTCTTATGTGCCTGGCGGTGTTTATCGTGGTTATGGGTCGTGTAGTCTTGCTTTTTTTTTTTTTTTGGCTTCCATTTTTTTGGTTGCTTTGGTGATTTTTCGAGTGCCGAAACTCGACAAATTCGGTTAAAATTATCGTGCAACCTCACTCCCAGACGACCTGGCTGTCCCACCGTGCTGTGTGTGATGTTTTTTTTAATGTTTATTTTGTTTTGTGTGTGTTTTTGGATGTGCGCCCGGTTTCCTTTGCAAAGTGTTACGGCCGTAATTTCCCCCGCTGTTTTTTCAAACTGCTAGAGGTCTCGCATTGTGAATTGCATAATTGAGATTTCTTTTGATCTATAGTCCCGCGGGTCGTAGTGATGAGCTCCGTTCAGTGCTCACTGCCTAAGCTGTGCGGGGTCTTAGGGGATGAGCACATACAGCGCTTATCTCCACTGTGTCTCTTTCCCCCTCCCCTGTGTCTCCTCCCCCCTCTCCCTCCCCTGTGCCTCTTCTCCTCCTCTCCCTCCCCTGTGTCTCCTCTCCCCTCTCCCTCCCCTGTGTCTCCTCCCCCCTCTCCCTCCCCTGTGCCTCTTCTCCTCCTCTCCCCCCTGTGTCTCTTTCCCCCCTCTCCCCCCTGTGTCTCTTTCCCCCCTCTCCCCCCTGTGTCTCTTTCCCCCCTCTCCCCCTGTGTCTCTTTCCCCCCTCTGCCCCCGTGTCTCTTTCCCCCCCCTCTCCCCCTGTGTCTCTTTCCCCCCCTCTCCCCCTGTGTCTCTTCCCCCCCCCCCTCCCCCTGTGTCTCTTCCCCCCCCCTCTCCCCCTGTGTCTCTTCCCCCCCCTCTCCCCCTGTGTCTCTTTCCCCCCCTCTCCCCCTGTGTCTCTTTCCCCCCCTCTCCCCCTGTGTCTCTTTCCCCCCCCTCTCCCCCTGTGTCTCTTTCCCCCCCTCTTCCCCTGTGTCTCTTTCCCCCCTCTCCCCCGTGTCTCTTTCCCCCCCGTGTCTCTTTCCCCCCCGTGTCTCTTTCCCCCCCCACTCGCCCCGTGTCTCTTTCCCCCCCACTCGCCCCGTGTCTCTTTCCCCCCCACTCGCCCCGTGTCTCTTTCCCCCCCACTCGCCCCGTGTCTCTTTCCCCCCCACTCGCCCCGTGTCTCTTTCCCCCCCACTCGCCCCGTGCCTCTTTCCCCCCCACTCGCCCCGTGCCTCTTTCCCCCCCACTCGCCCCGTGCCTCTTTCCCCCCCACTCGCCCCGTGCCTCTTTCCCCCCCACTCGCCCCGTGCCTCTTTCCCCCCCACTCGCCCCGTGCCGCTTTCCACCCCACTCGCCCCGTGCCGCTTTCCACCCCACTCGCCCCGTGCCGCTTTCCCCCACTCGCCCCCCCCGGTGTCTCTCTTTTGGCTATTATCAGTGTGTACAATATATATTAACCTCTGTTTATAGAGTTTACATTCAGTGCACACACCCACCTTATTGCAACCATTATATTGTGTTATAGGAAGTATTGGAGGAAACCATTGGCTCTCCCATCCCTGAGCAGCGGCAGAGGTCACGGCTGTTTCGATCCCAGTCTGAGAGCTCTGATGAAGTCACAGAGCTTGACCTGTCACATGGCAAGAAAGATGCGTTTGTCTTGGAGGTGCGGCTGCTCTTCCTTTAAGGATTGGTCCAGGTTTATTAGGGCTGCTTCTCTTTACTTTTTCTTATTGCTTTCAGATTGATGATACAGACGCCATGGAGGATGTACATTCACTGCTGACTGACGTGCCCCCACCTCCAGGTAAAGCGTCCTGCTCACATCTGTTAGTAAAATAAAGGTAGTGATACCAGTTATAAGCTTTCACATCAAACATATATTTTAAAAATTTAAAGGACAACAAAAGTCACCAAATGTGCACTGTATCATTCTATAGAGAGTGAAAAAGCACTTGGAAAATGTGTTCTCCTTTTTAAAACGGATGCTGAATTCATGGAGTTGTGATCGTTTGCCTCTGCCTGAATGAGTAATGAGCTCTGAAACCACGCGGGATGGAATAAATATTAATTAGAGTCCTTTGTAAAGACTTTGAATCAGGCAGTGGCTAAGTGATTTGTAACTACTTGATTATATTCTTGCATTAATGTAGCAGCAGAACAAATAGCACAGTGGGTGAGGCTGCAGACTGTGGTAGTGAAGTTCCTGGGTTCAAATCCACATATAGACTATTTTTTTCTTTATTAAAAATAAAGCATATGTTAATATAAGGTAATTGTGATGATTGCGTGTTGATTTTAAAATAATGATTTCAATAATTAGAACCCTTCCTACTACACCACCAATCTATAATATAATGTGTAACGGTTACAGTCTCCAGCCTTATTATTTATGCAGATTCTCCTGGGAGAGGATTCAAGGACTAAACTAAAATGACAATATCCAAGTCAATCCTTGATGCTTTTTAAAACTGTAAACACATTTTCCACATGATTTTCACCCTCTTACTGACGGTGCAGAGCACATATGGCGACTTTCGTGCTCCTCGAATTGCTTTCATCCTCCGTAATATTATCACCATTTGTGTTTGCAGTTTGGACTTTGCATCTCTTGCTAACGCGGCCCCTACATGTTCAATTAATAGTTATTAAATAGTTATTTCTAAACGAAAATATTATAAAATACAATTTGATAGTTAAAATAATATTTTTATGAGGCATCTAAATGAAATAAATATATATATATATAGTACCTGGAATTCTGAAAAAATGACATAAAATATTTTCTGTGTAACAATTAAATAGTGTTTTAAATAGAATATAAATGCTTATATTTTTGGACATTTGCATCAATGGGAATATAGGGAGATGGTTATATATATAAAATGCTTTTAGCAATCAGTCAGGGCTCATTAATGGGACATCCCTGGGTATCGATTTACTGACATGTACTTTATTTTATTTAGTAATGATCATAAGCTCTATTTTTAAAATCAAACAAATAGTCCCTGTATGGATCTGCCCTCTGCAGCGTATTCAGACACAGACTCTGTAGGGCTGGATGTGTAGGGTAGTGTCCTAGCCTGTCAGGGACCACATCTATTTTTTCTAATTATCTTATGAAGTAGTTTAATTTGTTTATTTAGTAACTAATTAGCAATAAAATACAGTATTAAAAAAAATGCAGTGCAACTTTAAAAACTTACACTTTAACTTTATTGTATCAAGGACCAGCAGAGCCGCTTCTCTGCCCCGTATTCTAAAACGTACTGCACTTGTCCGGAGAAGGAGTCAAAGACCCCGACTGTATCAGGACAACTTACTGGCCAGATAGTTTCTCACCCCCTGGACATCTTATACATGGTGGAGAGACGCGGATCTGCTGCTCTGAAACACTAGAATTCAAATGTATATTTTAAAAGCTACATTAAAAAAAAAATGTTTTTCCCCAAACACTGTTGTTTTTTTTTTTGTTGCTAATCAGTTAATAAATAAACAGATGAAACCCTGCTATATGCTCATTACGGTGCTCATTTTAATTGTGATATTTAGATTTGTTTCTTAATTGTTCTGTGTTTTATTTTGCAGGATTTTACAGCTGTAACATTGAACTTATGCCTGGGATAAATAACTGGACAACACATATACAGGTAACTACCCGGACCTTTATCACCGGGGCTCTCATTCATTAACTTGTGTGTGTATTTATCCTTCATTTGTAATGTGCCTATATATATATATATATATATAATACACACACACACACACACACACCTTGCCCGTCAGAAATGATGGGATTAAAATTGTAAAGCTGGCAATGGTGTTTGCCACACAATGTGAGGCTTTTGCTCCTCTGAGCACCTTCGGCGCTCATTGCGAGCCTTTCCTTCCGCCCACTGTACGGGCCGCTCATTGCAGGTTTCATTAACCTGCAAGTTTAGTGCTTGGGAATGCCATCTTCCCCCTGTCCCTAACCTGTGTGTTTAACCTCTGTGTGTCTGCTGAATGTTTGTGTGTTGAGCGCTGAAGGACGTTTTTTTTATCGTGCGTGGCTTTGCTCAGCCTAGTTTTCATGCAGTTTCAGAATTTTTGATGTTTTTCGTCCTCCATTTTTTTCCTAGTTTAGCCGATTTTGGATTGACGAAAACCCCCAAATATTCCTAAAAATCTCTTTCAACCTCGCTCCCAGGCTTCCTGGCTCTCCCCCTGAGCTGTCTGTGAGTGTGTTATTACATTTGTTTTTTTTGACAAATGCCCGACTTACGAGACGCGGGACTTAGAAAAAATAAAATACGAGACCCGGGACTTTGAAATATACGAGGTAGGAAAAATACAAAATTAACGGCCGAACCGCGAAAATTAAAAAAAAAATAAAAACATCACACACAGCACGAGGGAACAGCCAGGACGTCTGGAAGTGAAGTGGAACGTAAATTTAAGTAGATTTTAAAGAGTTTCAGCACTCAAAAATTTGGTAAGCGAGAAAAAAAAAAATGGCGGCCCAAAAAAATGAAAACGAGGCTACACGACCCTTGACCGTGCAACACACCGCCAACCGCGTACCACTTTCACTAAACTGCTACAAAGGACGCCAAATACTTGCAAACCGCATAGCACATACACTCTGAACTTGCATCACAACATTACGCTTTACACAAATAAACCAACGCTTTGCCCTCGCGCACGCAGCCTACTCTAATGCACAGTTGGGACATTCATAACAAAATCTCCACAGACCAGCAACAGGACAACTGTACATTATATGTTGTGGGAAAATGAAAAAAGATTGTTAGCTCTTCAGCCTATTGATTGATGGATATATTAATTACAAAAAGGTAAAGTATATTAATTCATTAAGTAACTAATTAATTGATTATTATGTACAAAAATAGACACATATGTATCTGTCTTTGTGATGAGCGCAGAGGCTGCTCAGAGGAGCAAAAGTACACCAGAGGAGAGGCTTGCAATGAGCGCCGAAGGTCCTCACAGTACAAAAAACTTCACATTGTGTGGCAAACAGCATTGCCATGGCTTACAATTTTATTGACCGTCATTTTTTGACGGGCAAGTCGCTAGTGTATGTATATATGTGTGTATATATGTATATATGTGTATGTGTGTGTATATATATATATATATATATATATATATACACACACATTATATAATAAATCTGCTCTTGCTTAAACAATCATGACTTTTTCCTAATACAGTATAAAAGTAGTATTTTTGTACAAATTGTTCTGCAGATACGTGTTTCTTTATTTCTCTTTTGGTTTCATCTTTAGATGTTCACATCCGTCCGAGTTATCCGTCTCCCCAACATCAACCTAACAAACCACAGTCTGAACAAGAGCTTTAATGATCTCTGTGAGAATCTATTGAAGGTACGACTCTGAATAAATTGATTATTAAATTATTATTATCAGGTCTGCATAAGAACACACTATAAATTACTCTCCGTTGGTTCTTTACAATCTGTTCCTGTGTATGGGCTGACATACAGCAAATAGAGCTGGCACAGCAGGCGTAAGGATATGGGCCGCCTAATGACCTGACATTTATCGTATTTACGCAAATCTAGTGCGCCATCGAATCTAATGCGCACTCCAAATTCGGAACCCATGAATCAAAAACATTTTTTTGCTGGCGAATGTATTGCGCATTTGTACAAGATGTACTGAACAGTGAGTTTGTTACCCACTTATAGTAGTTTTATTATAAATGACACTTCTGTACTACAATGTGATCATATTGCATCATACGTATAGTGTTATAACATACAAGTAATTAACAGTAATTACAATATAACGGTAATTAACCGTAATAACGACATACCAGCAATTATCATCCTGGTAATTAACAATATCAGCACTATTTGTCTTCTTCATTACTACCGGTAATGCAATGTCATCGATGGTGCTCTGGATTCTATGTTTTAACCCTGAAAAATTGTAATACGCACTCCAAATTTGGGACCCGATTTCTCACGAAAAAGGTGCACGTTAGATTTGAGTAAATACGGTATATCTGTTCATTCCCCTCAGAGCCTTTACTTCAAATTGCGCTCTATGATCCCGTGCTGCCTCTGCCACGTGAACTTCACGGTAGCGGTGCCGGAGGATGAATCCATACAGGTGAGTAGTGTAATGGTGGCTTTGTTCGCGTACGACTTGTGACCGTCTCGTGCTACAGATTTGGAAGGATCTCTCCTAGATTATGATACAGTTTCTCCTGATTGGTTGTTTTGTTTTTCTACCAGCCGAACCCAACTTATCTGGGACAATTTATTGTCACCTCTCAGTACCTTTTATAGGTTTCTGTGACAGCTTTTGGTTTCTGCTGTGTCTTTCTGCTCCTTTTTGGACTGATCTTTTACTCTTGACCCGGATTGTTACTGACCCCCTTCCACTTCTGCCGTCCCTTGACTAGTCTGACCGTTTTCGCTCTGTGAGCTTGTACTTGTTACTTCAGACTTGCCATCCTCTGAACTTCACCCAGACAGCCCAGAGTCACACAGGATGGTATTAAACTTGGCTCCTTCATCTGATTTAAATCTGTGTGAATAAAGCCATGTAATGTAGAGACACCTAATGTATTGTATTTCCAGATCGCAGTCACGGCCGTCGCCATCACATTCGACAAACAACAAGCTCTGCAGGAAAATAAAACCAGAGCAGAAAAAGTGCAGACAAGAGGTAAACCAGCAACTAGCGCCTTTTCATATCACATATATAGTTGTCCGTGTGCGTCACGTGGCAGTGTTGGTCACGCAGTTGCAACCTCGCGAAGGAGCTCATCGCAGGGGATAGGGAGGTAATTGGAGAGGGAAAGGGAGGAGGAGGATGATAAGGGAGGAGGAGGATGATAAGGGGGAAAGGGAGGAGGAGGATGATAAGGGGGAAAGGGAGGAGGAGGAGGATAAGGGGGAAAGGGAGGAGGAGGATGATAAGGGGAAAGAGGAGAATAAGGGTGAAGGAGACTCAGTGGGCCTTGCGATGAGTGCCTATGGTGCTCATTGCAGCCCAGGAGGGAGGAGGATAAGGGAGGAAGGGGTAGCATAAGGAAGGAGGAGGAGGATGAGGGGGAAGGAGGGAGGCGGATGGGAAGGTTCATAAGTGGGGGGGAGTCACAGCAGAAGGGAGAGTGGAGAAAGAGACACATGGGAGGAGAGGAGAGAAAAGAGACACAGGGGAGAGGGGGAAAGGGGAAGGAGGAAGAGAAACGGGATGAAGGGGGGGGACACGGGGGAGGAGGGAAGAGACACAGGGGAGGGAGAGGGGGGAAAGAAACAGGGGAGGGACGGGGTGGAAAGAGACTCATGGGAGGGGAGAACAGACACAGAGGAGGGAGAGGGGGGAGACACAGGGGGTGAGAGTGGGGAAAGAGAGACAGGGGAGGGAGGGGGGGAGGAGAGATACAGGGGAAGGAGAGGGGGTTAAAAACACAGGGGGCAGGGAAAGGAGACACCATGGAGGGAGAGGAGGGGGGAAAGGAGACACCAGGGAAGAAGTAGACAGGGGGAGAGGCTCACAATGAGTTAAGGCGTTCAGTGCAGGGCTCGCAATGAGCTCCGAAGGTGTTCACATTGGGTGGCAAACAGCTTTGCCAGGCTTACCATTTTATTCTCATCATTTTTGATGGACAAGTAGCTAGTTTAATGTAAATGTATAGAGAAAAATGCTTTGTTTGTTTTTAAACCCTAGACAAGTGTTCAAACGTTTATGATTTACAAGTAGTTACAAATATTTCTATTTGCTTGTATACAGTGTTTATTTACCTTCCTAACCTATAAATTCATTATAAAAAAAAAAAAATATTAACACAAACATTAAATGTATTCACTATGCCTGCCCTTGAATACTGTCCTTGCCATCTCTGTTACCTTCTTATACCTCCACACCAAAGTGTTTCTTATCCATTTGGATGAGATTACCTCATTAACACACAGTGAATTGCTATTTCAAGGGTAAGATTAATTAATATAAAAAAAATGGCAAACAGGAAGGACCCTTGAAGTTTGAGACTTAACAGATAGAGAAAAGACTTTCTAAGACACAATTGGACAGGACCATGCAGCAAATAGTAAAGTAACGACTGTTTTAATTTTATTTTGTTCCAAAAAAGTTAACCTATTATTAAAATAAAGCACTGAAAATAGGACTCGGGTGTTCCTTTAATGAAACGGGTATTGATATCAATGTACCGTCTGTTCCCGGCAACGTTGAATTGAATTTGTGTGAGCTTCTAAAAGGGCAAATTAAAATATAGGCCGAGCATACTCACTATTTCATCAGATTTAGAGCACAGAAAGCCCCCTGTGGTGTCAGAACTTTCCAGAACAGTCTGATTTAGTGTTCAATAAAATGCATAATGGATAAAGTGTTCCTTATCACCTGTTTGTGTTCAATCTTTTGTTTCTTAAGTCTCTTCTGAGAATGAAGATCAGCTTCAGTTCCCGCTAGAATTGTCGTCTGATTCTCCGGGTCCCCAGCCCTTCTCGCCCTCTAAAGGTAAGTGTTCAAGTACTAAGTGACAGTTTAAGTATTTATTTACTTTCTCACATCACTCATGATATTGTAAAGAAATACCTATTTCCAGGTGCATAACACCAATAAATACTTGAACAATAAAAAATGGAGTGTGGGGGTGGGGGTATTATAAATATGAACAGCGCAGCTTAAAAAAAAATGGAGTCTAATACAAGCTGCTGTGTAGTAGGGAAATCCACTTTAATAGAACAAAGTAAAAACAAAAAAAAGTCTATGATCTCCAAAGGGGATACCTCCTAACTGGAAGGCTCCGCAAAAAGCTATAGCCCCAACACTAGCTGAATGATACAATATAGTTACAAAGTGTTCCTATAATAGGAATAGACACTTGTAATGAACTTGTAATAAATAAGCAACAATTGTATAGTAGTAGAAAAAAGAAAAAAAAAAGGACTCCACAATAGTTAAAAAAAATCCACAAGACTGTGAATTGGAAAAATCCAAGCCACTTCACTTCTTACTTTAAAGATTATTGCAATTTTGATGTTTGTGTACAAGTAACCAAAGATTTTAAATGAAAGTAGAGACACAGCAACAGTAGTAATTTAAACCAGGAGGAATTGAGAGCATTTACGAACTGGGAAGTCCATAATTATCAAGCCTGCGGATAAGGGAGGTAACATTGTGGTTATGAATGAATCGGACTATTAGGGATCACATATATAGTTGTAATTGCAAGTTTGTATGTCACAGTATGTTAAAAATTGTGGGCATGAGCGCTGAGCGCCAAAGGCGATAAACACAAGGCCCGTAAGGCAGAGGGGATGCAATGAGTGCCAAAGGCGCTCATTGCGAGGCCCCATAAGGTAGAGTGGGGGGAGAGGCACGCAACGAGCGACAAAGGCGCTTATCGAGAGTCCTGCAAGTTAGAGGGGGGAGAGCCTCAAATTGTGTGGCAAACAGCATTGCCATGCTTCAAATTTTATTGCCGTCATTTTTGACGGGCAAGTCGCTAGTGTGTTATTCCTTGGAGATACATCTACAATGAGGGGGAAAAGTATTTGATCCCCTGCTGGTTTTGAACGTTTGTCCACTGTCAAAAAAATGATCAGTCTATAATTTTAATGGTCGGTGTATTCTAATTGTGAGAGACAGAATAACAAAAAAACAAGAAAAACGCACGTCAAAAAAGTTATAAATTGATTGGCAGGTCAATAAGTGAAATACAGGGAGTGCAGAATTATTAGGCAAGTTGTATTTTTGAGGATTAATTTTATTATTGAACAACAACCATGTTCTCAAGGAACCCAAAAAACTCATTAATATCAAAGCTGAATATTTTTGGAAGTAGTTTTTAGTTTGTTTTTAGTTTTAGCTATTTTAGGGGGATATCTGTGTGTGCAGGTGACTATTACTGTGCATAATTATGAGGCAACTTAACAAAAAACAAATATTTACCCATTTTAATTATTTATTTTTACCAGTGAAACCAATAGAACATCTCAACATTCACAAATATACATTTCTGACATTCAAAAACAAAACAAAAACAAATCAGTGACCAATATAGCCACCTTTCTTTGCACGGACACTCAAAAGCCTGCCATCCATGGATTCTTTCAGTGTTTTGATCTGTTCACCATCCACATTGCGTGCAGCAGCAACCACAGCCTCCCAGACACTGTTCAGAGAGGTGTACTGTTTTCCCTCCTTGTAAATCTCACATTTGATGATGGACCACAGGTTCTCAATGGGGTTCAGATCAGGTGAACAAGGAGGCCATGTCATTAGATTTTCTTCTTTTATACTCTTTCTTGCCAGCCACGCTGTGGAGTACTTGGACACGTGTGATGGAGCATTGTCCTGCATGAAAATCATGTTTTTCTTGAAGGATGCAGACTTCTTCCTGTACCACTGCTTGAAGAAGGTGTCTTCCAGGAACTGGCAGTAGGACTGGGAGTTGAGCTTGACTCCATCCTCAACCTGAAAAGGCCCCACAAGCTCATCTTTGATGATACCAGACCAAACCAGTACTCCACCTCCACCTTGCTGGCGTCTGAGTCGGACTGGAGCTCTCTGCCCTTTACCAATCCAGCCACGGGCCCATCCATCTGGCCCATCAAGACTCACTCTCATTTCATCAGTCCATAAAACCTTAGAAAAATCAGTCTTGAGATATTTCTTGGCCCAGTCTTGACGTTTCAGCTTGTGTGTCTTGTTCAGTGGTGGTCGTCTTTCAGCCTTTCTTACCTTGGCCATGTCTCTGAGTATTGCACACCTTGTGCTTTTGGGCACTCCAGTGATGTTGCAGCTCTGAAATATGGCCAAACTGGTGGCAAGTGGCATCGTGGCAGCTGCACGCTTGACTTTTCTCAGTTCATGGGCAGTTATTTTGTGCCTTGGTTTTTCCACACGCTTCTTGCGACCCTGTTGACTATTTTGAATGAAACGCTTGATTGTTCGATGATCACGCTTCAGAAGCTTTGCATCCCTCTGCAAGATATCTCCCTATTTTTGACTTTTCTGAGCCTGTCAAGTCCTTCTTTTGACCCATTTTGCCAAAGGAAAGGAAGTTGCCTAATAATTATGCACACCTGATATAGGGTGTTGATGTCATTAGACCACACCCCTTCTCATTACAGAGATGCACATCACCTAATATGCTTAATTGGTAGTAGGCTTTCGAGCCTATACAGCTTGGAGTAAGACAACATGCATAAAGAGGATGATGTGGTCAAAATACTCATTTGCCTAATAATTCTGCACTCCCTGTAAGTATTTAATCCGCTATCAATCAGCAAGATTTCTGGCTCCCAGGTGTCTTTTTTTATACAGGTAACAAAGTGAGATTAGGAGCACTCTCTTAAAATGAAGGCTCCTAATCTCAGCTTGTTACCTGTATAAAAGACACCTGTCCACAGAAGCAATCAATCAGATTCCAAACTCTCCACCATGGCCAAGACCAAAGAGCTGTCCAAGGATGTCAGGGACAAGATTGTAGACCTACACAAGGCTGGAATGGGTTATAAGACCATCGCCAAGCAGCTTGGTGAGAAGGTGACAACAGTTGATGCGATTAATCACAAATGGAAGAAACACAAAATAACTGCCAGTCTCCCTCGGCCTGGTGCTCCATGCAAGATGTCACCTCGTGGAGTTTCAATGAGAACTGTGAGGAATACGCCCAGAACTACACGGGAGGATCTTGTTAATGATCTCAAGGCATCTGGGACCATAGTCACCAAGAAAACAATTGGTAATACTACGCCGTGAAGGACTGAAATCCTGCAGCGCCCGCAAGGTCTCCCTGCTCAAGAAAGCCCATGTACAGGCCCGTCTGAATCATTCAGATGTTCATTGGCAAACTTCAGAGGAGAACTGGGTGAAAGTGTTGTGGTCCGGTGAGACCAAAATCGAGCTCTTTGGCATCAACTCAACGCGTCGTGTTTGGAGGAGGAGGAATATCCCAACTGTCAAACATGGAGGTGGAAACATTATGCTTTGGGGTTGTTTTTCTGCTAAGGGGACAGGACAACTGCACCACATCAAATGGACGATGGACGGGGTGAAAAATCCTTCCCTCAGCCAGGGCATTGCAAATGGGTCGTGGATGGGTATACCAGCATGACAATGACCCAAAACACAAAGCCAAGGCAACAAAGAAGTGGCTGAATAAGAAGCAGCACACTAAGGTCCTGGAGAGTCCTAGCCAGTCTCCAGACCTTAATCCCATAGAAAATCTTAGGAGGGAGCTGATGGTTCGAGTTGCCAAACATCAGCCTCGAAACCTTAATGACTTGGAGAGGATCTACACGAGGAGTGGGACAAAATTCCTCCTGAGATGTGTGCAAACCTGGTGGCCAAGTACAAGAAATGTCTGACCTCTGTGATTGCCAACAAGGTTATTGCCACCAAGTATGAAGTTGAAGGGGTCAAATACTTATTTCACTCATTGACCTTCAAATCAATTTGTAACTTTTTTAAATTAGTTTTTTTTGTTCTTTTTCTCACTGTTAAAATACACTGACCATTAAAATTATAGAATGATCATTTCTTTGTCAGTGGACAAACGTTCAAAATCAGGAGGGGATCAAATACTTTTTTCCCTCACTGTACATATGAGATCCTGGACAGGGATCCAGCAAAAGCGGAGGCCTTATTAACCAACAGTATTTTGAACCCCTATATACTAAGCATCCAACAAGGTCTACCTTTTATGCCCTTCCAAAAATACATAAGGCATGTACTGTGGCGTCCCATAGTCTGAGGTAATAATAACCTGACTGAAAATATCCGTAAATATGTGGATGGTCACAGTAAGGAACTTGTCAGTGCATTGCCATTATATTTAAGAGATAGCTTAAAACATCTTGAATGCCTCACAGTGCCCCAACATACAGTGCCTTGCAAAAGTATTCACCCCCTTGACTTTTTACCTATTTTGTTACATTACAGCCTTAAGATCAATGTTTTGTTAATCTGAATTTTATGTGATGGATCAAAACACAATAGTAAAGTAAATACAAGTTAGCAACTATATGTCATCTGATTTGTTAGCTTATAAGAGCTACATACAATGCCTTGCAAAAGTATTCACCCACCTTGGCATTTTTCGTGTTTTGTTGCCTCTGAACCTGGAAGTAACATGGATTGTTTGAGGATTTGCATCATTTAATTTACAGAACATGCCACAACTTTGAAGAGTTTTTTTTTTTATTGTGAAACAAACAACAGAAAAAGTCTCTGTGCATAACTATTCACCCCCTAAAGTCAATTCTTTGTAGAGCTACCTTTTGCTGCAATCACAGCTCCAAGTCGCTTTGGATAAGTCTCTATGAGCTTGCCACATCTTACCACTGGGCTTTGTGCCCATTCCTCCTTGCAAAACTGCTCCAGCTCCTTCCTCCATACATTTTGGGAGTCTCCCACATGCCTTTTCGCAAACTCATAATGTGCCATTTTGCTTTTTGCTGAAAGTAATGTCTTTCTTCTGGCCACTCTGCCATAAAGCCCAACTCTATGGAGGGTACAGCTTATTGTCGTCCTATGTACAGATACTCCAGTCTCTGCTGTGGATCTCTGCAGCTCCTCCAGGGTTACCTTAGGTCTCTGTGCTGCCTCTCTGATTAATGCCCTCCTTGCCCGGTCCGTGAGTTTTGGTGGGCGGCCGTCTCTTGGCAGGTTTGCTGTTGCGCCATGTTCTTTCCATTTGGTTATGATAGATTTGATGGTGCTTCTGGGGATCATCAAAGATTTGGATATTTTTTTTATAACCAAACCCTGACTTGTACTTCTCAACAACATTGTCCCTTACTTGTTTGGAGAGTTCCTTGGTCTTCATGGCAGTGTTTGGTTAGTGGTTCCTCTTGCTTAGGTGTTGCAGCCTCCTGGGCTTTCCAAAAAAGGTGTGTGTATGTAATGACAGATCATGTGACACTTAGATTGCACACAGGTGGACATCATTTCACTAATTATGTGACTTCTGAAGGTAATTGGTTGCACCAGAGCTTTTTATGGGCTTCATAACAAAGGGGGTGAATACATACGTACATGCCAATTTTCTGTTTTCTATTTCTAAAAAATAGTTTTATGTATTTATTTTTCTAATTTCACTTCACCAACTTAGACTATTGTGTTCTGATCCACCACATAAAATTCAGATTAACAAAACATTGAACTTACAGCTGTAATGTAACAAAATAGGTAAAAAGTCATGGGGGTGAATACCTTTGCAAGGCACTGTACGTTAGTAATTGCTATCCTGGATGTTGAGCAGTGCACATTGCTTATGAACCTGTGTTTGTAATGTGTATTTACTCTTGATTAATTTGACACTCGCTCGTTGTTTACTGCGGATGGGAATCCTTTTAGACCTTTTTGAACAGTAGGCCTTTTTTTTTTTTTTTGCCAACAGTGTACATATCAATACGGACTAATGATTTTAGCTATAGTGCTCCCATTACTCAACATTGTAATTATGGACCCATAACGAATCCTAACAATAGAATATAGCCAATCAATGGTTGTCTAACCAACTAATTGCACTAAGACTTTGGTTCATAGCTAACCAATTGATACTTAACAATATGCTCCCAACCAATGAACTTTTGAAGTTTGGCCAACTTGAAATGTTGGGCCACTCCCATTTTAAGGTGGTTCCAGCCAATCACTCTGCAGTTCCAATGCATCCAGTCGGATATACAGTGTTTTGATTGGCCGCTTACAAACAATCATGTGCTATTTAAACCCTCTGATCACTATGGGACTGATTTGCATTTGAACAAGTCACATTCTTTCGACGACGCGAACCATCAGGCCATGAATAGGGACTTTCTATAGCCTTATGTGCTTATTGTGCATGTTATAGACTGTAAGGCCCCCTGAGGGCAGAAACTGGAATGGACTATCGTCTTATGTGCATTTTTCCGCCATCTGGGCCACCTATAGTCCCATTTTACCGGTCTTCATCTTGTTTTTAAATTTGTTTTCAATATTAGCCAGAACAGTATTGTTGGGAGTAATGGGAATAGTGTGTTCGAGCATACTTGTCATTTACAGATAGATTATTAAAGTTTAGGCTTTTTGTTGTGAGCTTCAGGGTATTTAGCCAGAAATTGGGACATTAGCATAGGTGTATCCCTCCGTTAGACGGATCAATTGAAATCTTAGGTGTCTCTCTTAGTCTCTATTAGTATACATGATTGAGCTTTGAAGTATGTTGTGTAGTTCATGGCAGAATGTTGGATACAGACGTGTTTACCGAACTCTATAGGAGACTACAATCTGATATATATGCCCCATTATTCTCATTTTGCAAATATAATGTTGTTCATCGAATACCGCCATATGTGTACTGGAGTATGGATTTTTTAACTATTGTGGCGTTTTTTTCGCTATCTAATAAAGCATTTATTCTATTTTCTACTAATATACAAATTATTGGGTGTTACGCACCAAAATTGTGCTCATAGTAACAATTGTATCGAGCTGACTGGATCAGCGGGTACTGTTTAGAGATCATAGTAGAGTGACAAGTAATGCCCAGCTCATACCACTCCTGCCACTCCTTTTCATTAAAGAAAAACATGATTACAAGAGCCTTTACTGTGTCCTGCATGTTCTTTAATTCC
The DNA here is from genome assembly GCA_027410445.1 of Discoglossus pictus. NCBI lineage: Eukaryota > Metazoa > Chordata > Amphibia > Anura > Alytidae > Discoglossus > Discoglossus pictus. The sequence goes on from CM050167.1 coordinate 5,615,157, forward strand.
TACATACATTTAATTTTAACATCCCAGTGCCACATTTTTGCGCTTTGATGCCTCTGACTTTACTAATATTTTTTACTCACTGGAAATTAACCATAATGCTTTGCGTTTGTTGCTGCCTCTGGATATCATTAAATATTAATCTTCCAAAGCTCACATTAAAGGGCCCCTGTCATCTCCATACAAAACAGGGTTTCATTTGTTTATATCTTAAATAGTTAGCAAAAAATCAATCAGTATTTTAAAATATACATGGTGTGTTTTTTTTTTTCCATTGTGCTTTCCAAGCTTGTATCCAATAAAGAAAACTTGTTTGACATCTTCCGCCTCCTGTTCTGGTGACTGCCTGGTCTTCTACCCTCTGGTCCCACAAAAGTAGGACCACCTCCTGTGCAGATCCTCTCCCATCCCCTTAGCTCCTACTGATATGGCACTAACGTTCGAATGTAAATTATAAAGGTACTAGCGACTTGCCCGTCAAAAAATGACGGCAATAAAATTGTAAGGCAGGTAATGCTGTTTGCCACAGAGAGTAAGTGTTTTGGTGGTCTGAGATCCTTGTGTTGTCATTTTGAGGCTGGTGCTGAGCGCCTTTGGCGCTCATCGCGTGGTGTAGTTTGTGTCCGTGGTGTAGTTTGTGTCCTATGAGCAGCGTTTGCGCTCCTTGAGGGTGGCGCTGTAAAGGTGTTTGTGGTTGTTTGCGCTAGTGTGGTGTTAATTGTTTTTTGTTTTGTGTCTATTTAATTTTTTTTATGCCAATTAATTAATGAAATCATAAATTAATATACTTTACCTCTTTGTAATTAATATATGCAGCAAGGAATGTGCTGAAGAGCTAGCAATCTGTTTTGATATTGCTGCAGCATCCAATGTAGATTTGCAGTGTTGTGGAGATGAGGTGTAAGTGTCAGCAATGTGCGCAGTGTGTAGTGTAAATAGGCTGCATGCACTAGGGGAAGCCATTAGTGTAGCTGGGTACTTCCGCATTGTGTAAGTTAGTGTTGTAAAATGGCGGTGAATGTGTATGTTGTAGGCGGGTTTGTATGATGAAGCGTCCTTGCTAATGGTGTATGTTGTAGGTCGTACAGATTTTTGTAAAAGCCGTATTTTTGTGGTATTTAGCGGCTTTAGGGCTCGTGTAGCCTCGTTTTTGTTTTTCGGCGGCCATTTTTCCTCTCGCTTAGGGGATTTTCGAGTGTCTAAAGTTCGTGAATTTGACTGAAATCGAGGTTTAAGCGGTGTTGCAGAGGTCCTGGGTGTCCTCCCTTGCTGTGGGTAAGGTTTTTATTTTATTTTTGTGTGTATTTTTGTGTGTTTTAATGTTTAGCGCTGTGCGCGGTTTGTCCGTTAAGGTCGTATTTTTGCGAGTCCATAATGGATTTTTTTCTATGTCCCGCAGGTCGTATTTTTTTGTGTAAGTTTGTAGTAAGTCATTGCGTGTTTGTTTTTGTTTTTTCAAAGTCCCGCTTGTGTGGTCATTTGTAAGGGGTTGTGAGGCGCCGTAGAGCCTCCACCTCCGCAAATGCTGCCCCTCACTTTATGAGGGTCTGCATTTGCGGCCTGCAATGAGCCTGTGGCTCATTGCAGCCGACGTGGGAGCCTCCACCTCCGCAAATGCAGTCCGAAAGTCATAGGTGCTCATCTCCACCAGCACAAGGAGCACCTTTGGCGCTCCTTGCCAGCAACTGCGGCCCTCGCTTCAGGGGGCCACAAGCGTTAGCAACAACCCGTATTGCTGACAACTATATATGTGATTAAGTATTAAACATATTCACTCTTAGCGTTCTCTTAGTATGATGGTACAGATTTCCCACCAGCTCCTCGTGCCTCCTCATTCTGTGTCTTGTACTTTGTATATACAATCCCACTTCTCCTGTGTGGAAAGGAAAATAGTGTAAAACTAGTATTACATTTCTGGATTACAATTTGAAACATATAAAAATTTAATTAGTTAAAATTTAGGGCTAAAAATGAATTGAAGAAATTGTATTTTTAGTAAATAAGTTAACTTTTTTTAGAAATCCAATGTGACATTTATCAACGTTTTTTCTCAAAATTGTTGGAACGATTTCATTTTCCAACTACCCGAACTCATGTAACATACCCCCCTACCTACCATGTCCACACCCAGCCACCTATGCTTTGTGTTTGCTTATAGTGCAGGTCTCTGCACTATCACCTCCATTTTTCACAGCTGATACACACAGACTTAATCACTAATCAAGCCTCTACTCTAAAGCCCTTGTTCCTTTTATTCCTTCACCTTTCATTAATCCCTTTAATGTGTAATCTTGCAAGTGCTTAGTCTTGTATAAATGTATCTTGTGTGATTGTGAGCTCTCGAGCAATGTCATCCACCCAATTTGTATCAGTCTGTTAAATTATGTTGTACTCGTGCGTTGGCGCTATATCGTTTGGAAGCTTTTTTTATACAAAGTGCTTTGATGACTGTGTATGATTGATATCTCAAGGACCAGGTTGTCAACTCCTTTTGTATCACATCACGTATTGGCATATCCATGTTTTACTCTACAGGCGCTATAGAATTGTATTGGCGCTATATAAAAAACAGATTTGAATATAAAGAATTTTATTGGAACAAAAATCTGCCAAATAGTTGATCTTAAATCGTACAATGACTTCATTTTATTATAACCTGTATATCTTAATATCTATGTGTGATAATAATGGGCGTGCGTATTTGTCATTGAACATTTTGTATCTCCAGATCTTCTGGATCGAGCAGGCTCCCAATCATCCGGCACCCAGAGAGGTAACTCCATCCAATTTCTACCTCATCACCCAAATACCCACAATCCTTTTTCTTTTCGAATACAGATAGTTTGCTTCATCAGAAGACATTGCGATGAGCAAGAGACGTCATCCATATTTTTTCTTTGTTTTTTCTTTTCTTTTTGTTTTTTTCTGTCTGTGTGTTTCCAGCTACTTCCGTTGATTACAGTTCATTTGCAGACAGATGCAACAGCTGGATAGAGCACATTAAAACGAGAGCGCAGTCCATAAGACGCGGATCTATTAAGACAAGTAGGCGGTTGTTGTTTCTACATTGTGCTGATAATCCGAAGCATATATCTGATCCCACAGTGGTGGCGGTGGACCTCTCTACATTAATGGCTACACAGATCAAACCCACAGCAATAGAGTGTGAAAGCTGCCGCTTCCTCCAATTGTATGTAGAAATGTGTTTTAGATAATGTTATGCAAGTTAGACCACCGTAAGTTCACATTCACCTGTCTTATCTGTAATATATATGTGCCATACATTTATATTACCTTATTGTTCACATGGAAAGCATTCTAGGGATTCGTAGAATGGATAAGCCAAATAGTATTATTATTACAATTATTATTATTAATAATAATAATAATAATATTCATAATAATAATATAGCACTATACAGCAGTTAAGTACAAGGCAGATACAATATTGACACACAGTGGACGGCCCCGTCTTTAGCTTACAATAAAATGTACTTTACCAATATTAGTAACAACATACATTTTATAAATGATACAAGGACACACAAAGGGAATGTTGTCAATCTATAAAGAAAAGGACTAGAGAATTAATAAAAAAAAGTGTAAATAAAGAAAATAGTTTACAGTTGGGTGCGCATAAGGTGACTTATTTACTATTTGTTACAATGAACATCTTAGTTACGATGTGATACATTTTTGCAAATTTTAGTTACTTGAGCCAAGAACAAAGAACAAATGTGTAACAAAAAGCACAAAGGAATTAAGAAACTATGCTATAAATCTGGAAGTTTCCTGGATTATAAAGCATCCAACAGAGGAGAATCTATAGTGTATAAAAACGTATTTTTTATTTTTTTTGCATGAAACAACCCCCCCCCGCAAATAAACATTAATAAACTTACCCTAAAGTTTGCAAAATGTCACAGTTGATTTTGAGAAGGAACACCCCTGAAAATCCAAGCTAAATTAGCATAAAATACTTAATGAGTTGTGGCCAATCAGAGATAGCTATAACAATGTATCTTTTTCCCTCTCACTGGCTGAGATCAGGCTGCAGCCGTCATACTGACAGCTGATTGGCTAGGACACCACTCCACACAGCTCATTGGTTAGGAGGCTCTGCCTACATAGGTTCCCCGGGGTGGAGCTCACACAAGAAGCTTCAAAAGTACTTTATACAGAATTCCTCAATAAAATGATTTGATATGAGACGCCCGATCCGAACAGACACACAGGAGGTCACACGTATGGCCAGATACCTTTAAAGTTACTTTATTATAATTCAAAAGAAAAATAAATATATATATATAATACACACACACACATATGTGTATGTATGTATGTGTTAATCATTGCTAATCACTCCCTGGGGGCGTGCACATGCTCAAAGTATTTAACGTATATTCCTGAGCATGATCCAATCCCAAGGACGTAATTTGCACCAATTAGAGCAGGAACCAGAGGGGGATGGGGCCACACAAAAGCATTGCAATGTCATTTTCCACAGGAAGCAATTAATAAAGTACTTGTTACAACCTTTAGTTTTAAATAATATAACATTTGGCACCTCTGCAGTGTCCCTTGGATTCAGTAAGTGTTACCTGCCAGGTATAATTTACCGAATCCAAGCTCTTGACCTTCACTCAATATGTTCCAACTTTCACACTCTCTCTGATTTAATGATCTCTCCTTCTAGCACATAATTAATTTTCCAAATTTTGCGGCTTTCTTTCCTCCTCATCAGTTTATTTTTTCTCGTTGCCGTTCTCATCCATGATTCTTTTGCAGGAATGACACCTTGTTGCAGCTTGTCATCATCTCTCTGCCGCATGCCCTGCATGTTCTGCTCATTTGTTTTTCCCTTTTCTGGCCCATTTTTGCTGCTTGATGTCACAAGGGCTGAGCTTCACCAAGGTCCCCACCGGCTCATTCCAACCGAGACCACTTACTGTGTTTTTGTTTGTTTCCTTAATGATTCCTTCACTTACTCATTATCTTCCTTCCGTCCTTCTTTCCCACTCTGTCCTTTTTTTTATCTTGTAGCCGCCTCACTTGACAAGGCTAGTCCGTTGGCTGAGGGACACTTTCGTCACCGTTCCGTAACCTCTTGTGCCAGTCCCACTGTCACTGTTGTCAAGATGACTCCTCTGTCCTTTATACCTGGGGCCAAAATAACCAAATTCCTTGGGATTATCAACATGTTTTTTATTCGGGAAACCACATCTTTGCGTGAGGTGAGCTGTCCCAGAGCTATTCCATCAAAATCGTTTTGTTCTTTATACTTTATGTTAATGTGTAATATATTGCAAGTTCGGTACCGGCCCCACACCGATGAGGTCCATTAAGATCAAAACAACTGTATGTGTGTAGGTCCCCTAACTCCTGCATAATCCATTTTATGTTATGCTTTAAACTTGTGTAATACAGCGAGCATATGCCTAAAAGGAGCCATGTATAAAGTGGTATTGGAGTAAAAAAGGAAAATGCATTGTGGACTAATTTACATGTTCCTGCCCAGTTTCCCAGAGTGCAGTGCAATAACTCTGAGCAGGAAATAAGCTTAATTTAATTTTAGACGTCCAAATGTCAGAAATGTTATTTGTTTTAAAGACTTTGCTTCAAATGTACAGTGTCGTTAATTTGTTTTTTTCACTGAAAAATTTATGATTTATTGTGTGGAAAATTTACACTAAACGAATACAAAAATAGCTACAGAGGGGAGCACTTGCCCCGCCTCTGTCCTGACTTGCTAAAATTACATTTATAGTATTCTTAAAACATATTCTTTTTAAATGTATACTGGATTTTGTTACATTGTTTGCCTTTTATGAAACTTTTGTGCTTTTGTATGTTCCAGGAAGGCGGTGTCAGCGGCTTTCTCCACGCGTTCATTTGTGAAGTATTTGCAATGGTTCGTGCTCATGTTGCAGCTTTGGGTGGGAATGCTGTGGTATCGTACATAATGAAGCAGTGCGTGTTCATGGAAAACCCCAACAAAAACCAGGTGTGTGCTCAAAATACTAAAATAACGAGTCCGGACAAGTAAGATCTTCTGGTGAAACGTATGTCGGGATTGCGTGTCAGTAATGATCAACTAATGCTCAGATCTGACTGAAAACAATTTAGTTTTCTCCTCTTATTGTATACCAAGATTTTGGCGCTCAGGCACAGTGCGGAGCTTTCCAGAAAACAAGTTACCTCTCAATAAAATGTATTATTTGAGTCCATATTTTTTATATAATTGGACAAAATGAACCTGTTTCTTAATTGTAAACCCATTTAATTACGTCAATGCTCAAAAACGGAGAAGCCCCCCCAAACACGATTTTCAGTCAGGCAATAACAAACCCAAAACTAGTAAGAAATCTAAATGTGAAGTTTATACCCATTTATAAAGGTTAGTTTCAATCGAAGTGTAGAGTTTTACATCATATAGAATATTCTATTAGTTATTAATGTATCTGTAAAACTCCATGACTGGGCTACTCATTAACTCAATTACTGAAATCTCTTCTGGAAGAAACGGATACCTACTCAAAACTTTTAGGATACAAAATCAATCTTGAAAAACACTATTGTTAGGTAATTGAGCGTCCACCTGCCTAGGTCCTATGCCAAGCTAGCTACGCTCCCATGTTCTCACAACTAAAAAATTAATTAATGAAATGAAAAACCTTCCAATGTCATGGTTTTGGGCGACTGGTCACAATAATAATGAATCTAATGTCACAACTAATATATCACTTCCACACCATTTTAATTCCACTAAAACAACGGACATAACATATTCCATCACATATTGACATGTTTGTTTGGAATAATAAAAGGCCCAGAATCTAAAAACATACCATGTACCTCCCAAAGCAAAAGGACATTCCACAATACTACTATGTGACCCAACTAGCACAAATCCAAGCCTAGCCCTTCAATGTACCGCAAAAGAAACAACAGTATCCCCTATTGTTGTGCACACCTATATTAACTCAAAAAAAGAGTAGTCTATTGTACACCGTTTCCATGGTAATTAAAGGCTATAAAAGAAGCCTAAGGATCATGGCGGTGACCCTTGATAAAATCTAGAAACGTGCGTCGGGTCAGACGCAGGAGCACGTACGCGTGTTGATGACGTCATCGCGAGGCGTCTAAACCGCGTGGTACGCAGTCACTGTTCTCCTATTAGAGTGTATACAATAAGATAGGAGCCTATATTGTCGCTTTAGTTATTCAGCAATATTATAACATGCATGGCATCTAAGCCTCGGGGCATGTAATGGCGGAGCTCCGATCTCCATTGTTACATAGTAATTAAGGTTAAAAAAAGGCTTTCAGTCCATCAAGTCTAACCTGTTAAGATCTCCTCTGATCTGCAATATGCAGATTAGTTATTAATTAATTAGTTGTTAAATAATTATTATTAGTATAGTATTGGAGGATGAATAAAGAGTTAGTCCATCAAGTTCAACCTTTTTAGATCTCTATTGATCTTTTTAATATGTGGACTATTTATTATTAATAGTTAATTCCAATATCTCATCACATATATAGTTGTGAGCATGCGAGCCAGCCAGAGCCGTTGCTCACGCTTGCGGGCTCGCATAGATGAGAGAGATGTGCTGTACAGGAGCCCTGTGGATGAGTCCATTGTTGGGTGTTACAGGGGGTAGGACACAGTAAGACCCTGAGACCCACACAAGATTGACAGCTACCCTGTCGCTGAGTGGTAAGTGCTGGCTCCTGTCCGGCCCTGCCCACCCCCGGTCTGTTACCTTCTCTGTACTTCCTGCTCAGTCTTCATCACCACTTCACAGGCAGACCGGATCTCATACCCCTGCTCCATGGCTCGGCCCTGGCAACTCATGAAAGACATCCACACACCCCCTCTGCCTCCAGCACGGCCCAGCTCCAGCAACAAGCGAGTCACAGACAGTGCCTGCCGCCTATTGGCTGAACTCACAAAGGCTCCAGACTAATAGCAAGGGAGCAGTTAAACCTGGCCTCTCACTACTTTCTTGCATGAGATTCATGTAAACTACCTCTCCCCCTCAGCCGGGCAGGTCCTTAATGGACCATAAATCACAACCAGCTGAGAATTCCCCTACACTTCTTCCACTAGAACAATTTCAGCAGCTATTTTCTTTTGTTTTCGCCCTGCATATAACCCACTCAACTCGACAGGTCCTGAAAGAACTATTAACCAAAAACACTGCACAACTAAAATTCAATTTACTTTGCTTTTTCCAGACTCCTACTTAATTCTCTCAGCCTTCCTCCTCTCCACAGGCCACGAAAGGTCCATAAATCACACTGTAAATACCTATACATTTCTTTCAGTGCAGCAATTCATTTCAGATGTTTTTTCATTTGAGTTTTTTCAGTAATATGACTTCCTAAGTAAAGCACCTATATGTTATATACTGTATGTGACAGAAAACTACATATAATACATATTGACATTCACACATAAGAGCTCCTGTAGATAGACAGATAGAAATGTAGATAGACTGACATAGGTAGTTATATATATATATATATATATATATATATATATATATATATATATATATATATCACATATATAATTGGGAGCATACGAGCCGTTGCTCACGCTTGCGAAGGCACTCAGTTGCGAAGCGAGGGCCTCAGTTGCTGGCATGGAGCGCCAAAGGCGCTTCTTGCCAGCAACTGCGGCCCTCGCGAAGCGTTCGGCGCTCCTTGCAAGCGACTGCGACCCTCGCAAACTTTACCTTTATCACATATATAGTTGTGAGCATACGAGCCGTTGCTCACGCTTGCGAAGCGAGGGCCTCAGTTGCTGGCAAGGAGCGCCGAACACATACATAAAAAGCTTACCTACAGCAAGATGGAGCATCCAGGACCTCAAAAAATGAAGTTACACCTTCGTTTAACTCAAAATAAAAGAGTTTAGACACTAACAAATTCTCTAAGCGAGAGAAAAAAGGTCTGCCAAAGAAAAGGAAAACAACGCTACAGCACTCTAAACACGAGGGCTGCGGGCAAGGGCCTCAGTTGCTGGCATGGAGCGCCGAAGGCTGCGGGCGAGGGCCTCAGTTGCTGGCATGGTGCGCCTTTGAGGGCCTCGGTTGCTGGCATGGAGCGCCAAAGGCACTCCTTGCCAGCAACTGCGACCCTCACAAACTTTACGTTGTAACGCAAACAGCACGACACAGCAACTGCGACCCTTGCAAACTTTACCTCGCAGCGCAAATAACATACGAGACACGTTAACACTCATTACGACCTCACAAAAATCGGCCGCAACTCGCAAACATGAAAAAAAGAAAAACACAATAAATACACACAGCACATACATAAAAAGCTTACCTACAGCAACAGGGAACATCCAGGACCTCAAAAAAGCAACTTACACCTTCATTTAACTCAAAATAAAAAAGTTTAGACACTAACAAATTTGCTAAGCGAAAGAAAAAATGGCCGCCAAACAAAACGAAAATGAGGCTACAGCACTATAACCACGGAAAACACCACAAGAAACTCGCAAAACACCACAAAACACCTACGGATATTCCGCTAAGACGCATACCACACATTACCCGCCATTTCATGACAATGCGGAACTACACAACTACGCTAACGGTTTGGTCTTGCGCACGCACACTATTACACTGCGCACATTCATGACGCTTACACAGCAGCTCCACAGCACTGATGCTGCAGCAACATCAAAACACATTGCAGCTCTTCAACACAATGCTTCCTGCATATATTACTTCAAAATAGGTATAGTACTTTATTAATCTATTACTTATTTTATTATTATACACCAAATACCATTAGCTCACTACCAATTTCATTGCCGTCATTTTTTGACGGGCAATTCGCTAGTCACATATATAGTTGTGAGCAGGCAAGCCTGCTCAAGCCGTTGCTCACGCTTGCGGGCTCGCGAAGAGAGCCGTGGCCCTCAGTTGCTCCTTGCCAGCAACTGCGACCCTCGCAAACTTTACGATGTAACGCAAACAACACGACACAGCAACTGCGACCCTCGCAAACTTTAAGTCGCAACGCAAACAACATACGAGACACATTAACACTCATTACAACCTCGCAAAAAACGTCCGCAACCCGCGGACAGGAAAAAATGAAAAACACAATAAATACACACAACACATACATAAAAATCTTACCTACAGCAAGAGGGAGCATCCTGGACCTCAAAAAATAAAGTTACACCTTCATTTAACTCAAAATAAAAGAGTTTAGACACTCAAAAATTCTCTAAGTGAGAGAAAAAATGGCCGGCGAACAAAACGAAAACGAGGCTACAGCACTCTAAACACACAAAACACCACAAGAAACACGCAAAACACCACAAAACACCTACGGATATTCCGCTACAGACGCATACCACACATTTTCCGCCATTTTAATGCGGAAGTACATAGCTACGCTAACGGTTTGGTCTCGCGCACATACACTATTACACTGCACACATTCATCATGCTTACACAGCAGCTCCACACCACTAATACTCCAGCAACATCAAAACAGATTGTCAGCTCTACAACAGAATCCTTCCTGCATATATTACTTCAAAATAGGTAAAGTAGATTAATTTATTAATGTATTATTTATTTCATTATTACACACCAAACAGCATTAGCTCACTTACAATTTCATTGCCGTCATTTTTTGACGGGCAATTCGCTAGTTACTTAATAATATCGAGTGATGCAATAACACAGAGCTCATTTGGATGCATCAGTCACTCGGCCACTTTACATTCTGGGATAACCTTAGGGATACACCCTAGGAAGTGGCATATCATTAATTCCAGATATAAGGGAGTTTATTTCCTTTTTCTACATATAAACTATTCCATTTCTTCATATAATATTGATTTCACTACCTCACTTTAATACAACCTATTGTTTTTGGCTCTATTTATATACGCATTAGCACTTTTTGCACATCCAGCACTTTTCCATTTATCACTTTATACCTTCTATAGTGATATATTTATGTATTTGGCATCGACTCCTTATATATTATGTGGATTTACTATACTATACCCAAGCGACTTGGAATTGAATATCCTGCCCGGGCTTATTTTAATAAATATTTTTTTATATTAACTTATTAAAGACTAAGTTTTAATCTTATACTTCTTTTTAGCTCTTTTTTTAGTTAATATAGGTGTGCACAACAATAGGGGATACTGTTGTTTCTTTTGCTGTAAATTATTATATTTACCCCTAGTAGCACCTTATAAGTTCATTCCACTTGTCTTACCTTAAGCTACCTTTTACTCTATATTGACTATCTAGCCCTTCAATGCATAAAGATGGGTAGACCTTGAAAATGATATGTATCTAACGAACCAATTGGTTTACAGTATATGGGTCCCCAAGAAATAGACCACCAGCAAACTCAGAATGCCCTATATTAGTCAACTCTTCGTTTGGGACCAGTTAAATGCTAAATTCAAACGTACGTCATCCCCATATCCTTTAACACCCAACAAAATGTTTCCTATGGGAATGGACCCTAAACACATCAGGGCACTACAATCTGCTGGAATCACAAGATCCAAATATCTGCATGTAGAGGGTAACATTGTCACGTATGAAATATTAGAACTTGGCGCGCCCCTCACATCAAATGAAGACTCCAACAAGGTGGTATATAACACCCCTTAAGGGCATACAACAACATGGAATCTACAACTAACTGCCCTAAAATATCCCGCCTTGTCACCAAATAGAATAACAATCTAAACATTATGCTGGTAGGAAAAAAACAACCGTTTATCTATTGTCCAAATCCCCTGGTGCAGTTCATGTCTGTGTCACATTTATGAGATCTGTAACATGCGTGTGCACCGTATAAATGCAAATTGTCTTTGTAGGCGCAGTGTCTGATTAATGTGAGTGGAGACGCCGTGATCTTCATTCATGAATCTGAACTGGAAGCAGGACCACTTCCTTCTGCAGCACCTGCAATTCAGCCCTCAAGTGCCGGAGTAGATGGATCAGTTTGAGGAGCAGAGCAGAATATGTCACCTTACAGAACTTTATACTTCAATACCAAGAGTCACATTGACTTGCAACATGGAGTTTCTCATCATTCCACCAATTACCTTTGGCTTCCATATTATTTTATTGGATAGTGACGTGGAAGCTTCTGTAGTGCATTCATATCATAATGGTACCTTAGATGCATCGGTTGCATGTGTAGCCGGTGATAGCGGGGGGCGCTCTTGGGTTTGTGTGCACAGGACATTTGACAACTTCAACAAAAAGCTGATAAAATGGTTCCTACTGTTCAAGTGGACTAATTATCCGCAATGATTAAAATATTACAATGTTTCACATTTTTATACAAGTCTAGACCACACATGTCAGTATGTTATTGCATGTATTTAGCATTACCTGTTGGCATGCATGTGTCCTGATTAGTGCTCCTTGGATCTGATGGGTCTGCACCACCATTCTTCTCTTGTGCAAAGTATTCTAGGTTGGATGGGAATTCTAAGTTGTACAGAAGTATTTACAGAATAATTACACTTAAAGTATTGTAAGTGTATATAAAAGCAGGAAAAGTCTTGGAACCAAAGAAAATCTCACATTTATTATTATAAATCCATAAACTGGACGAAACGGATCCATTGTAATGTCGGAGCAACTCCTGTCATGCACGTTGTTGTGTCCCGGGCGACCTGGCGACAAACCATTCCTAAATAATACAAGGTTTTCCATAATATCCGTCAATACAAAGTGATGCCGCAATAAGATTTTTTTCCTTTTTTAAGATTAATTAGGAATGTAAGATATTTATGAAAATGCTGAACTGGAATTTATATTTGTTGTAAGTTACTGCTCTCGCCTGCTATACCGGTGTAAGGCATTTTCACTTTTAATTCTGTGTTCCCAGATACCCTGCGTGCCAAGAGCATCACAGTGAGAAAGCGCTAAGACAAGGTGGTGAAAATATAATAAATATTATATATTTTTATATTTTATCCCAAGTATTTTCTGTTAATAGCATTGCCCATGAGTTTGCTGTCTGTAGTAGAGTTTATATAGTACAATATGGGGAAGTTGGTGCAGCCAATGTATGTAATCTGTCAACTTGAATGTATATAAGTATTTGTGCAAAGCCCCGGCACGGAGAGGTTTATAATCCTAAATAAACTGAAATCAACACGACTGCAACTTACAATAAAAAGCATTGTATAGATCTGTAATATAATATATATCTCCTCCAACTCCAGTCTGTGCCATCTTCCCTGTAATACACAATTATTATTCATATAAAATATGACCTTTGTCAATCACGTCTCATTTTTCTTTTATAATCTTCAAGACGCACTTGCACAGTCTTTCCTTTGATGCGATCACTTTGGTGCCTCCCCAAGAAGTTACAAATTTATAAACATCTTCTCCCTTCCAATCTGTGAATATCAGCCTTTCTTGTGTAATTCCCTTGTGGGTGGCACGTAAGACGATGTATAAGTGCTACACGGGGTGCTCTATGGGTGACACATAAGACGATCTATAAGTGCTACACGGGGTGCTCTATAGGTGGCACATAAGATGGTCTATAAGTTCTACACGGGTGCTCTGTGGGTGACACATAAGATCATGTAGAAGTGCTACACGGGATGGTGTATGGGTGACACGTAAGACGGTCTGTAAGTGCTACACGGGGTGCTCTAAGACGATCTAGAAGTGCTACACAAGATGCTCTATGGGTGACTCCTAAGATGATCTATAAGTGCAACACTGGATGCTCTCTGGGTGGCACATGAGACGATCTATAAGTGCTTAACAGGATGCTCTATGGGGGCACATAAGACGATCTATAAGTGATACATTGGATGCTCTATAGGTGGCACATAAGACGATCTATAAGTGATACATTGGATGCTCTATGGGTGGCACTTAAGACGATCTATAAGTGCTACAGGGGATGCTCTATGGGTGGCACTTAAGACGATCTATAAGTGCTACAAGGGATGCTCTATGGGTGGCAGGTAAGACGATCTGTAAGTGCTACATGGGATGCTCTGTGGGTGGCACATTAGACGATCTATAAGTGCTATACAGGATGCTCTGTGGGTGGCACGTAAGATAATCTGTAAGTGATACATTGGATGCTCTATGGTTGGCATGTAAGACAATCAATAAGTGCTACAAGGGATGCTCTATGGGTGGGGCATAAGACGATCTATAAGTGCTACATGGGATGCTTTATGGGTGGGGCATAAGACGATCTATAATTTTTAAGCAGGATGCTCTGTGGGTGGCACGTAAGACGGTCTATAAGTGCCACACTGGATGCTCTATAGGTGGCACGTAAGATGATCTATAAGTGCTACATGGGATGCTCTTTGGGTGGCACATAAGACAATCTATGAGTGCTACACGGGATGCTCTACGGGTGGAACGTAAGACGATCTATAAGTGCAACTCAGGATGCTCTATGGGTGTCACATAAGATACCCTTAGATTGTAAGTTTGCGAGTTTTCAATTGTGTGTCCGTGTCTTGGAAACAAGCACTATGTACATGGGATGATATGCTCAAAAACAGGGCCCTTTATAAGATGTTAAGTTTGTTTTTTGCCATGTACTCAACCCCTGTACAGCGCTACGGAATATGTTGGCGCGATATAAATAAAGATAATGATAATAAATAATACCCAAATGTAGGGATTGTTAGTCAGTACATAATAGCCAATGGTAGAATACACTTGTGACCAAGATGCTACGGTGTCTGTCTGGGTAAGGGATCATCGACCAGTTTATCCAGCTATTCATCATCTTTCCTGACTATAAAAACATTGGCTATGGGAATCCACACCACACAATCGAGAAGAACATGGCCACCACTAAGGCAATTTAAATTGTAACTATGTATGGGAGCCCTCATTTATCCAATACGCACACACTATAAAACACATCTTTAGTAATGTGATGTTCTTAAAGGGCCCTGTAGCTCTCTTACAAATGGGTTTCATTAGATAATTCTATAACTGGTTAGCAATAAAAGAAAAACTTGAAGAGAAAAATCAATGTAGCTTTTAACACTTACATTTTATGTTTAGTATTTTGGATCGAGCAGATCTCCCAACCCCCTGTCAGGTGTCCAGGTTCTGAGAGAGGATCTGCCCAGGGGGCGCTCTCATGATATGAGCCTATCTATTGCCATGATAAGTTTTTATCTGCCCACTTTCCAGCAGTGGCTATTGCAGATAAACCTACAGCACTCACAAAAAAAAATAGGGCAGCATACTAGGCAGATCTCCCTTTACCTTCTGAACACCTCTAGGTGGTAGAGAGAAGTACATCTTGTGGGAGCTAGAATTTTAAGCTTAAATGTAAGCATTGAAAGCTTTATTTTCCTGAAATGCTGTTTCTGTTACTATTCAGTTAATAAATAAAACTGAAACAGTTTCACTTAAAAGTGGCTCTGAACCTTTCTAGTTCTGTGACACGTTGATAAAATCTCCAAGGTTGTGGTGACCCCTACCAGGGAAATTATTTTCCAGATTTACATACTCAAAGAGGTGCAGATATCACACACACTCAGCCTTTCACACACACTCAGCCTGTCATATCACACACACTCAGCCTTTCACACACACTCAGCCTGTCATATCACACACACTCAGCATGTCATATCACACACACTCAGCCTATCACACACACTCAGCCTGTCATATCACACACACTCAGCCTGGCACACACACTCAGCCTGTCATATCACACACATTCAGCCTGTCATATCACACACACTCAGCCTGGCACACACACTCAGCCTGTCATATCACACACACGCAGCCTGTCACATCACACACACTCAGCCTGTCACACACACTCAGCCTGTCATATCACACACACTCAGCCTGGCACACACACTCAGCCTGTCATATCACACACACTCAGCCTGGCACACACACTCAGCCTGTCATATCACACACACTCAGCCTTGCACACACACACTAATCCTGTCATATCACGCACACTCACCCTGTTACATACACTCAGCATGTCATATCACACACACTCAGCCTGGCGCACACACACTCAGCATGTCATATCACGCACACTCACCCTGTTACACACATACTCAGCATGCCATATCCCACATACTCAGCCTGTCACACACACTCAGCCTGTCATATCACACACACTCAGCCTGGCTCACACACACTCAGCCTGTCATATCACACACACTCAGCCTGTCACATCACACACACTCAGCCTGTCACACACACTCAGCCTGTCATATCACACACACTCAGCCTGGCACACACACTCAGCCTGTCATAGCACACACACTCAGCCTGGCACACACACTCAGCCTGTCATATCACACACACTCAGCCTTGCACACACACACTAATCCTGTCATATCACGCACACTCACCCTGTTACATACACTCAGCATGTCATATCACACACACTCAGCCTGGCGCACACACACTCAGCATGTCATATCACGCACACTCACCCTGTTACACACATACTCAGCATGCCATATCCCACATACTCAGCCTGTCGCACACACTCAGCCTGTCATATCACGCACACTCAGCCTGTCACACACATTCAACCTGTCATATCACACATACGCAGCCTGTCACACACACTCAGCCTGTCATATCACACACACTCACCCTGTTACACACATACTCAACATGTCATATCACACACACTCAGCCTGTCACACACACTCAGCCTGTCATATCACACACACTCAGCCTGGCACACACACTCAGCCTGTCATATCACACACACTCAGCCTGGCACACACACTCAGCCTGTCATATCACACACACTCAGCCTTGCACACACACACTAATCCTGTCATATCACGCACACTCACCCTGTTACATACACTCAGCATGTCATATCACACACACTCAGCCTGGCGCACACACACTCAGCATGTCATATCACGCACACTCACCCTGTTACACACATACTCAGCATGCCATATCCCACATACTCAGCCTGTCACACACACTCAGCCTGTCATATCACGCACACTCAGCCTGTCACACACATTCAACCTGTCATATCACACATACGCAGCCTGTCACACACACTCAGCCTGTCATATCACACACACTCACCCTGTTACACACATACTCAACATGTCATATCACACACACTCAGCCTATCACACACACTCAGCCTGTCATATCACACACACTCAGCCTGTCATATCACACACACTCAGCATGTCATATCACACACACTCAGAATGTCATATCACACACATTCAGCCTGTCACATCACACACACTCAGCCTGGCACACACACTCAGCCTGTCATATCACACACACTCAGCCTGTCATATCACACACACTCAGCCTGGCACACACACTCAGCCTGTCATATCACACACACTCACCCTGTTACACACATACTCAACATGTCATATCACACACACTCAGCCTGTCACACACACTCAGGCTGAGTGCGTGTGTGTCATATGATAGGCTGTCACACTCTCAGCCTGTCATATGACACACACAGTCAGCCCTTCACACACACAAAGTCAACCTGTCACACACATACTCAGCCTGTCATATCACACGCAGTCAGTCTGTTACACACATACTCAGTCTGTCACACACACACACTCATTGTGTCATATGACACACTTAACCTGTCATTTCACACACAGTCAGCCTGTAACATGACACACACACTCACCCTGTTACACACACACTCAGCATGTCACATCACACACACTCAGACTGTCACACACACACTCACCCTGTCATATGACAAACACAGTCAGCCTGCCACACACACACACACACACACTCACCTTGTTACACACACACACACTCAGCCTGTCATATAACAGACACTCATCCTGTCACACACACACACACTTATCCTGTCATATGACACACACAATCAGCCTGTCACACACACTCAGCCTGTCATATCACACACACTCAGCCTTGCACACACACACTAATCCTGTCATATCACGCACACTCACCCTGTTACATACACTCAGCATGTCATATCACACACACTCAGCCTGGCGCACACACACTCAGCATGTCATATCACGCACACTCACCCTGTTACACACATACTCAGCATGCCATATCCCACATACTCAGCCTGTCACACACACTCAGCCTGTCATATCACACACACTCAGCCTGGCTCACACACACTCAGCCTGTCATATCACACACACTCAGCCTGTCACATCACACACACTCAGCCTGTCACACACACTCAGCCTGTCATATCACACACACTCAGCCTGGCACACACACTCAGCCTGTCATATCACACACACTCAGCCTGGCACACACACTCAGCCTGTCATATCACACACACTCAGCCTTGCACACACACACTAATCCTGTCATATCACGCACACTCACCCTGTTACATACACTCAGCATGTCATATCACACACACTCAGCCTGGCGCACACACACTCAGCATGTCATATCACGCACACTCACCCTGTTACACACATACTCAGCATGCCATATCCCACATACTCAGCCTGTCACACACACTCAGCCTGTCATATCACGCACACTCAGCCTGTCACACACATTCAACCTGTCATATCACACATACGCAGCCTGTCACACACACTCAGCCTGTCATATCACACACACTCACCCTGTTACACACATACTCAACATGTCATATCACACACACTCAGCCTGTCACACACACTCAGCCTGTCATATCACACACACTCAGCCTGGCACACATACTCAGCCTGTCATATCACACACACTCAGCCTGGCGCACACACACTCAGCCTGTCATATCACACACACTCAGCCTTGCACACACACACTAATCCTGTCATATCACGCACACTCACCCTGTTACATACACTCAGCATGTCATATCACACACACTCAGCCTGGCGCACACACACTCAGCATGTCATATCACGCACACTCACCCTGTTACACACATACTCAGCATGCCATATCCCACATACTCAGCCTGTCACACACACTCAGCCTGTCATATCACGCACACTCAGCCTGTCACACACATTCAACCTGTCATATCACACATACGCAGCCTGTCACACACACTCAGCCTGTCATATCACACACACTCACCCTGTTACACACATACTCAACATGTCATATCACACACACTCAGCCTATCACACACACTCAGCCTGGCACACACACTCAGCCTGTCATATCACACACACTCAGCCTGTCATATCACACACACTCAGCATGTCATATCAAACACACTCAGAATGTCATATCACACACATTCAGCCTGTCACATCACACACACTCAGCCTGGCACACACACTCAGCCTGTCATATCACACACACTCAGCCTGTCATATCACACACACTCAGCATGTCATATCACACACACTCAGAATGTCATATCACACACATTCAGCCTGTCACATCACACACACTCAGCCTGGCACACACACTCAGCCTGTCATATCACACACACTCAGCCTGTCATATCACACACACTCAGCCTGGCACACACACTCAGCCTGTCATATCACACACACTCACCCTGTTACACACATACTCAACATGTCATATCACACACACTCAGCCTGTCACACACACTCAGGCTGAGTGCGTGTGTGTCATATGATAGGCTGTCACACTCTCAGCCTGTCATATGACACACACAGTCAGCCCTTCACACACACAAAGTCAACCTGTCACACACATACTCAGCCTGTCATATCACATGCAGTCAGTCTGTTACACACATACTCAGCATGTCACACTCTTAGCCTGTCATATGACACACACAGTCAGCCCTTCATACCAACAAAGTTAACCTGTCACACACATACTCATCCTGTAATATCACACATACTCACCCTGTCACACACACTCACCCTGTCACACACACTCACCCTGTTACACACGTACTCAGCATGTCATATCACACATACACGCACAAACTCACCCTGTCACACACATACTAAGAATGTCATATCACACACAGTCAGCCTGTCACACACACTCACCCTGTTACACACATACTCAGCCTGTCTCTCACACACACACACACACTGTTATACACATACTCAGCCTGTAACATGACACACGCAGTCAGCCTGTCACACACACACACTCATCCTGTCATATGACAAACACAGTCAGCCTGCCACACACACACACTCACCTTGTTACACACATATTCAGCATGTCATGTCACACACACACACACACACTCAGCCTGTCACACACACTCAGCCTGTCATATGACACATATGCACTCAGCCTGTCAAATCACACACACTCACCCTGTTACACACATACTCAGCCTGTCATATCACACACACTCACCCTGTTACACACATACTCAGCCTGTCATATCACACACACTCACCCTGTCACACACATACTCAGCCTGTCATATCACACACACTCACCCTGTTACACACATACTCAGCCTGTCATATCACACACACTCACCCTGTTACACACATACTCAGCCTGTCATATCACACACACTCACCCTGTCACACACATACTCAGCCTGTCATATCACACACACTCACCCTGTTACACACATACTCAGCCTGTCATATCACACACACTCACCCTGTTACACACATACTCAGCCTGTCATATCAACACTCACCCTGTTACACACATACTCAGCCTGTCATATCACACACACTCACCCTGTTACACACATACTCAGCCTGTCATATCACACACACTCACCCTGTTACACACATACTCAGCCTGTCATATCACACACACTCACCCTGTCACACACATACTCAGCCTGTCATATCACACACACTCATCCTGTCACACACATACTCAGCCTGTCATATCACACACACTCAGCCTTACACACACACACACTCACCCTGTCACACACACTCAGCCTGTCATATCACACACACTCACCCTGTTACACACATACTCAGCCTGTCATATCACACACACTCACCCTGTTACACACATACTCAGCCTGTCATATCACACACACTCACCCTGTTACACACATACTCAGCCTGTCATATCACACACACTCACCCTGTTACACACATACTCAGCCTGTCATATCACACACACTCACCCTGTTACACACATACTCAGCCTGTCATATCACACACACTCACCCTGTTACACACATACTCAGCCTGTCATATCACACACACTCACCCTGTTACACACATACTCAGCCTGTCATATCACACACACTCAGCCTTACACACACACACACTCACCCTGTCATAACCCAACCCCTAATCATATGTCTAACCCTAACCACTAACCCTATGCCTAATTCTAACCCCTAACCCTCTCCCCTACATCAATACATTTTAAATCTCTAACCCCTCTCCCCTAGAGTAATCTATATTAAACTGTAGTGTAGTACTGCATTCTGGGCAGTGCGCGCGCACGCAGGGGCACGCAGAGACGGCGCAGGCAAAATGGGAAAGGACCTTTGTCGTATCTTTGTGTTAGAAACAAATCATTGCTAATTAATGTCTGGGTGGGTCCACATTTTATTTTTGTATCAGTTGCCCCGGGGCGATGACCATTGTTGCTATTCAGGTGTGTTGTCATTTTTGCTGCTCCTGTGTTGTCTCCTAAGGTCTTCTTTTCCTTTCTAATTACTAGTACAGTCTTATAAACACAGATCATTGTGCTTGTTAAAGGGACACAGTAAAGGTTCCACATATGGGATAACATAACACTATATATAATAAGGACTCTGTCAATTCAACTAAATTATATGTTATTTAAAATGAAACCCTGCAGTTCCCTTGAATTGAAGGTTGCAATATTTACCTATCAATCATAATTACTGATCCACCCACAATGGTCATGATGTATCAGTTGTTAATTTCAGATTATTGTCAGTAGTTGGTGGTTATTGCAGCATATTGTCTTCAGTGTAAGACATGTGTGAAACAAAATACGCGACACTCTTTGACCCCAGGTACTAACTAAGCTCATTAGATAAATTGCTTCCTTGTAATATATTTTATAATGAATTTTTTTTTATTTACTGTGTATTACGATGCCCGTTCTTATGTTGGTCTGAGGTAATTATTGATTATTCAAACATTAAACATGATTTCTAGAGAAGACTGAATACGAAATGTATGTGAAATGGTCAGATTTCATAAAAGCCATAAAATAAAAACCATAACTCAGTAACATTGTAACTGGTTCCCAAAATATCTGGAAAACATCAAATTCTTATAATTGTATCCATTATAAACCACAAGATGGCGATGAAGTAACATGATTTTAATTATCACATATAATAGTTTTCACAGTGTGTAAAGCTCCTGCCGCGCATGCGCATTGGCATACCACTACGTGGGTGCCTACGCATGTGCAATGGGCTTCAATGCTCTGCGATGCCCGGGCATGCGCAATTGTGTGCCGCGCTACGCCAAGAAAGCAGCACAGGGGAGGGAGAGGGGGAAAGAGACACAGGGGATGGAGAGGAGGGAAAGAGGCTCTTGGGAGGGAGAGGAAGGAAAGAGACACAGGGGGGACAATGCGGAAAAGAAGACACAGGGGAGGGAGAGGGGGGGAAAGGAGACACGAGGGAAGGAGACACAGGGGTGGGAGATGGGGGGAAGAAGATGTAGGGGTGGGGTAGGGGGGTGGAGTCACAGGGGAGGCAGATAGGGGAAGGGACACAGGGGAGAGAGATGGGAAGTGACACAGGAGGAAGGGGAAAAAGAAACACAGGAGATGGAGAGGGGGAAATAGAAACAAGGGAAGAAAAGAGTGGGGAAAGAGACACAGCGGAGGGAGTGGGAAAGAGTCACAGGGGAGGGAGAGAGGGGTAAAGGAGACATAGGGGAGGGAGGAAAAAGACATAGGGGAGGGAGAGGGGGAAAAGAGACAAAGGGGAGCAGGGGGAGAGACACAGTGGAGGAGGGCCGGAGAGACACAGGGGAGGGAGGCGGGGGGAAAAGAGACACAGGGGAGGGAGAGAGGGGGAAGGTGACACAGGGGGAGACACAGGATGAGGGAGAGGGGGGAGAGAGGGGGAAGGTGACATGGGAGAGACACAGGGGAGGGAGAGGTGGGAGAGACACAGAGGAGAGATAGAGGGGAAAGGAGACACAGGGTAGGGAGAGGGGGAGACACAGGGGAAGGAAAGAGCGGAAAGGAGACACAGGGTAGGGAGACAGGGGGAATGGATACACAGGGGATGGAGAGGGGGGAAGAGACACAGGGAATGGAGAGGGGGAGAGACACAGGGGGAGAGACACATGGGAGGGAGAGAGGGGGAAATAAGATATGGTGGAGGGTGATGGGGTAAGGAGACACAGGGGTGGGAGATAGGGGGAAGAAGACACAGGGGTGGGGGAAGGGGGATGAGACACAGGGGAGGCTGATGGGGGAAGGGACACAGTGGAAAGCGATAGGGGGAAGAGACACGGGGAGGGGAGGAAGAGACACAGGGGAGGGATAGGGGAGAAAGCGGCACAGGGGATGGAGAGGAGGGAAAGAGGCTCTTGGGAGGGAGAGGAAGGAGAGAGACACAGGGAATAGAGGTGGAGAGACACAGGGGGGAGAGCAGGGGAAACAAGACACATGGGAGGGAGAGAGGGGGAAATAAGACATGGGGGAGGGTGATGGGGTAAGGAGACACAGGGGTGGGAGAAGGGGGATGAGACACAGGGGAGGTTGATGGGGAAGAGACACAGGGAGGGGAGGAAGAGACACAGGGGAGGGATAGGGGAGAAAGTGGCACAGGGGAGGGAGAGGGGGAGGAGACACAATGGAGGGAGAGGGGGAAAGAGACACAGGGGATGGAGAGGAGGGAAAGAGGCTCTTGGGAGGGAGAGGAAGGAGAGAGACACAGGGAATAGAGGGGGAGAGACACAGGGGGGAGAGCGGGGGAAACAAGGCACATGGGAGGGAGAGAGGGGGAAATAAGACATGGGGAGGGTGATGGGGTAAGAGACACAGGGGTGGGGGAAGGGGTATGAGACACAGGGAAGGCTGATGGGGGAAGGGACACAGTGGAGAGCGATAGGGGGAAGAGACACGGGGAGGGGAGGAAGATACGCAGGGCAGGGATAGGGGAGAAAGCGGCACAGGGGAGGGAGCGGGGGAGGAGACACAGTGGAGCGAGAGGGGGGAAAGAGACACATTGGATGGAGAGGAGGGAAAGAGGCTCTTGGGAGGGAGAGGAAGGAGAGAGACACAGGGAATTGAGGGGGCAGACACAGGGGGAGAGACACAGGGGTAGAGCGGGGGAAACAAGACACATGGGAGGGACAGAGGGGGAAATAAGACACGGGAGAGGATGATGGGGTAAGGAGACACTCGGGTGGTAGATAGGGGGAAGGAGGCACAGCGGTGGGGGAAGGGGGATGAGATACAGGGGAGTCTGATAGGGGAAGGGACACAGTGGAGAGCGATAGGGGGAAGAGACATGGGGAGGAAGAGACACAGGGGAGGGATAGGGGAAAAAGCGGCACAGGGGAGGGAGAGGGGGAGGAGACACAGTGGAGGGAGAGGGGGGGAAAGAGACACAGGGGATGGAGAGGAGGGAAAGAGGCTCTTGGGTGGGAGGGGAAGGAAAGAGACACAAGGGGGACAGAGTGGAAAAGAAGACACATGGGAGGGAGAAGACACAGGGGTGGGGGAAGGGGGATGAGACACAGGGGAGGCTGATGGGGGAAGAGACACAGGGGAAGGAGAGGGGAGAAAGTGGCACAGGGGAGGGGAGGGGGAAAGAAACACATGGGAGGGAGGGGGAAAAGAGAAACAGGGGAGGGAGGTGGGTGAAAGAGACACATTAGAGGGAGGGTTGGAAGAGGCACAGGGGATGGAGAGGGGGGAGAGACACAGGAGGGAGACAGGAGGAAAGAGACACAGCAGAAGGAGATGGGGAAGAGACACAGGAGTGGGAGAGGGGGAAAGAGACACAGGGAAGGGAGAGGGGGGAAAGAGACAGGGGAGGGAGAGGGGGAGGAAAGAGACACAGAGGAGGGAGAGGGGGAGGGAAGAGACACAGAGGAGGGAGAGGGGTGGGAAGACACATCAAATATTATCCTGTCATTTTTGACGGGCAAGTTACTAATTATTATTATTATCCTTTATTTGTAATGCGACAACATATTCCGTAGCGCCATACAGGGGTTGAGTACAAAGAAAAATACAATATTATGACTGACAAAGAATGTTATTTGTTTTCAAAGTGTAAGAAAAACATTTTTTGGTTAAGGAACTACAACTCATTAAAAACAACATAATAACCCTGAAGTTATAGAAGAGAGAATAAATTACAGCCTGATCTAAAATGTATCCAATATTTGATATATTATTTTGATTAATATTTGATGAGCTGATAAATTAATGTTTTTTGCCATAAAATAAATCTTACATTGAAGTATCTCTCGAGTTGGTACTTACGTTTGAACTTATTGTTGTTCTTCTTACAGAGCAAAATGAAAGATTATCCATGATAAACCTTAAATATATTAACGAGTTAATTAAAGTAACCATTATTTGTTTTTCTTTTACATACATTAGCTTTGTTATCAGAGGAAGGAAGTTCAGTTACAGTTAGGGAGACTCAGTCTTGAGACACTGATACAGTAAACTTTAAAAGATAAAGCTTTCTGGTTGTTATATATATACTAGCGACTTGCCCGTCAAAAAATGACGGCAATGGAATTGTAAGGTAGCTAATGTTGTTTTGTGTGTACTACTGAAATATATAATACATTAATAAATGAATATACTTTTACCTATTTTGAAGCATTGTGCAGAAGAGCTGGCAATCTGTTTTGATGTTGCTGCAGCATTAGTGGTGTGGAGGTGCTGTGTAAGCGTGATGAATGTGTGCAGTGTAATAGTGTGCGTGCGCGAGACCAAACCGTTAGCGTAGTTGTGTACTTGAGCATTGTTCTAAAATGCCGGCTAATGTGTGGTATGCGTCTGTAGTGGAATATCCGTAGGTGTTTTGTGGTGTTTTGCGTGTTTCTTGTGGTGTTTTGCGTGGTTAGAGCGCTGTAGCCTCGTTTTCGTTTTGTTCGTCGGCCATTTTTTCTCTCGCTTAGAGAATTTTTTAGTGTCTAAACTCTTTTATTATGAGTTAAATGAAGGTGTAAGTTCATTTTTTGAGGTCCTGGATGCTCCCTCTTGCTGTAGGTAAGCTTTTTATGTATGTGCTGTGTGTATTTATTGTGTTTTTCATTTTTTCATGTCCGCGGGTTGCGGCCGATTTTTGCGAGGTCGTAATGTGTGTTAACGTGTCTCGTATGTTGTTTGCATTGCGCCGTAAAGTTTGCGAGGGTCACAGTTGATACACACACAATATACACACACATTATATATACACAAACAATACACACACACAATATACACTCACATTATATATATATATACACACACACACAATATATACACACAATACACACACACATAATATCTACACACACACAATATACACTCACATTATATATATATACACACACACACATTATACATACACACACACACAATATATACACACAATACACACACATAATATCTATACACACACACAATACACACACACATTATCTACATACACATGGTGTTAATGATCAGTGTATAATTAGTTTATATGGCAGGTCTCAGTGATTGCACATCTTCCTCAGACCACATTATCTCCCTGTCACTCACAGTCAGCTACCCAGGCCCAGCTCCTCCAGCTCTGAGGCCTGCTCCAGTCCGCGGATACCCGGTGTTTCCTGTTCCCCAGGCCGGCCCTGCGCGGGGCATTGTGGGGAGGAGGTGGCTGCTCCATCCCAACAACTGGATTGCCGGGCCCCGGGATGGTGCGGCTACTGGCAGTGGCGGCGTCTGGCTCCCCCTCCGGAAACCCGAACCGGGGCATTGTGGGGAGGAGGTGGCTGCTCCATCCCAACAACTGAGGCCCTTGCAAGCATCCCTCGTTACGTGAGCCCGCAAGCGTGAGCAACAGCCCGTACGCTCACAATTATATATGTGATAATAAACCTTTTGTACCCAATACATTGTATCAATAAATGGCAGCAGCATCACATGCACACGACATCACATGCACCCGGCATCACGCATGCACCCGACATCACATACACCCGACATCACACATGCACCCGACATCACGCATGCACCCGACATCACATGCACCCGACATCACACATGCACCCGACATCACGCATGCACCCGACATCACATGCACCCGACATCACATGCATCCGACATCACACATGCACCCGACATCACACAAAAATCACATTTGCTTTCCCAATTTTAGATCAACAGCGCACAAATACATACATTAAAAAATCTCAGCTCATCCCTCCCCTCTCTACTACACCAATCCCAGTTCTCACACATCTATTCAGCCTCTCCCTAAACACTGGCAAGTTTCCATTCTCTCTAAAACACGCCATAATTACACCCATACTTAAGACGCCCTCATCTTATCCAGTTTCTGTTTTCAACTATCGCCCTATCTCTCTACTTCCCTAGCCTATAAAACTGCTTCAGCAGCTTGTCTACAATCACCTAACACAATTTATTTCCTCCGATTCCCTTCTTGACCCCTTCCAATCTGGTTTCTCGGCTCAACACTCTACAAAAACAGTCCTCACAAATGTCACCAATGACTTGCTAACCGCCAAATCAAGGGATCACTTCTCTATTCTAATTCTCCTAGACCTCTCTGCTGCCTTTGGTACAGTTGACCACCCTCTTCTAATCCAAACTCTCCTCTTTTTTGGATCCATGACACAACTCTTTTATGGTTCACATCTAACCTAGAAGATAGTACATTTAGTGTCTCCTTCTCTGGCACCTCTTCTTCATCTCTCTCTCTGTTCTGTCCTAGGCCCCCTCCTCTTCTCCATCTACACCTCCTTCCTTGGCACCCTAATAAAACCCTTTTCATATCAGTAGCATCTCTATGCAGATGACACTCAAATCTCCCTCTCAGCACCCGATCTATCCCCCTCTCTTTTAGTCAAGTTACCAACTGCCTCCCTAGAATATCCTCTTGGATGTCCACCCATCATCTCAAACTAAACATGTCTAAGACTGAACTCCTAATCTTCCCACCCTCTCCCATAGCTTTCACTCCTCAAATATCTCTCACTGTTAACAATGCCATCATCACCTCCCAGGCCCGTTGTCTTGGGGTTCTGCTGGATCTTGCCCTCTCTTTTATTCCTCTCATACAATCAATAACAAAATCTTGTCAGTTTCACCTTAAAAATATCTCCAAAATGTTTCACTATCTTACAGAAGACACAGATAAAATACTAATACACTTTCATCATATCTTGACTACTGCAATTCACTCCTTGCTGGCCTCCCCATCTCTCGTCTGTCTCCCCTCCAATCCATGATGACACCTCCACTAGACTCATCTTCCATACCTAGCGCTCAGTGTCTGCAGCTCCTCTCTGTCAGTCACTCCACCGGCTTCCCATAGCTTCCCGTGGCCTCCAGTTTTAAATTTAAAATCCTGACCCTAACATGTAAAGTCTTCAACAACAGTGCACCCCCTTATATCTCTGCTCTCGTTTCAAAATACTCTCCCAACCGCCCCCTTCGTCCTGCTAACGACCTTCTTCTTTCCTCTTTTATAACCTCTTCTCATTCCCGCCTTCAAGACTTTTCTCGTGCTGCCCCTACTATCTGGAACTCCTTGCCTCGCTCCATTAGACTATCTTACTGCCTCAAAACCTTTAAAAAAAACTAAAAACACACCTGTTTAAAAAAGCATACCACCTCCAGCCTTAATATGTACAACTGCACACTCCACAGTTTAATATCACTCACACCCACAACACACAGAGCCCTCCACTTGGCTGAACATATTGCTTTCACACCGCCATCTTGCATCCTCGGGTATCACACTTAAACTCTTTAAATTATAAGTTTGCAAGTTTTCAATCATGTGTTGGTGCTTTGTAAACAAGCACAAAAACAGGGGCCTCCATTCTTTATAATGTGTTAATTTTGTTTTTGCCATGTACTTAACCCCTGTACAGCGCTACGGAATATGTTGGTACATTACAAATAACGATAATAATGATAATAATAAGGCAGATCTGAAGAGGATGCCAAGGCCACATCTGCACGAGGGCAACCCCTACAGCCACCACAGGAAGTCCCCGCTGAAACTTTGTCCAAATTACAGGAGGTGCCTGACCACCCAAAGCAGGATAACATGTATCTCCCCTCATCTTGCAAATGAATGTGCAATATATTGGAGTTTGTTTATGTTGTGACAATATTGTCTAGGATGGTGGCACATCATAATGGTCTCAATACAGTTCAAGACAGGAGGTTACTGTTTGATGAGAGAAAAACTAAGACAAGGTTACAAGTGTTAATTAATTGATCCAAGGAGCAACAGTTTCTTCATCCTACACTGAGAAAAATATAAACCTTTCTACAATTACATATATAGTTGTGGATCTTGCGATGTTGGTGACGTTTACGATGTTGGTAACACAGCTGTGACCTCGCAAAGCAAGGTCTCAACTGCAAGCCTCGTAATGCGAGGCGAGCCAGCGGCGCTGTGACACCAGCGAGCCTCGCAAAGCGAGGCAAAGCAGCCAAGCATCACTTAGGCTGCAAAGAGCGTCTTTGGTGCTCATTGCAGCCAGACGCGCCGTCACACATGGGAACCTCTTAAAGCGAGGCGAAGCAGCTGCGCTGCACTTAGGCTGCAATGAGCACCAAAGGCGCTCTTTGCAGCCAGCCGCGCCATCACACATGCCAGCCTCACAGCACTTAGGCTGCAACGAGCACCAAAGGCCACGCGATGAGCTCCGAATGCGCTCATCGCAGGGCTCGCGATGAGCACCAAAGGTGCTCAGAGGAGCAAACCCTCACATTGTGTGGCAAACAGCATTGCCAGCCTTACAAATTTAATCCCGGCATTTTTGATGGGCAAGTTCCTAGTGGTATATAATATCACATATATAGTTGTCGTAATTGCGAGTTTGTGTGTAACACTCGCAAGTTTGGAGCCTTACAAACAAAGTCACAATATTAACTGTGCAATGCGCATGCATACAGTGAGCTGCGCATGATCATTGCGCGCCGAATGTCACGCATGCGCAATGAGCAAGGCAATGAGACATGGGGGGGCAAAAGGACACAGGGGAGTGAGAGGAGGGGGAGGAGACACAGGGAGGGAGAGGAGGGGAAGAAGGCAAAGGGGAGAGAGGTGGGGAAAGGAGACACAGGGGAGGGAGAGGGGGAGACAGAGACACAGTGTAGGAAGAGGGGGCAAAAGAGACACAGGGTAGGGAGAGGGGGGAAAGAGACAAAAGGGAACAAAAGAGGGGGAAGAGAAACAAGGGAGGGGAGGAAAGAGACACAGGGGAGGGAGAGAGGGGGAAAGGAGACACAGGGGAGGCAGAGAGGGGGAGATACAGGGGAGGTAGAGGGTGGAAAAGATGTGGGAGGGAGAGTGGGGAAAGACACAGGGGAAGGAGAGATGGGAAAGAGACACAGGAGAGGGAGGGGGGAGAGACACAGGGGAGGGAGAGAGGGGGATAGAAGACACAGGGGATGGAGATGGAGATGAGGGGATTGGCCCCCCTTGATAGGAGATGGGGTAAGGGACACAGGGGAGGGAGATGGGTTGGGAAAGACATTGGTGGGGTAGAGGGGGGTAAGAGACCCAGGGGAGGGGAGGGATGGGGGGGAGACAAAGGTGAGAGAGGGGGAAAGAGACAAAGGGGTGGGAGAGGGGGAGGAGAAACAGGAGAGGGAAAGGGGTGAAAGAGACACAAGGGAAGAGGAAAGAGACACAGAAGAGGGAGATGGGGCAAAGAGACACAGAGGAGGGAGATGAGGGAAGGAGACACAGGGGATGGAGATGAGGGGAAGAGACACAGGCGAGGGAGAGGGGGGAAGAGATACAGAGGAGGGAGATGGGGAAGGAGACACAGGGGAGGGATAGAGGGGGATAGGAGACACAGGGGATGGAGAAGAGGGGAAGCATACACATGGGTGGGAATTGGGGGTAAGGGACACAGGGGAGGGAGATGGGGTGGGAGACACACAGGGGAGGTAGAGGGGGGTAAGAGTCCCAGGGGAGGGAGAGGGGTCAAAGAGACAGGGGGAGGGAGAGGGGAAAAGAGACAAAGGGAAGAGAGTGGGGAAAGAGACACAGTGGAGGGGGGAAATGGACACAGGGGAAAGAGAGGGCAGAATGAGAAACAAGGGAAGGAAAGAGGGAGGAAACACAGGGGATGGAGAGAGGGGAAATGGAGACTCAGTTTGGAGACACAGGGGAGGGATAGGGGAGGAATGATACACAGGGAGGGAGATGGGGGAGAGACACAAGGGAGGTAGAGGGGGCAAAGAGAAGGGGAGGGAGAAGGGAAAGGGACACAGGGGAAAGAGAGGGCAGAATGAGAAACAAGGGAAGGAAAGAGGGAGAAAACACAGGGGAGGGAGAGAGGGGGAAAGGAGACACAGGGGAAGGAGGGGGAGAGACAAGGGAGAGGGAAAAGGGGGTGAAAGAGACACAGGGGAGGGAGAGGGGGGAAAGAGACAAAAGTGAAGAAAAGAGGGGGGAAAGAGACACAAGGGAAGAAAAGAGGGGGGAAAGAGACACAAGGGAGGAGGAAAGAGACACAGGGGAGGGAGAGAGGGGGAAAGGAGACACAGTTTGGAGACACAGGGGAGGGAGAGGGGAGGAATGAGACACAGGGAGGGAGATGTGGGAGAGACACAGGGGAGGTAGAGGGGGCAAAGAGACAAGGGGAGGGAGAGTGGGAAGAGACAAAGGGGATTGAGGGGGAAAGAGACACAGAGAAGGGAGGGGAGGGAGGGAAAGGGACACAAGGGAGGGAGAGGGGGGATGAGAAACAAGGGAAGGAAAGAGGGGGCAAAGAGACACAGGGGAGTGAAAGAGGGGGAAATGAGACACAGGGGAGGGAGGGGGAAGGATAAATGGGGGAGATGGGGGAAAGAACGCAGGGAAGGGAGACAGGGGAAGATACACAGATGAGGGGGAGGGGGGGAAGAGAAACAGAGGAGATAGATGGGGAAGGACACACAGGGGAGGTAGAGAGGGGGATTGGAGACACAGGGGATGGAGATGAGGGGAAGATACACAGGTGAGGGAGAGGGGGGAAAAGATACAGAGAAGGGAAATGGGGGAAGGAGACATAGGGTAGGGAGAGAGGGGGATAGGAGTCACAGGGGATGGAGATGAGGGGAAGGAGACACATAGGAGGGAGATGGGGGTAATGGAAACAGGGATGGGAGACGGGTGGGAAAGACACAGGGGAGGTAGAGGGGGGTATGTGTCCCAGGGGAGGGAGAGGGGGCAGAGACAATGGGATGGAAATGGGGGGAGAGACAAAGGGGAGAGGGGGGGAAAGAGACACAAGGGAGGGAGAGGAGGGAGGGAAAGGAACACAGGGGAGGGAGAGGGGGGATGAGAAACAAGGGAAGGAAAGTGGGAGGAAACACAAGGGAGGAGAGAGGGAGAAAGGAGACACAGGGGAGGGAGGTGGGGAAAGAGACACAGGGGAGGGAGGGGTGAGAGACAAAGGAGAGTGAAAGTTGGCAAAAGAGACAAAGGGGAGGAAGAGAGAGAAAGAGACACAGGGGATGGAAAGGTGGCAAAAAGACAAAAGGGAAGAAAAGAGTGGGGAAAGAGACAAATGGAAGGAGGAAAGAGACACAGGAGAGGAGAGAGCAGGAAAGGAGACACAGTTTGGAGACACAGGGGAGGGAGAGGGGAGGAATGAGACACAGGGAGGGAGATGGGGGAGATTCACAGGGGAGGGAGAGGGGGCAGAGAGGCAAGGGGAGGGAAACAGGGAAGAGACAAAGGGGAGGGAGGGGGGAGGGAGGGAAAGAGACACAGGGGAGGGAGAGGGGGGAATGAAAAACAAGGGAAGGAAAGGGGGGAAAAGAGACACAGGGGAGTGAAAGAGGGGGAAAGGAGACACAGGGGAGGGAGGGGGAAGGATAAATGGGGGAGATGGGGGAAAGAACGCAGGGAAGGGAGACAGGGGAAGATACACAGATGAGGGGGAGGGGGGGGAAGAGAAACAGAGGAGATAGATGGGGAAGGACACACAGGGGAGGTAGAGAGGGGGATTGGAGACACAGGGGATGGAGATGAGGGGAAGATACACAGGTGAGGGAGAGGGGGGAAAAGATACAGAGAAGGGAAATGGGGGAAGGAGACATAGGGTAGGGAGAGAGGGGGATAGGAGTCACAGGGGATGGAGATGAGGGGAAGGAGACACATAGGAGGGAGATGGGGGTAATGGAAACAGGGATGGGAGACGGGTGGGAAAGACACAGGGGAGGTAGAGGGGGGTATGTGTCCCAGGGGAGGGAGAGGGGGCAGAGACAATGGGATGGAAATGGGGGGAGAGATAAAGGGGAGAGGGGGGAAAGGAACACAGGGGAGGGAGAGGGGGGATGAGAAACAAGGGAAGGAAAGTGGGAGGAAACACAAGGGAGGAGAGAGGGAGAAAGGAGACACAGGGGAGGGAGGTGGGGAAAGAGACACAGGGGAGGGAGGGGTGAGAGACAAAGGAGAGTGAAAGTTGGCAAAAGAGACAAAGGGGAGGAAGAGAGAGAAAGAGACACAGGGGATGGAAAGGTGGCAAAAAGACAAAAGGGAAGAAAAGAGTGGGGAAAGAGACAAATGGAAGGAGGAAAGAGACACAGGAGAGGAGAGAGCAGGAAAGGAGACACAGTTTGGAGACACAGGGGAGGGAGAGGGGAGGAATGAGACACAGGGAGGGAGATGGGGGAGATTCACAGGGGAGGGAGAGGGGGCAGAGAGACAAGGGGAGGGAAACAGGGAAGAGACAAAGGGGAGGGAGGGGGAGGGAGGGAAAGAGACACAGGGGAGGGAGAGGGGGGAATGAAAAACAAGGGAAGGAAAGGGGGGAAAAGAGACACAGGGGAGTGAAAGAGGGGGAAAGGAGACACAGGGGAGGGAGAGGAAAGGAGAAATGGGGGGATAGGGGAAAGGACACAGGGGAGGGAGACAGGGGAAGATACAGTGAGTGGAAGTGGGGGAAAGAGACACAGAGGAGGGAGATGGGGGAAGGACACACAGGGGAGGGAGTGAGGGGGATAGGAGACCCAGGGGATAGAGATGAGGGGAAGAGACACGGGAGAGTGAGAGGGGGGAAGAAATACAGATGAGGGAGATGGGGGAAGGAGACACAGGGGATGGAGATGGAGATGAGGGGAAGGAGACACATGGGAGGTAGATGGGGTGGGAGAGATACAGGGGGGTAGAGGGGGGTATGTGTCCCAGGGGAGGGAGAGGGGGCAGAGACAAGGGGAGGGAGAGGGGGGAAAGGAACAAAGGGGAGGAAGGGGGATGGAGATGGAGATGAGGGGAAGGATACACATGGGAGGGAGATGGGTTGGATGAGACACAGGGGAGGTAAAGGGGGTAAGAGATACAGGGGAGGGAGAGGGAGAAGAGATACAAGGGAGGGAGATGGGGGAAGGAGACACAGGGGAAGGAGAGAGAGGGAAATGAGACACAGGGAGGGAGATTTGGAAGGAGATACAAGGGAGGGAGATGAAGGAGAAGGGACACAGGGGAGGGAGATGGTTGAAAGAGACACAGGGGAGGGAGGAGGAAAGAGACACAGGGGAGGGAGGGGTAAAGACACACAGGGGAGGGAGAGGGGGAAGGAGACACAGGCGAGGGAGAGGGGGGAAAGAGACACAGAGGAGGGAGATGGGGAAGGAGACACAGGGGAGGGAGAGAGGGGGAAAGGAGACACAGAAGATGGAGATGAGGGTAAGGATACACATGGGAGGGAGATTAGGGTAAGGGACACAGGGTACGGAGATGGATTGGATGAGACACAGGGGAGGTAGAGCGGGGTAAGAGGCCTGGAGGAGAAGAGGGGGGAAGAGATACAGGGGATGGAGAGGGGGGGAGAGGTACAGGGGAGGGAGGGGGAAAGATACACAGGGGAAGAAGAGGGGAGTAAAGGAGACACAGGGAGAGTGATGGGGGAAGGAGACACAGGGGTGGGAGATGGGGGAAGGAAACACAGGGGTGGAGGAGAGGAGGGAGACACAGGACATGTAGAGGGGGGAAAGCAGCACAGGGGAGGTAGAGGAGGGAAAGTGCCACATGGGATGAAGGGGGAGAGATACAGGGGAGGGAGATTGGGGGAAAAAGACACAAAACAGGTAGAGGGGGGATACTGGCACAGGGGAGGTAGAGGAGGAAAGAGACACATGGGAGAGAGGGGGAGAGATACACGGGAGGGAGGCGCGGGAAAGAGACACATGGGAAGGAGGGGGTGGAAGAGACACAGGGGAGGCAGAGGGGGTGAAAGAGACCATAGGAAAGAAAAGAGAGGGGAAAGAGACACAGGGGAGGGAGGGGGAAAAGAGGCACAGGAGAGGGAGAAAGAGGGGAAGGAGACACGGGGAGGGAGAGGGGGAAAGAGACACAGGGGCTGAAGAGGGGGAGAGACACAGGGGAGGGAGAGTAGGAAGAGACACAGGGGATGGAGATGGAGAAAGGAGACACAGGGGAAGGAGATGATGAAATGATACACAGGGGAGGGAGAGAGGGGGAAAGAAGACACAGGGAAGAAGAAGGAAAAAGAGGCACCGGGAGGGAGATGGGGAAAGAGCCACAGGGGAGGGAGAGGAAGAGCCACAGGGGAGGGAGGTGGGGGAAAGAGACACAGTGTGGGAGAGGGGGAGAGACACAGAGAGGGAGAAGGGGGAGGAAACAAAAGAGATGGTGGGGAGACACAGGGTAGGGAGAGAGGGGGGAAGAGACGGAGGGAGGGGGTAACAGAAAATTTAAATATTATCCCGTCATTTGTGACGGGCAAGTGGCTAGTACTAATAATGGGAGATTTTAATTACCCTGAAATAAACTGGATAAATGAGAGCAGCAGTTCATCTAAGGGGAGCAAGTTCTTGGGGACACTCAGGGATCATTATCTGGCCCAGGTTATACAAGAGCCTACTAGAAATGGGGCCATCTTGGATTTAGTCATCACAAATAATATTGATATGTATCACATGTTGGAATAGGGCAACCTTTGGGAAACAGTGATCACAACACAGTCTCATCTGAGATTAAATTAAAAAAACAAAATTTTAAGGGGCCAACAAAAACTCTTAATTTTCAAAGGGCAGATTTTAACGGTCTAAGGGCAGCAATACAAAGTATAGACTGGGACAGAGAACTGATAGGTAAAAACACTGACCATAAATGGACAACATTCAAATCCTTACAAAATATACATACACATCGGCATATACCATGTGGGAATAAAAGTAAAGGAGTAAATCCCATCCAATGTGGCTTAACAATGATTTAAAGTTCAAGATACGGAGTAAAAAACAGACATTTATATTATACACACAAGAGGGGACAGAGACTGCTTTACAGGAATACAAGGAAATCACCAAGGAGGCAAAAGGGCGATTAGACTGGCTAAAATAGAAAATGACAAGTTAGGTGCAAAAGAGAGTAAGACTAACCCTAAAATAGTTTTTTAAGTACCGTATATACTCGAGTATAAGCCAAGTTTTTCAGCCCTTTTTTTAAGGACTTGAGTCACTCTCCCCCTCCCTTGTCTCTCTACCCCCGTGTCTCTTTCCCTCTCCCCTCCTCATCCTCAACCCCCCCTCATTCTAACCCCCCCACACATTTTTTCCCCTTTAAGACGATTGGCTAAGTTTCACTTGTTTTTTTTTTCTGTTTGCCTTCCTCTGGATTATTTAATAATTAAAAAATAAAAATAAAATGTAAACTAAATAATTGATTAATAATTAATAAACAACTAATTAATTAATAACTAATCCGCATATTGTAGATCAGAGGAGATCTTAAAAGGTTGAACTTGATGGTCTGAAAGTCTTTTTTCAACCTTAGTTACTATGTAACTATGTATCTATGTAATATATCATTTTTATTCATTAGTCATGTATTCTACAGCCACACCCCAGAGTTATGGAACATCATGGCACCAAATATTTTAACCTGTTACCATAAGGGTCCCTATATACCCCATGGTGTACTATACAATGAATATGGGGGTCCTCATAAACTCCCATGGCAACAAAATAACCCCAATAACATGGGGGGTCCTTCTTGGTATCTAAAGTTAAAACCTATATACCATGGCACACTTCCTACCACCACAGGGGTCCATCTTGGAACACCATGGACCCTAACCCCTTCTATAGTCCCTAATACAAAAAACACCCCGGTGTCTGTGGAGTCAAAAGAATAGGCAATATATATCCCCCCACCTTTGCAGGTGTAATAGGAGTTAGTATCATGTACCATTGGGGTTATAATTTAGATTACCATGGGGGTCCTTAGGAACCCTGGCATAAATGGGGTCTAAGTTTTAATGGGTCATAGACATACATAGCAGAAACCCCCTGCATTATTTTTTTTATTATTAAGTAACCTTTCCTTGTCATGGGAATTAGTTTATATAGGTAGTGTGACAGATTCACTGTCACTCTCAGGATCCGTGCCTGGTTTTTCAATAAAATGGAGGACGCAGAAGCTCTTTAAATATTTACTGGTTGTTTTTACAGCATACAACATAAAACTGAAGGCAGAAACAAAACTCTAGCTTCTCATTGAAGCCCTGCATAACTGAACTGTAGTTTCCCTTACTGTCTTATGTAGGCGTGCAAACATACAGTCCATACAACGGTAGCAGAGGTGTCTTTTCCTCTCACCTCTCTTAGGCTCTGTATCTCCGGCCTCTCTTTCCAAAGCAGATCCCTCCTTCGGTCATCACCTTGAGGGACTTTCTGTTCCTCTTATCTGCATACTTTCTCTTCAAAGCTTCTGGCTTTGTTCCATTAGCTTTTAGTGCGGCCTCTGACTTCGGCCCTGCACACTTCAACTCTCCAGCACTGTCAAACAGCTTTACACCTGGAGACAGCAACCGCTGGTCTTGATTGCAGCCACAGCCAAGCTTTTTAAGGATCTTCTTAACCCTTTCACTCCTGGGGAGAATTCTTGAAGGGCTCTCTACTGCCCTCTGGTGACACACCATCACAGTAGATAGGAATAAGGGAGGATGTAAGGGCTAGAGTAGTGAGTTTAAGTTAGTGGTACCATCCTAAAGTGTTGCTCTGGAGTCACTCTCTCTTCCCTCCTACTCACCCGTCCCTTCACTGATAGATAGAAACACACCCTTATGATTGAGTTGTCAGAAAGTGATGCAACAAAGTCATCATAACATTCCATGTTTCTAAACAGTCTTCAAAAGTTCACATTTTCTCTAAAGAATATTTTATGTATAAAATTCCTATTCAACAATTTAAAACACAATACATACTTAAACTTACCATTCAACTGCTTGACTCCACCTCTAGAGATCTTCAAGTGGCTGGGACAAACTCGGACTGGGAGGCAGGTCTAATAGACTGTACAGAGGCAAATTCTCATCTTTACTTAAGATACCTTGTTCCAGTTAATTAGCTGCACCCGGGCAACCCTCATGGAATGGACTGTTTATTTTGCTCCACCCAGGTTTAGCTGTATGACGTTGTATGGGAGCTGGTTAGTGAGGAGACTGTATATTAGTTAAGGTCATGCTTGTGTGGAAGCCATAGATATTATTTAATTTCGGTTTGTTATTTTTATATCACTGGCTAAATTATAGTAAAAAAATATCCAGACTGGTAACTTTTCACAGTAGTTGTATTGTTTTTTTGATATATGCAGGTTTATATATATATATTGTATTTGTATACACTTTTCTATGACTTTCTGTTCCCTCGGTTGGTAGGTAGAAAGCCCAGCTTGAAATTGGTTTGTGTGGATGAGAGTAAGGAGAGACCAAAAACTTGTCTTTTTAATTTAAGATTTTTTTTTACCTATAGAGTTGCCGTAGTCCTAAAAACAATAGAATTTAATTTGTTTATTGTAGCAATAAAATCAGTAAAATAAATATATTTTAAAACTTACTTTTGAACTTTCAATGTCTAGCAGAGATGCTTCTGTCCATGCCCTCTTAGTGGTTCATGATTTGGGAAAGGCTCTACCCAGTAGGTTTCCCTAAAATATATACTTGGCCTTCCCTAGGTTTGCAGGAAATGACCACTGGAGATAAGGAGACAGGCTCATATCACAGTTTACAGGATAGCCTCTTGGGCAGATCTTATTCCACAACCTGGGAACCTGGAGATGGACAGAAGCATCTGCTGGAGTCTGAAATACTAAAGTTCAAAGCTAAATTTAATAATCTTTTTCTTAAAGTACTAATTTGATTGTAAATCAATATTTAAATGAAATCCTACTATAGGGGTACTAACGTGGTCCTATAAGTCCTAAGGTGTTAATTAATATTAATACTAATGATCATGACTCTGCATCAACAAGAGGGTACTCGTCCTAATGTTGAGTAATTGCTGTTGTTCAGTTGTATCCGACTCTCTGTGACCTAATGGACTGCATCACATCATGGACACTTGTCAACCACTGACCGTCTGAGATCCATCAAACGCGTGTTCAAAGTTTCAATTAACTTATCTGTCCATCTCCACCTCTGCCGTCTCCTTCTTCATGTGCCTTCAATCTTTGCCAGTATCAGAGTCTTCTCTACGGAATCTTGCCGTCTCATGATATGCCCCAAAACACTTTGGCTTCATTTCCTGGTGTGCAGAGGATATGTTGTGTTAAGAAGATAATAATATCCTCCTGTGTCTTACATTAATTTATTGGCTATAAATAAGTAATATATTGATTCATTTAGGAGATAGAGAGCTTTAATAATTTAAAAAGGAAATAGCCAGTAATATGGAAAGTAGAATGAAATGGAAAACAGTGAGGAATTATGTACTGTGAAAAATTCCCAGCATCCTCTGGGTTTGTGTCCGCGTTTCAGGCACTTTAATGGTGGACACAACACAAGAGGCTGTAGATACTTTTCCAAATTTTATTAAGAAAATATCCAGTGATACAAAAATAACAAACACGACAAATCAATGAAAACTGCTCAGATAAGAAATGTCTTATAGAGACGAGCAGCCTTATTAAATTGTGATTCGGTCAATTGAATAGGGCTCTATATAAGCACACAGCATATGTTATTTACAGAAGTTTTTAGTGAAGACCTGGCTTTTGGGTAGAAGATCACTAACTAAAAACTTCTGTAAAAAAATATGCTCTGTGCTGATATAGAGCCCTATTCAATTTACCGAATTGCAATTTAATAAGGCTGATGATTAGTAGTATTGAAACTGTCCTAATGATAATTTTTTTAGAAAATAATGGTTGCTTATGTATTTTACAAGTATTTCATATATTTATTAGCTTTGCGTGATTTACATTTTGATTGATTTTAGTTTATACCACCACAGACTTATGTTACATTTAATTTACAGTTAGGGACATTTTAGGGTAGGTGCATATGATGACAGGATGTCTGGTTGAGAGATGTATGGGAGTTTCTTATATAATATATCTTGTATGTTTGGATTTTTGTTTTTATTTTTGCCTACCCAAGTACCTATCCTGATGACAACAGATAATAACAGATGTAGAAAGAGATACAGAGTTTGCTGACTAAAGAAAAAGCCCAGAAAGGCAGAAATCTTGCAAAGATAAAGGGGAAAGGTCAAACTCTTGTTCATTGACATGACCATACGCTAATATATGTATCTACTGCAAAAGAATAAAGATGTAAGGACCTGTCAGAAAGTCACATACTCCTTGTCTTCTGCCTGAATATCCGCACATGGTTGCTTTGACCAGAGAAGCTCACCGTCCAGAAGCAAGTGATCCACCTGTTTACCGTATGGACAAAGAGGGGCCTGGCTAAGTGTGACGTGTAAGACTGGACCTGTATGAGGTTTGTCTCAGCATATGTCTTCATTGTTTTGTCATTTTTACTTTTCTACTCTTTCCTACACCTGTCATTCTTTTTACTGTCCTTTGGCTTCTTCTGCACCTTGTTTTATCAACTTGCTAGGATCTAGTACGTACTAACATCTGATAAGGGAGAGCAATTAGGGGAAAGAAGACGTTATCATGCATAAACTCTGGATTATTGGTAATATCAGTGTGAAATGTATTGGTTATTTAATTACATCTATCATCTAAATACCGGAGTATAAAGGTAAATTGGTTCTATGGTCTAGTTATTGGTAATTGGTTGGGTGGTGTTTTGTGAAAATTAAGTGAGGCCATTTTGTTTGCATTGACCATTGTGTTTTATTTTATATCTATTGCACCACAATCTGGACTATATCATGGTAACATTTAACAGTATATGTGGCTGTTTTCATCCACTTGTATGGACTTGGTCAAACAGGTGCTCACTTATTTTTATCCTGACTTTTTTTTCTGATTGCAAAGCTTTCACTCACTTTTCACATCTGGACTGTGAACTTTGTGCTAAGCACTCCATTATTGAGAGACTTTTCAATTTTCCCACAGATCATATCAGACAATTATAATTGCTTTTTAAATTGTATTGTTTTTTTATTTTTTTATGTATAATTGTGATTTTTTCTTTTGCAATGCTCTTGTTGGCAAGGTATTAAGGTAAAAGGTGCAAAGGACTCTGTCAGATAAGATCTAATATCTCTATGTTGTAGGAAACTTATCTGTACTGGATCCTTTAGGGGCATTGAGTCTCTTTAGGAGCCAGTCTGAAGATCATGCCTCTACTTCATATTATGTTTATTATTTTTTATTGATTTTTACACATATTTTTTGTTGCAATGCTTGAAACGTTCATTAAGATTGCACTCTGTGTTAAGATATTTGTATTTGTCTAGTGTTGCATTACTTTAGATGACACTTATCAGTGTCATAGGGGGGAGTGTTGTGGAGAAATACAAATATCCATACATTATTTAGTAAATATATATATATATATATATGTGAAATACAGTAAACATATGCTTTAAAGGAGCCATGTTTAAAATGGTTTGGATTGACAGAGTGATGGTGCATTATGTGGCCTCATTTGCATGTCCCGCCCAGTTTTCCCAGAATGCAGTGCATATACTGTATTTCTGAGAAATTTGAGCAGGAAATAAGTTTTTATCAACTTATTTTTAGACATTCAAATGGAATCACTAATGTACTATTCCTTATTTGTACTACTATATATATATATATATATATATATATATATATATATATATATATATATATTAAATAAAAACCTGTTTCCAATTCAGAATAATGAGAAATACAGTTATTATTGTATAAGCGAGGGGCCGCATTTGCGGAAGGTGGACGCTCCAACGTCGGCTGTGTTTGTCCGCATTTGCGGAGGTGGAGGCTCAAAGGCACCTCACACGCAGTTAAAAACACACACGCATGAATTAGAAAAAAAAACGACCTAGGAGCCAACCTTAGCGGCAGAAACACAAATACGACCATAAAGGCCACAACGGCCGAACCTTGCGCACCTAAAAACAGTCAAAACACACCAAATACTCACAAAAAATACATAAAAAGCTTACCCATAGCAAGGGTGGCACCCAGGACCTCTGAAAGTGAAGTTACACCTCCATTTAAGTTCAAATTCCAGAGTTCAGACACACGAAAATCCCCTAAGCGAGAGAAAAAAAGAAAAGAAAAATGAAAACGAGGCTCAAAAGCCCAGCCACGTACAACTTGCCCAAGAAGGGATCCGAGATAAGCTCGGAAACCCGCATTAACCCCACATTAACCATCGCAGTAAGGGTCGCGATCGGGGACAATATAGAAGCCCATAAGCCCTTCATTAACCCTGTCACTCATGGGGGTCAATACAGACCCCCATAAGCACTTCATTAACCCCGTCACTCACGGGGGTCAATACAGGCCCCCATAAGCACTTCATTAACCCTGTCACTCATGGGGGTCAATATAGACCCCCATAAGCCATTCATTAACCCTGTCACTCATGGGGGTCAATACAGACCCCAATAAAACCCTAGTTAACCCTGTCATTCATGGGGGTCAATATAGACCCCCATAAGCCCTTCATTAACCCTGTCACTCATGGGGGTCAATACAGGCCCCCATAAGCACTTCTTTAACCCTGTCACTCATGGGGGTCAATATAGACCCCCATAAGCCATTCATTAACCCTGTCACTCATGGGGGTCAATACAGACCCCCATAAACCCCTAACTAACCCTGTCATTCATGGGGGTCAATATAGCCCCTCATAAGCCCTTCATTAACCCTGTCACTCATGGGGTCAATACAGACCCCCATAAGCCCTTCATTAACCCTGTCTCTCATGGGGGTCAATACAGACCCCATAAGCACTTCATTAACTGTGTCACTCATGGGGGTCAATACAGACCCCCATAAGCACTTCATAAACCCCCCCACTCAGGGGGGTCAATACAGACCCCCATAAGCCCTTCATTAACACTGTCATTCATGGGGGTCAATATAGACCACCATAAGCCCTTCATTAACCCTTTCACTCATGGGGGTCAATACAGACCCCCATAAGCCCTTCATTAACCCTGTCACTCATGGGGGTCAATACAGACCCCCGTAAGCACTTTATTAACCGTAAGCACTTCATTAACCGTAAGCACTCATGGGGGTCAATACAGACCCCCATAAGCACTTCCTTAAACCCCTCACTCAGGGGGGTCAATACAGACCCCATAAGCCCTTCATTAACCCTGTCACTCAAGGGGGTCAATAAAGACCCCCATAAGCACTTCATTAACTGTGTCACTCATGGGGGTCAATACAGACCCCCATAAGCACTTCATTAGTCCCCTCACTCAGGGGGGTCAATATAGACCCCCATAAGCCCTGCATTAACCCTGTCACTCATGGGGTCAATACAGGCCCCCATAAGCACTTCATTAACCCCCTCACTCATGGGGGTCAATATAGACCCCCATAAGCCATTCATTAACCCTGTCACCCATGGGGGTCAATACAGACCCCCATAAACCACTTCATTAACCCTGTCACTCATGGGGGTCAATATAGACCCCCATAAGCCCTTCATTAACCCTGTCACTCATGGGGTCAATACAGACCCCCATAAACCCATAATTAACCCTGTCACTCATGGAGGTCAATATAGACCCCCATAAGCACTTCATTAACTGTGTCACTCATGGGGGTCAATACAGACCACCATAAGCACTTCATTAACCCCCTCACTCAGGGGGGGTCAATACAGACCCCCATAAGACCTTCATTAACCCTGTCACTCAAGGGGGTCAATAAAGACCCCCATAAGCACTTCATTAACTGTGTCACTCATGGGGGTCAATACAGACCCCCATAAGCACTTAATTAGCCCCCTCACTCAGGGGGGGTCACTATAGACCCCCATAAGCCCTTCATTAACCCCGTCACTCATGAGGGTCAATACAGCCCCCCATAAGCCCTTAATTAACCCCCTCACTCATGGGGGTCCATACAGACCCTCATAAGCCTCTATTTAACCCCATCAGTCCCAAAAGGGTATATTAAGACCATTATGGGCCTGTTACAACCCAACATTAACCACATAAGTGCCATGACGGTCCTCAAGGACCATCATGACACTAAGTATAAACACTACACTGCACTATACCCCCCCAATAAAACAATTAATATCAACTAAAC
Source organism: Discoglossus pictus (assembly GCA_027410445.1). NCBI lineage: Eukaryota > Metazoa > Chordata > Amphibia > Anura > Alytidae > Discoglossus > Discoglossus pictus. Next base: position 5,659,746 of record CM050167.1, read on the forward strand.
AGCCTCTACACTAACCTATTAACACCTACACTACCTACCTACCCCCTAATAACCCCCTCCCCACCACTGTAATTATAGAAATAAAAAAAACTAAAGTCATCAAAAATCTAAAATCTACATTACATAAAATAAAAAAAACTAAAAGCACCAAAAATAAAAAATGTACATTACAGAAAAAAAAACCTAAGTCACAAAAAATAAAAAAAGGAACATTACAGAAAATAAAAAAATGAGTGTGTTACAGGGGTCTATATAGTTGAGGCACACAGTACACTCACATTGTGTGGCAAACAGCATTTCAACACTTTCTTTTATTGAACGGCATTTTTTGACAGGCAAGTCGCTAGTATAGTAATAAATAACAAACATCTGGACATGTTGACATTTTTATATGTGACTATTCTTTACTGCTGGCTTTCGTTTAGTTTTCTTGCCTGCTACTGTATGTTTCTAGGGTGTCCTTGTAAACTAATGAGCTTTAGAGCACTGGCAGTTGTAGCTGTCACATTCCTATTATGCAGACAGAAACGTCCTCAAGTCTCCTTCCACCTGAGTAGGTTGATCAGCAGACATCAAATGGTAAATTTCAGAGCAGCCAACTTACATAAAAATGGAAATAAATTAGCGGCTGTAGATTTTTATAATTCTAAAGAAATTTTGGCTAATTTAAACTGTCGTTATTGGATGCCCCTGGTGCTAGGTCCTGCTGGATGTCCAGCAGTGCTAGGTGTTGTAGGTTGTCCCCTAGTGCTAAGTGCTGTTGGATGTCCTCCAGTGCTAGGTGCTGTTGGGAGTCCTCCAGTGCTAGGTGCTGCTTTATGCCACACCAGTACTAGGTGCTGCTGGATGTCCCCCAGTGCTAGGTGCTACTAGATATCTTTCAGTGCTAGATGCTGTTGGATGTCCCCTAGTGCAAGGTGCTGCTGGATGTCCTCCACAACTAGGTGCTGTTGGATTTCCTCCATTGCTAGGTTCTGCTGGATATCCCCCTGAGTTAGGTGTTGTTGATTGTCCCTTAGTGCTAGGTGCTGCTGGATGTCCTCCAATGCTAAGTGCTGTTGGATGTCTCCAGTGCTAGAGGCTGCTGGATGTCCCCAAGTGCTAGGGGCTGTTGGATTTCCTTTAGTGCTAGGTGCTGCTGGATGTCCCTGAGTGCTATGTGCTTTTTGATGCCCCCAGTGCTAGGTGCGGTTGGGTGTCTCCCAGTGCTAGGTGTTGCTGGATGTCCGTCAGTGCTAGGTGCTGTTGGATGCACCCCAAGTGCTATGTGCTGCTGGATGTCCCCAAGTGCTAGGTGCTGCTGGATATCTTTAAGTGCTAGGTGCTGCTGGATGTCCCCAGTGCAATGTGCTTTTGGATGTCCTTCAGTGCTATGTGCTGTTGGATTTCCTCCAGTACTAGGTTCTGCTGGATGCCCCCCAGTGCTAGGTGTTGTTGGTTGTCCCTTAGTGCTAGGTGCTGCTGGATGCACCCCAGCGCTAGGTGCTGTTGGATGTCCCCCAATGTTAAATGCTGTTGGATGTCTCCAGTGCTAGAGGCTGCTGGATGTCCCAAAGTTCTAGGTGCTGCTGGATGTCCCTGAGTGCTATGTGCTTTTTGATGTCCCCTAGTGCTAGGTGCAGTTGGGTGTCTCCTAGTGCTAGGTGTTGCTGGATGTTCTTCAGTGCTAGGTGATGTTGGATGCACCCCAAGTGCTAGGTGCTGTTGGATGTCCCCAAGTGCTAGGTGCTGCTGGAAGTCACCCAGTGCTAGGTGCTGTTGGATGTCCCCCAGTGCTAGTTATAATTGGATGGCCTCCAGTGCTATGTGCTGCTAGATGCCAGCCAGTGCTAGTTGCTGTTCGATGTCTCCCAGTTCTAGGTGGTGCTGGATGCCCCCCAGTGCCACATGCTGATGGAGGCTGACCAGGGCTAGGTGCTGTTAGATGTCCTTCAGTGCTAGGTGCTGCTTGCTGTCCTCCAGTGCTAGGTGCTGCTGGATGCCCCCCATGGCTAGATTGTGCTGGATGCCCCCAGTGTTAGGTGCTGTTGGATGTCCTCCAGGGCTAGGTGTTATTTGTTGTCCCCCAGTGCTAGATACTGTTGGGTGTCTCCCAGTGCTAGGTGCTGTTGGAAGTCCCCCAGTAATAGGTGATGCTGGATGTCCCCCAATGCTAGGTATTGTTCCCACCCCCAGTGCTAGGTACTGTTGATTGTCTCCCTGTGCTAGATGCTGCTGGATGTCCCTGAGTGCTAAGTTCTGTTGGATGTGCCCCAGTGCTAGGTGCTGTTGGATGCCCCCAGTGCTAGGTGCTGCTTGATGCCCCCCAATGCTATGTGCTACTGGATGTCGCCCAGTGCTAGGTGCTCCTGGATTTTCTTCAGTGCTAGGTGCTGTTGTATGTCCTCCAGTGTCAGGTGCTGTTGGATATCCTCCAGTGTAGGTGCTGTGCCATGTTCTCCAGTGCTACGTGCTGCAGGATGCACCACAGTGCCCGGTGCTGTTGGATGTCCCCCAGTGCCAGCTAATGCTGGATGTCCTCCAGTGCTAGGTGCTGCTGGATGTCCCCCAGGGCTAGGTGCTGTTGTATGTCCTCCAGTGTCAGATGCCGTTGGATATCTCCCAGTGCTAGGTGCTGTTGGAAGTCTCCCTGTAATAGGTGCTACTGAATTTCCTTCAGTGCTAGGTGCTGTTGTATGTCCTCCAGTGTCAGGTGCTGTTGGATGTCCCCCAGTGCTATGTGCTGCTGGATTCCCCCTAGTTCTAGGTGCTGCTTGATGCCCCCCAGAGTGTTGGCTGGATGTCCTTCAGTGCTAGGTGCTGTTGGATGTCACCCAGTGCTAGGTGCTTCTTGATGACCTCCAATGCTACATGCAACTGGATGTCCCCCAGTGCTAGGTGCTGGTGGATTTGCTTCAGTGCTATGTGCTGTTTTATGTGTTCCAGTGATAGGTGCTTTTGGATGTCCTACAGTGCAATGTGCTGCTGGATGTCCTCCAGTGTTGTGCGTTGTTGGTGCTGTATGGTGTGTTTTAGTACTATGTGCCATTGGTGATGTTGGATGTTCCCCAGTGCTAGGTGCTGTTGGATGCCCCCCCCCCCCAGTGCTAGGTACTGCTGGATGCGCCACAGTGCTAGGTGCTCTTGGATGTCCCACAGTGATACATGATGCTTTATGTCCTCCAGTACTAGGTGCTGCTGGATATCCTCTATTGCTAGGTGCTGCTGGATGTCCTCTAGTTCTGTGTGTTGTTGGTGCTGTATGGTGTGTTTCAGTACTATGTGCTGTTGTTGATGTTGGATGTCCCCCAGTGCTAGGTGCTGCTGGATGCCTCCCCCCCAGTGCTAGGTGCTGTTTGATGCCCCCCAGTGCTAGGTGCTGATGGATGTCCACCAGTGCTAGGTGTTGTTGATTGTCCCCCGGTGCCATGTGTTGTTGGTTGTTCTCCAGTGCTCGGTGCTGTGGGATGTCCTCCAGTGTTACGTGTTGTTTGTTGTTCCCCAGTGCTTGGTGATGCTGGATGCCCCCCAGTGCTAGGTGTTGTTTGATGTCCCCCAGTGCTGGGTGATGCTGGATGCCCCCCTGTGCTAAGTGTTTTTTGATTTTTTCCAGTGCTACATGCTGCTGGATGTCCTCCAGTACTCAGTGCTGCTGGATGTCCTCCAGTGCTATGTGTTGTTGGTGCTGTATGGTGTGTTTCAGTCCTATGTGCTGTTGGTGATGTTGTATGTCCTCCAGTGCTAAGTGCTGGATGCCACACCAGTACTAGGTGCTGCTTGATGTCCCCCGTGCTAGGTGCTACTGGATAACTTTCAGTGCTAGATGCTGTTCAATGTCCCCCAGTGCAAGGTGCTGCTGGATGTCCTCCAGTGCTAGGTGCTGTTGGATGTCCCCCAGTGCCATCTAATGCTGGTTGTCCCCTAGTGCTAGGGGCTGTTGGGTTTTCTTTTAGTGCTAGATGCTGCTGGATGTCCCTGAGTGCTATGTGCTTTTTGATGTCCCCCAGTGCTAGGTGCTGTTCGGTGTCTCCCAGTGCTAGGTGTTGCTGTATGTCCTTCAGTGCTAGGTGCTGTTGGATGCACCCCAAATGCTATGTGCTGCTGGATATCCCCCAATGCTAGGTGCTGCTGGATGCACCCAATTGCTAGGTGCTGTTGGATGTCTCCTTGTGCTAGGTGCTTTTGGATGCCCTTCAGTGCTAAATGCTGCTTAATGCCCCTCAGTGCTAGATGCTGCTAGATGCCCCCCCAGTGCTAGGTACTGCTCAATTTCTCCCAGTTCTAGGTGCTGCTGGATGCCCCCAGTGCTTGGTGCTGTTGGATGTCCCCCAGTGCTAGCTTTTATTGGATGCCCCCCAGTGCTACATGCTGCTAGATGCCCCTCAGTGCTAGGTGCTGCTCAATGTCTCCCAGGTCTAGGTGGTGCTTGATGCTCCCCAGTGCCACATGCTGCTGGAAGCCGACCAGTGCTAGGTGCTGTTAGATGTACTCCAGTGCTAGGTGCTGCTTGGTTTCCTCCAGCACTAGTTGCTGCTGGATGTCCCTCAGTGATAAGTGCTGTTGGATGTCTGCCAGTGCTATTTGCTGCTGGATGCCCCCAATGGCTAGATGCTGCTGGATTACCCCAGTGATAGGTGCTGTTGGATGTCCTCCAGTGCTAGGTGCTGCTGGATGTTCCCCAGTGCTAGGTGTTGTTTGTTGTCCCCCAGTGTTAGGTACTGTAGGGTGTCACCCATTACTAGGTGGTTTTGGAAGTCCCCCAGTAATAGGTGATGCTGGATGCCCCCCAGTGCTAAGTGCTGGTGGATGTCCTCCAGTGCTAGGTGCTGCTGTATATCTTTCAGTGCTAGGTGCTGTTGGATGTCCCCCAGTGCAAAGTGTTGCTTGATGTCCTCCAGTCCTACGTGCTGTTGGATGTACTCCAGTGCTAGGTGCTGCTTGATGACCCACCAGTAGTAGGTGATGCTGGATGCCCCCCAGTGCTAGGTGCTGCTGTATATCTTTCAGTGCTAGGTGCTGTTGGATGTCCTCCAGTGCAAAGGTTTGCTTGATGTCCTCTAGTGCTAGGTGCTGTTGGATGTCCTCCAGTGCTAGGTGCTGCTGGATGTCCCTCAGTGCTAGCTGTTGTTGGCTGTTCCCAGGTCTAGGTGGTGCTTGATGCTCCCCAGTGCCACATGCTGCTGGAAGCCGACCAGTGCTAGGTGCTGTTAGAGGTACTCCAGTGCTAGGTGCTGCTTGGTTTCCTCCAGTGCTAGGTGCTGTGGATGTCCCTCAGTGATTAGTGCTGTTAGATGCCCCCAATGGCTAGATGCTGCTGGATTCCCCAGTGATAGGTGCTGTTGGATGTCCTCCAGTGCTAGGTGCTGCTGGATGTTCCCCAGTGCTAGGTGTTGTTTGTTGTCCCCCAGTGCTAGGTACTGTACGGTGTCACCCAGTGCTAGGTGCTTTTGGAAGTCCCCCAGTAATAGGTGATGCTGGATGCCTCCCAGTGCTAAGTGCTGTTGGATGTCCTCCAGTGCCAGGTTCTGCTGTATATCTTTCAATGCTAGGTGCTGTTGGATGTCTCCCAGTGCAACGTGTTGCTTGATGTCCTCCAGTGCTAAGTTCTGTTGGATGTACTCCAGTGCTAGGTGCTGTTGGATGTCCTCCAGTGCTAGGTGCTGCTGGATGTCCCTCAGTGATAGCTGTTGTTGGTTGTTCCTTAGTGCTAGGTGCTGCTGGATGCACCCCATTGCTTGGTGCTGTTGGATGAACCCCAAAGCTGAGTGCTGTTGGATGTACCCCAGTGATAGAAGCTGCTGGATGTCCCCCAGTGCTAGGGGCTGTTGGATGTCCCTTATTGTTAGGTGCTGCTGGATGTCCCTGAGTGCTATGTGCTTTTTGATGTCCCCCAGTGCTATGTGCTTTTGATGACTACCAGTGCTAGGTGCTGTTGAATGTACCCCAGTGCTTGCTGATGCTGGATGCCCCCTCAGTGCTAAGTGTTGTTTGTTGTCCCCCAGTGGTAGGTACTGTTGGATGTCCCCCCGTGCTAGATGCTGCTTGATGTTCCCCAGTGCCTCAGTGCAAGGTGCTGCTTGATGCTCCCCCAATGCTACATGCTGCTGGATGTCCCCCAGTGCTAGGTGCTGCTTGATTTCCTTCAGTGCTAGGTGCTGTTGGATGTCCTCTAGTACCAGGTGTTGCTTGATGTCCTCTATTGCTAGGTGCTGCTGGATGTCCTCTCGTGCTGGGCGTTGTTGGTGCTGTATGGTGTATTTCAGTACTATGTGCTGTTGGTGACGTTGGACATACCCCAGTGCTAGGTGCTGCTGGATGCCCCCCAATGCTAGGTTCTGCTTGATGCCCCCACAGTGCTACATGCTGCTGGATGTCCTCCAATACTAGGCGCTTTTGGATGTCCTCCAGTACTAGGTGCTGCTTGATGTCCTCTATTGCTTGGTGCTGTTGTATGTCCTCCAGTGCTAGGTGCTGTTGGAGGTCCTCAAGTGCTAGGTGCTGCTAAATGTCCTCCAGTGCTGTGCGTTGTTGGTGCTGCATGGTGTGTTTCAGTACTATATGCTGTTGGTGATGTTGAATGTCCCTCAGTGGTAGGTGCTGCTGGATGCCCCCAAGTGCTAGGTGCTGCTGGGTGCCCCCTGTGCTAGGTGTTGTTGGATGTCCCACTGTGCTACATGCTGCTGGATGTCCTCCAGTGCTAGGTTCTGCTGGATGTCCTCTAGTAGCAGGTGCTGTTGGATGTTCTCTATTGCTAGGTGCTGCTGGATGTCCTCTAGTGCTGTGCGTTGTTAATGCTGTATGGTGTGTTTCAGTACTATGTGCTTGCTGTTGGTGATTTTGGATGTCCCCCAGTGCTAGGTGCTGCTGGATGCCCCCCAGTGCTAGGTGCTGTTTGATGCCCCCCAGGGCTAGGCATTGTTGGATGCCCCCAGTGCTAGGTGCTGCTGGATGCCCCAAAGTGCTAGGTGCTGCTTGACGCCCCCCAGTGCTAGGTGCTGCTGGATGTCCTTCATTGCTAGGTGCATTTAGATGCCCCCCAGTGCTACGTGCTGTTGGATGTCCCCCAGTGCTAGGTGCTGTTGGATGCCTCCCAGTGCTAGGTGCTGTTGGAGGTGCTTCATTGCTAGGTGCATTTAGATGCCCCCCAGTGCTACGTGCTGTTGGATGTCCCCCAGTGCTAGGTGCTGCTTGATGCCCTCCAATGCTACATGCTCCTGGATGTCCCCCAGTGCTAGGTGCTGGTGGATTTACTTCAGTGCTAGGTGCTGTTGTAGGTCCTCCAGTGCTAGGTGCTTTTGGATGTCCTCCAGTGCTAGGTGCTGCTGGATGTCCTCCAGTGCTGTATGTTCTTGCTGCTGTATGGTGTGTTGTTGGTGCTGTATGGTGTTTCAGTACTATGTGCTGTTGGTGATGTCGGATGTCCCCCAGTGCTAGGTGCTGCTGGATGCCGCCCCAGTGCTAGGTGCTGCTTGATGCCCCCCCAGTGCTCGGCATTGTTGGATGCCCCCAGTGCTAGGTGTTGCTGGATGCCCTACAGTGCTAGGTGCTGCTTGATGCACCCCAGTGCTAGGTTTTGCTGGATGTCCTCCAGTGCTATGTGTTGTTGGTTGTCCTCCAGTGCTAGGTGCTGTGGGATGTCCTACAGTGCTATGTGTTGTTTGTTGTCCCCAGTGCTGGGTGCTGTTGGATGTCCCCCAGTGCTAGGTGATGCTGGATGTCCCTCAGTGCTAGGTGCTGGTCGATGTCTGCCAGTGCTAGGTGCTGCTGGATCTCCTCCAGTGCAAGGTGCTTTTGGATGTCCTCAAGAGCTAGGTGCTGCTGGATGTCCCCAGTGCTAGGTGTTTTTGGTTCTGTATGGTGTATTTCAGTCCTATATGCTGTTGGTGATGTTGTATGCCCTCCAGTGATAGGTGCTGCTGGATACCCCCCCAGTGCTAGGTGTTGTTGGATTCCCCACAGTGCTACATGCTGCTGGATGTCCTCCAGTGCTAGGTGATTTTGGATGTCCCCCAGTGCTAGGTGCTGCTGGATGCCCCCCAGTGCTAGGTGCTGATGGATGCTTCCAAGTGCTAGGCATTGTTGGATGTCCCCAGTGCTAGGTGCTGCTGGATGTCCTCCAGTGCTAGGTCCTTTTGGATACCCTCCAGTGCTAGGATCTGCTGGTCTTCCCCCAGTGCCAGGTGCTCTTGGTTGTCGCCCAGTGCTAGGTGATGCTAGATGCCCAACAGTGCTAGTTGCTGTTTGATGTCCTCCAGTGCTTGCTGATGCTGGATGTCCCCATGTGCTAGGTGTTTATGGTTGTCACCCAGTGCTAGGTGCTGTTGGATGTCCCCCAGTGCTAGGTGATGCTGGATGCCTCCCAGTGCTAGGTGTTGTTTGATGTCCCCCAGTGCTAGGTGCTACTTGATGCCCCCCAGTGCTAGGTGCTGCTGGATGTCCCTCCGGTGCTATGTGCTGCAACATTTCCTTCAGTGCTAGGCACTGTTCGATGTCCTCCAGTGCTAGGTGCTGCTGGATGTCCTCTAGTACTAGGTGCTGCTGGATGTCCTCTTTTGCTAGGTGCTGCTGGATGTCCCCAGTGCTAGGTGTTTTTGGTTCTGTATGGTGTGTTTCAGTCCTATATGCTGTTGGTGATGTTGTATACCCTCCAGTGATAGGTGCTGCTGGATACCCCCCAGTGCTAAGTGTTGTTGGATTCCCCACAGTGCTACATGCTGCTGGATGCTTCCAAGTGCTAGGCATTGTTGGATGCCCCCAATGCTAGGTGCTGCTGGATACCCCCCAGTGCTAAGTGTTGTTGGATTCCCCACAGTGCTACATGCTGCTGGATGCTTCCAAGTGCTAGGCATTGTTGGATGCCCCCAGTGCTAGGTGCTGCTGGATGCTTCCAAGTGCTAGGCATTGTTGGATGCCCCCAATGCTAGGTGCTGCTGGATGTCCTCCAGTGCTAGGTCCTTTTGGATACCCTCCAGTGCTAGGATCTGCTGGTCTTCCCCCAGTGCCAGGTGCTCTTGGTTGTCGCCCAGTGCTAGGTGATGCTAGTTGCCCAACAGTGCTAGTTGCTGTTTGATGTCCTCCAGTGCTTGCTGATGCTGGATGTCCCCAAGTGCTAGGTGTTTATGGTTGTCACCCAGTGCTAGGTGCTGTTGGATGTCCCCCATTGCTAGGTGATGCTGGATGCCTCCCAGTGCTAGGTGCTGCTTGATGCCCCCCAGTGCTAGGTGCTGCTGGATGTCCATTAGTGCTAGGTGCTGCTGGATGTTCCCGAGTGCTGGTGCTGATTGATGCCCCAAGTCCGAGGTGCTGCTGGATGCCCCCCAGTGCTAGGTGTTGTTGATTGTCCTCCAGGGCAATGTGTTGTTGTTTGTCCTCCAGTGCTAGGTGCTGTTGGTGATGTTGTATACCCTCCAGTGATAGGTGCTGCTGGATACCCCACAGTGCTAAGTGTTGTTGGATTCCCAACAGTGCTACATACTGCTGGATGCCCCCAGTGCTAGGTGTTGTTGGTTGTCCTCCAGTGCTAGGTGCTGTGGGATGTCATCCAGTGCTAGGTGATTTTGGATGTCCCCCAGTGCTATGTGCTGCTGGATACCCTTCAGTGCTAAATGCTGCTTGATGCCCCTCACTGCTAGATTTTGCTAGATGCTCGCCAGTGCTAGGTGCTGCTCAATGTCTCCCAGTTCCAGGTGCTGCTGGATGACCCCCAGTGCTTGGTGCTATTGGATGTCTCCCAGATCTAGTTGGTGCTGGATGCCACCCAGGGCTACATGCTGCTGGACTCCGACCAGTGCTAGGTGCTGTTAGATGTCCTCCAGTGCTATTTGCTGCTGGGTGTCCTCCAGTGCTAGGTGCTGTTGGATGTCCCCCAGTTATAAGTGCTGTTGTATGTCCCCAGGTGGTAGGTGAGGCTGGATGCTCCCCTTTGCTAGATGCTGCTGGATGCCCCCAGTGCTAGGTGCTGTTGGATGCCCCCAGTGCTAGGTGCTGCTGGATGCCCCACATTACTGGTGCTGATTGATGCCCCAAGTGCTAGGTGCTGCTGGATGGCCCCCCAGTGCTAGGTGTAGTTGATTGTCCTACAGTGCTAGGTGCTGTGGGATGTTCTCCAGTGCTATGTGTTGTTTGTTGTCCCTCAGTGTTGGGTGATGCTGGATGTCCCACAGTGCTAGGTGTTGTTTGGTGTCCCCAAGTGCTAGGTGTTGTTGGATTTTTCCCAGTGCTACATGCTGCTGGATGTCCTCCAGTGCTAGGTGCTGCTGGATGCCCGCCAAGTGCTAAGTGCTACTGGATGTCCTCCAGTGCTATGTGTTCTTGGTGCTGTATGGTGTGTTTTAATCATATGTGCTGATGGGGATGTTGGATGCCACCCAGTGCTAGGTGTTGTTGATTGTCCTCCAGTGCAATGTGTTGTTGTTTGTTCTCCAGTGCTAGATGCTGTTGGATGTTCTCCAGTGCTATGTGTTGTTTGTTGTCCCCCAGTGTTGGGTGATGCTGGATGCCCCCCAGTGCTAGGTTTTGTTTGATGTCTCCAAGTGCTAGGTGTTGTTGGGTTTTTCCCAGTGCTACATGCTGCTGGATGTCCTCCAGTGCTATGTGTTCTTGGTGCTGTATGGTGTGTTTCAGTCCTATGTGCTGATGGTGATGTTGGATGTCCTCCAGTGCTAGGTTTTGTTGGTTGTCCCACAATGCTATGTGTTGTTGGTTGTCCCCCCGTGCTAGGTAAAGTTGGATGTCCTTCAGTGCTATGTGTTGTTGGTTGTCCCCCAGTGCTAGGCGCTGTTGGATGTCCTCCAGTGCTATGTGTTTTTGGATGTCCTCCAATGTTAGGTGCTGCTGGATGTCCCCCAGTGCTAGGTGCTGTTGGTTATTCCCCAGTGTTAGTTGTTATTGGATGCCCCCAGTGCTAGGTGCTGCTGGATGTCACCACGTGCTAGGTGCTGCTGGGTACCCTTCAGTGCTAAATGCTGCTTGATGCCCCTCACTGCTAGATTTTGCTAGATGCCCCCCAGTGCTAGGTGCTGCTCAATGTCTCCCAGTTCCAGGTGCTGCTGGATGCCCCCCAGTGCTTGGTGCTGTTGGATGTCTCCCAGTTCTAGTTGGTGCTGGATGCCACCCAGTGCTACATGCTGCTGGACTCCGACCAGTGCTAGGTGCTGTTAGATGTCCTCCAGTGCTAGTTGCTGCTGGGTGTCCTCCAGTGATAGGTCCTTTTGGTTGTCGCCCAGTGCTAGGTGATACTAGATGCCCAACAGTGCTAGTTGCTGTTTGATGTCCTCCAGTGCTTGCTGATGCTGGATGTCCCCAAGTGCTAGGTGTTTATGGTTGTCACCCAGTGCTAGGTGCTGTTGGATGTCCCCCAGTGCTAGGTAAAGCTGGATGCCTCCCAGTGCTAGATGTTGTTTGATGTCCCCCAGTGCTAGGTGCTCCTTGATGCCCCCCAGTGCTGCTGGATGTCCCTCCGGTGCTATGTGCTGCAAGATTTCCTTCAGTGCTAGGCACTGTTCGATGTCCTCTAGTACTAGGTGCTGCTGGATGTCCTCTATTGCTAGGTGCTGCTGGATGTCCTCTACTGTTGTGCATTGTTAGTGCTGTATGGCGTGTTCCAGTACTATGTGCTGTTGGTGATGTTGGATGTCATCCAGTGCTAGGTGCTGCTGGATGCTCCACAGTGCTGGTGCTGATTGATGCCCCAAGTCCTAGGTGCTGCTGGATGCCACCCAGTGCTAGGTGTTGTTGATTGTCCTCCAGTGCAATGTGTTGTTGTTTGTTCTCCAGTGCTAGATGCTGTGGGATGTTCTCCAGTGCTATGTGTTGTTTGTTGACCCCAGTGTTGGGTGATGCTGGATGCCCCCCAGTGCTAGGTGTTGTTTGATGTCTCCAAGTGCTAGGTGTTGTTGGGTTTTTCCCAGTGCTACATGCTGCTGGATGTCCTCCAGTGCTATGTGTTCTTGGTGCTGTATGGTGTGTTTCAGCCCTATGTGCTGATGGTGATGTTGGATGTCCTCCAGTGCTAGGTTTTGTTGGTTGTCCCACAATGCTATGTGTTTTTGGTTGTCCCCCCAGTGCTAGGTAACGTTGGATGTCCTTCAGTGCTTTGTGTTGTTGGTTGTCCCCCAGTGCTAGGCGCTGTTGGATGTCCTCCAGTGCTATGTGTTTTTGGATGTCCTCCAATGTTAGGTGCTGCTGGATGTCCCCCAGTGCTAGGTGCTGTTGGTTATTCCCCAGTGTTAGTTGTTATTGGATGCCCCCAGTGCTAGGTGCTGCTGGATGTCACCACGTGCTAGGTGCTGCTGGATACCCTTCAGTGCTAAATGCTGCTTGATGCCCCTCACTGCTAGATTTTGCTAGATGCCCCCCAGTGCTAGGTGCTGCTCAATGTCTCCCAGTTCCAGGTGCTGCTGGATGCCCCCCAGTGTTTGGTGCTGTTGGATGTCTCCCAGTTCTAGTTGGTGCTGGATGCCACCCAGTGCTACATGCTGCTGGACTCCGACCAGTGCTAGGTGCTGTTAGATGTCCTCCAGTGCTAGTTGCTGCTGGGTGTCCTCCAGTGCTAGGTGCTGTTGGATGTCCCCCAGTTATAAGTGCTGTTGTATGTCCCCAGGTGGTAGGTGAGGCTGAATGCTACCCTTTGCTAGATGCTGCTGGATGCCCCCAGTGCTAGGTGCTGTTGGATGCCCCCAGTGCTAGGTGCTGCTGGATGCCCCACATTACTGGTGCTGATTGATGCCCCAAGTGCTAGGTGCTGCTGGATGGCCCCCCAGTGCTAGGTGTAGTTGATTGTCCTCCAGTGCTAGGTGCTGTGGGATGTTCTCCAGTGCTATGTGTTGTTTGTTGTCCCTCAGTGTTGGGTGATGCTGGATGTCCCCCAGTGCTAGGTGTTGTTTGATGTCCCCAAGTGCTAGGTGTTGTTGGATTTTTCCCAGTGCTACATGCTGCTGGATGTCCTCCAGTGCTAGGTGCTGCTGGATGCCCGCCAAGTGCTAAGTGCTACTGGATGTCCTCCAGTGCTATGTGTTCTTGGTGCTGTATGGTGTGTTTCAATCATATGTGCTGATGGGGATGTTGGATGTCTCCCAGTGCTAGGTGCTGCTGCATGTCCTCCAGTGCTAGGTTTTGTTGGTTGTCCCACAATGCTATGTGTTTTTGGTTGTCCCCCAGTGCTAGGTACTGTTGGATGTCCTACAGTGCTATGTGTTGTTGGTTGCCCCCAGTGCTACGTGATGCTGGATGCCCCCCAGTGATATGTGTCGATTGATGACCCCCAGTGCTAGGTTCTGCTAGATGCCCCCAAGTGCTAGGTGCTGCTGAGTGTACCCCAGTGCTAGGAGATGCGGAATTTCCTTCAGTGCTAGGCTCTGTTTGATGTCCTCTAGTGCTAGGTGCTGCTAGATGCACCACAGTGCTAGGTACTGTTGGATGTCCCCCAATGCTAGGTGCTGCTAGATGTCCCCCAGTGCTAGGTTCTGTTGGTTGTCCCCCAGTGCTAGTTGTTATTGGATGCCCCCAGTGCTAGGTGCTGCTGGATGCCACCAAGTGCTAGGGTCTGCTGGATACACTTCAGTGCTAAATGCTGCTTGATGCCCCTCAGTGCTAGATTTTGCTAGATGCCCCCCAGTGCTAGGTGCTGCTCAATGTCTCCCAGTTCCAGGTGCTGCTGGATGCCCCCCAGTGCTTGGTGCTGCTGGATGTACCCCAGTGCTAATTGTTATTGGATGCCCTCCAGTGCTACATGCTGCTAGATGCCCCCCAGTGCTAGGTGCTGCTTGATGTCTCCCAGTTCTAGTTGGTGCTGGATGCCACCCAGTGCTACATGCTGCTGGACTCCGACCAGTGCTAGGTGCTGTTACATGTCCTCCAGTGCTAGTTACTACTGGGTGTACTCCAGTGCTAGGTGCTGTTGGATGTCCCCCAGGGATAAGTGCTGTTGGATGTACCCCAATGGTAGGTGAGGCTGGATGCTCCCCTTTGCTAGATGCTGCTGGATGCCCCCAGTGCTAGGTGCTGTTGGATGTCCTCCAGTGCTATGTGCTGCTGGATGTCCCAAAGTGCTAGGTACTGTTGGGTGTCTCCCAGTGCTAGGTGCTGTTGGAAGTCCCCCAGTAATAGGTGATGCTGGATGCCCCCCAGTGGTAGGTGGTGTTGGATGTCCTCCAGTGCTAGGTGTTGCTTGATAACCCACCAGTACTAGGTTTTGCTGGATGCCCCCAAAATGCTAGGTGCTGCTGGATATCCCCCTGTGCTAGGTGCTGCTGTATATCTTTCAGTGCTAGGTGCTTTTGGATGTCCCCCAGTGCAAAGTGTTGCTTGATGTCCTCCAGTGCTAGGTGCTGCTGGATGCACACCAGTCCTAGGTGCTGTTGGATGCCCCCCAAAGCTAAGTGTTGTTGGATGATCCCCACTGTTAGAAGCTCCTCAATGTCCCCCAGTGCTAGGTGCTGTTGAATGTCCCTTAGTGCTAGGTGCTGCTGGATGTTCCCGAGTGCTATGTGCTTTTTCATGTCCCCCAGTGCTAGGGGCTGTTGGATGCCTTCCAGTGCTAGGTGCTGTTGGAGGTCCTTCTTTGCTAGATGCTTTTGGATGCCCCCCAGTGCTACATGCTGTTGGATGTCCCCCAGTGCTAGGTGCTGCTGGATGCACCCTAGTGCTAGGTGCTGTTGGATGTCCCCCAGTGCTAGGTGCTGTTGGGTTTCCCCCAGTGCTAGGTGTTGTTCCATGTCCTCCAGTGCTAGGTGTTGCATGATGCGCCACAGTGCTAGGTTCTCTTGGATGTCCCCCAGTGCCAGCTAATGCAGGATGTCCCTCAGTGCTAGGTGCTGTTGGATGTCCCTCAGTGCTAGGTGTGGTTAGATGTCCCTCAGTGCTAGGTGCTGTTGGATGTCACCCAGTGCTAGGTCCTCTTGGATGTCCCCCAGTGCTAGGTGTTGTTCCATGTCCTCCAGTGCTAGGTGTTGCATGATGCGCCACAGTGCTAGGTTCTCTTGGATGTCCCCCAGTGCCAGCTAATGCAGGATGTCCCTCAGTGCTAGGTGCTGTTGGATGTCCCTCAGTGCTAGGTGCTGTTGGATGTCACCCAGTGCTAGGTCCTCTTGGATGTCCCCCAGTGCTTGCTGATGCTGGATGCCACCTAGTGCTAGGTGTTGTTTGTTGTCCACCAGCGATAGGTACTGTCAGATGACCCCCAGTGCTAGATGCTGCTTGCCCCACCAGTTCTAGATGCTGCTGGATGTCCCCCAGTCCTAGGCGCTGCTTGATATCTTTCAGTGCTAGGTGCTGTTGGATGTTCTCCAGTGCAAGGTTCTGTTGGATGTCCCCCAGTGCTAGGTGTTGTTCAATGTCCTTTAGTGCTAGGTGCTGCTGGATGTCCCCCAGTGCTAGAGGCTGCTGGATGTCCCTGAGTGCTATGTGCTTTTTGATGTCCCCACGTCCTAGGTGCTGTTGGATGTCTCCCAGTGATAGGTGCTGTTTGGTGTCTCCCAGTGCTAGGCTTTGCTGGATGTCCTTCAGTGCTAGGTGCTGTTGGATGCACCCCAGTGCTAGGTGTTGCTGGATGCCCCCAAGTGCTATGTGCTTTTTTGATGTCCCCAAGTGCTAGGTGCTGTTGGATGTCTCCCAGTGATAGGTGCTGTTTGTTGTCTCCCAGTGCAAGGCTTTGCTGGATGTCCTTCAGTGCTAGGTGCTGTTGGATGCATCCCAGTGCTAGGTGTTGCTGGATGCCCCCAAGTGCTATGTGCTGCTTGTGTCCCCCAGTGCTAGGTGCCTTTGAATGTCCCCTTGTGCTAGTTGTTATTGGATGCCCCCCAGTGCTAGTTGCTGCTGGATGTAACCAAATGCCCGGTGCTGTTGCTGGATGCCCTTTAGTGCTAAATGCTGCTTGATGCCCCTCAGTGCTAGATGCTGTTAAATACCCCCCAGTTCTGGGTGCTGCTAGATGCCCCCAGTGCTAGGTGCTGCTCAATGTCTCCCAGTTCTAGATGCTGCTGGATGCCCCCCAGTGCTAGTTGTTATTGGATGCCCTCCAGTGCTACATGCTGCTAGATGCACCCAGTGCCAGGTGCTGCTCGATGTCTCCCAGTTCTAGTTGGTACTGAATGACCCCCAGTGCCACATGCTGCTGGAAGCTGACCAGTGCTAGGTGCTGTTAGATGTCCTAAAGTGCTAGGTGCTGCTGGCTGTCCTCCATTGCTAGATGCTGTTTGATGTCCCTTAGTGATAAGTGCTGTTTGATGTCACCCAGTGCTAGGTGCTGCTGGATGCCCACCATGGCTAGATGCTGCTGGATGACACCAGTGTTAGGTACTGTTGGATGTCCTCCATTGCTAGTTGCTGCTAGATGCCCCAGTGCATGGTGCTGCTGGATGCCCTCTCCCAGTGCTAAGTGCAGTTGGATGTCCTCCAGTGCTAGTTGCTGCTGGATGCCCCCCTGTGCTATGTGTTTTTGAAAGCCCCCCAGTTATAGGTGATGTTGGATGTCCTTTTGGTTGGATGTCCCACAGTGCTACATGCTGCTGCATGTCCTCCAGTGCTGCTGGATGTCCTCCAGTGCTAGGTGCTGCTGGTTGCCCCCCAAGTGCTATGTGCTATTTGATGTCTCCCAGTGCTTGGTGCTGCTTGATGCACCCCAGTGCTAGGTATTGTTGGATGTCCCCCAGTGCTAGGTGCTTTTGGATGTCTTATAATGCTAGTTGTTATTGGATGCCCCCCAGTGCTAGGTGCTGCTGGATGACACCAAGTGCTAGGTGCTGCTGGATGCCCATCAGTGCTAAATGCTGCTTGATGCCCCTGAGTGCTAAATGCTTTTAGATGCTAGGTGCTGTTGGATGTCCTTTTGGTTGGATGTCCCACAGTGCTACATGCTGCTGGATGTCCTCCAGTGCTGCTGGATGTCCTCCAGTGCTAGGTGCTGCTGGATGCCCCCCAAGTGCTATGTGCTGTTTGATCTCTTCCAGTGCTTGGTGCATCTTGATGCACCCCAGTGCTAGGTATTGTTGGATGTCCCCCAGTGCTAGGTGATTTTGGATGTCTTATAATGCTAGTTGTTATTGGATGCCCCCCAGTGCTAGGTGCTGCTGGATGACACCAAGTGCTAGGTGCTGCTGGATGCCCTTCAGTGCTAAATGCTGCTTGATGCCCCTGAGTGCTAAATGCCTTTAGATGCTAGGTGCTGTTGGATGTTTTCCAGGGCTAGGTGCTGCTAGATGCCCCCCCCCCCCCAGTGCTAAGTGATGTTGGATGTCCTCCAATGCTAGGTGCTGCTGGATGCCCCCCTGTGTTAGGTGCTGCTGTGTGTCCCCCAGTGCTATGTGTTTTTTAAAGCCCCCCAGTGCTAGGTACTATTGGATGTCCTCCAGTGGTTGATGTTGCTGGATGCCCCCCAGTGCTCGGTGTGATGGATGTTCCACAGTGCTACATGCTGCTGGATGTCCTCCAGTGCTAGGTGCTGCTGGATGCCCCCCAAGTGCTATGTGCTGTTTGATCTCTCCCAGTGCTTGGTGCATCTTGATGCACCCCAGTGCTAGGTATTGTTGGATGTCCCCCAGTGCTAGGTGATTTTGGATGTCTTATAATGCTAGTTGTTATTGGATGCCCCCCAGTGCTAGGTGCTGCTGGATGACACCAAGTGCTAGGTGCTGCTGGATGCCCTTCAGTGCTAAATGCTGCTTGATGCCCCTGAGTGCTAAATGCCTTTAGATGCTAGGTGCTGTTGGATGTTTTCCAGGGCTAGGTGCTGCTAGATGCCCCCCCCCCCCCCAGTGGTAAGTGATGTTGGATGTCCTCCAATGCTAGGTGCTGCTGGATGCCCCCCTGTGTTAGGTGCTGCTGTGTGTCCCCCAGTGCTATGTGTTTTTTAAAGCCCCCCAGTGCTAGGTACTATTGGATGTCCTCCAGTGGTTGGTGTTGCTGGATGCCCCCCAGTGCTCGGTGTGGATGGATGTCCCACAGTGCTACATGCTGCTGGATGTCCTCCAGTGCTAGGTGCTGCTGGATGCCCCCCAAGTGCTATGTGCTGCTGGATGTCCTCCAGTGCTAAGTGCTGCTGGATGTCCTCCAGTGCTATATGTTGTTGGTGCTGTATGTTGTGTTTCAGTCCTATGTGCTGTTGGTGATGTTGGTTGCCCCCAGTGCTAGGTGATGCTGGATGCTACCCACAGCTAGGTGTTGATTGATGACCCCCAGTGCTAGGTGCTGCTAGATTCACCCCCAGTGCTAGGTGCTGCTGGATGTCCCCCAGTGCTAGGAGCTGCAGGATTTCCTTCAGTGCTAGGCTTTGTTTGATGTCCTCCAGTGCTAGGTGCTGCTGGATGTCCCCCAGTGCTAGGTGCTGCTGGATGTCCCCCAGTGCTAGGTGCTCTTGTTTGTCCCCCAGTGCTATGTGTTGTTGGTTGACCCCTAGTGCTAGGTGCTGTCGGTTGTTCCCCAATGCTATGTGTTGTTCATTGTCCCCCAGTGCTAGGTGCTGTTGGATTTGCTCCAGTGCTATGTGTTTTTGGTTTTCCCCCAGTGCTAGGTGTTGTTTGTTTTCCCCCAGTGCTAGGTGCTGCTGGATGCCCCCCAAGTGCTATGTGCTGCTGGATGTCCTCCAGTGCTAAGTGCTGCTGGATGTCCTCCAGTGCTATTTGTTGTTGGTGCTGTATGTTGTGTTTCAGTCCTATGTGCTGTTGGTGATGTTGGTTGCCCCCAGTGCTAGGTGATGCTAGATGCTACCCACAGCTAGGTGTTGATTGATGACCCCCAGTGCTAAGTGCTGCTAGATTCACCCCCAGTGCTAGGTGCTGCTGGATGTCCCTCAGTGCTAGGAGCTGCAGGATTTCCTTCAGTGCTAGGCTTTGTTTGATGTCCTCCAGTGCTAGGTGCTGCTGGATGTCCCCCAGTGCTAGGTGCTGCTGGATGTCCCCCAGTGCTAGGTGCTCTTGTTTGTCCCCCAGTGCTATGTGTTGTTGGTTGACCCCTAGTGCTAGGTGCTGTCGGTTGTTCCCCAGTGCTATGTGTTGTTCGTTGTCCCCCAGTGCTAGGTGCTGTTGGATTTGCTCCAGTGCTATGTGTTTTTGGTTTTCCCCCAGTGCTAGGTGTTGTTTGTTTTCCCCCAGTGCTAGGTGCTGCTGGATGCCCCCAGTGCTAGGTGCTGTTTGATGTCCTCCAGTGCTAGGCGCTGCTGGATGCACCACAGTGCTTGGTACTGTTGGGTGTCCCCCAGTGCTAGGCGCTGTTTTATGTCCCCCAATTCTAGCTGATGCTGCATGTCCCCCATTGCTAGGTGATGTTGGTTGTCCCCCAGTGCTGAGTGATGTGCCTGAGTGCTAGATGCTGCTGCATGTCCCCCACTGTTAGGTGTTGTTTGTTGTCCCCCAAATGCTATGCGTTGTTGGTTGTCCTCCAGTACTAGGTGCTGTGGGATGTCCTCCAGTGCTATGTGTTGTCACCCAGTGCTAGATGCTGTTGGATGTTTCCCACTGCTACATGCTGCTGGATGTCCTCCAGTGCTATGTGTTGTTGGTGCTGTATGGTGTGTTTCAGTCCTATGTGCTGTTGATGATGTTGGCTGTCCCCCAGTGCTAGGTGCTGCTAGATGTCCCCCACTGCTAGGTGTTGTTGGTTGTCCCCCAATGCTATGTGTTGTTGGTTGTCCCCCAGTGCTAGGTGCTGTTGGATGTGCTCCAGTTCTATTTATTGTTGGTTGCCCCCAGTGCTAGGTGATGCTGAAGGCCCCTCAATGCTAGGTGTTGATTGATGACCCCCAGTGCTAGGTGCTGCTAGATTCCACCCAGTGCTAGGTGCTGCTGGATGTCCCTTAGTGCTATGAGCTGCTGGATTTCCTTCAGTGCTAGGCTTTGTTTGATGTCCTCCAGTGCTAGGTGCTGCTGCTAGATGCACAACAGTGCTAGGTACTGTTGGATGTCCCCCAGTGCTAGGTGCTGCTGGATGTCCTCCAGTGCTAGGTGCTCTTGTTTGTCCCCCAGTGCTATGTGTTGTTGGTTGACCCCTAGTGCTAGGTGCTGTCGGTTGTTCCCCAGTGCTATGTGTTGTTGGTTGTCCCCCAGTGCTAGGTGCTGTTTGATGTCCTCCAGTGCTAGGCGCTGCTGGATGCACCACAGTGCTTGGTACTGTTGGGTCTCCCCCAGTGCTAGGCGCTGTTTTATGTCCCCCAATTCTAGCTGATGCTGCATGTCCCCCATTGCTAGGTGATGTTGGTTGTCCCCCAGTTCTAGGTGCTGAGTGATGTGCCTGAGTGCTAGATGCTGCTGGATGTCCTCCACTGTTAGGTGTTGTTTGTTGTCCCCCAAATGCTATGTGTTGTTGGTTGTCCTCCAGTGCTAGGTGCTGTGGGATGTCCTTCAGTGCTATGTGTTGTCACCCAGTGCTAGATGCTGTTGGATGTCCCCCAGTGCTACATGCTGCTGGATGTCCTCCAGTGCTATGTGTTGTTGGTGCTGTATGGTGTGTTTCAGTCCTATGTGCTGTTGATGATGTTGGCTGTCCCCCAGTGCTAGGTGCTGCTGGATGTCCCCCACTGCTAGGTGTTGTTGGTTGTCCCCCAATGCTATGTGTTGTTGGTTGTCCCCCAGTGCTAGGTGCTGTTGGATGTGCTCCAGTTCTATTTATTGTTGGTTGCCCCCAGTGCTAGGTGATGCTGAATGCCCCTCAGTGCTAGGTGTTGATTGATGACCCCCAGTGCTAGGTGCTGCTAGATTCCTCCCAGTGCTAGGTGCTGCTGGATGTCCCTTAGTGCTATGAGCTGCGGGATTTGCTTCAGTGCAAGGCTCGTTCGATGTCGTCCAGTGCTTGGTACTGCTGCTAGACGCACCACAGTGCTAGGTACTGTTGAATGTCCCCTAGTGCTAAGTGCTAATTGTTGTCCCCCAGTGCTATGTGTTGTTGGTTGTCCCCCAGTGCTAGGTGCTGTTGGTTGTCCCCAGTGCTATGTGTTGTTGGTTGTCCCCCAGTGCTAGGCACTGTTGGATGTCCTCCAGTGCTATGTGTTTTTGGTTGTCCCCCAGTGCTAGGTGCTGCTGGATGTACCCCAGTGCTAGGTGCTGTTGGATGTCCCCCTGTGCTAGAGGCTGCTGGATGTCCCTGAGTGCTATGTGCTTTTTGATATCCCCAAGTGCTAGGTGCTTTTGGATGTCTCCCAGTGATAGGTGATGCTGGATGCCCCCCAGTGCTAGGTGTTGATTGATGACCCCCAGTGCTAGTTGCTGCTAGATTCCTCCCAGTGCTAAGTACTGCTGGATGTTCCCTAGTGCTATGAGCTGCAGGATTTCCTTCAGTGCAAGGCTTGTTCAATGTCGTCCAGTGAATGGTACTGCTGCTAGATGCACCACAGTGCTAGGTACTGTTGAATGTCCCCTAGTGCTAAGTGCTAATGGATGCTCCCCAGTGCTAGGTGCTGTTGGTTGCCCCCCATGGCTAAATGCTGCTGGATGCCCCCAGTGTTAGGTGCTGTTGGATGCTCCCCTGTGCTAGGTGCTGCTGTGACCCCCAGTGATATAAGTGATATGTGTTTTTGAAAGCCCCCCAGTGCTAGGTGCTGTTGGATGTCCTCCAGTGCTAGTTGCTGCTAGATGCCCCCAGTGCATGGTGCTGCTGGATGCCCCCTTCCCCAGTGCAAAGTGCTGTTGGATGTCCTCCAGTGCTAGGTGCTGCTGGATGCTACCCTGTGCTATGTGCTGCTGTGTCCCCCAGTGATATGTGTTTTTGAAAGCCCCCAGTGCTAGGTTTGGTTGGATGTCCCACAGTGCTACGTGCTGCTGGATGCCCCCCAGTGCTAGGTGTTGTTGGATGTTGTGACGAAGTGCCTTCGCAACTTTGTCTTGGAGAGGACTGTTTGCCAGCCTCCTGCCCTGCGACTATGGCCCTGGTACATATTGCCCTTCAAACACAGTATTCGGCCATACCAGAGTGTATGTCACTCATTCTGGCCCTTTACATACAGGGGGGTCATTCGGTACTTGCCCTGTGTGAACCATGATACCACAGATAGATATGCCATGGAGCCCATTCATATGATGAAAGACTATGGGAAAGACTTTAGCTCCATGGCAATTGAACTGTGTGAAGATGATCTGAGCGCTATTCTGTAGTTTTGTGCGCTCAGATCCCAGCTGTAACGGAACCCATCACTGTTTTACCCTGTATATGGTTATTTAATTCTTGGTTAAAATATGATCCTAGTAATATACTGTATGTGTGTTGGTTTGTGCTCTGCAGAATATTGGCCCCAAGCTAGTTCAGACCTTGGCAGGAGAGATAATCCTGTTACAGATAAGGGAGTCGATTGTGTGGAGTGTTTTCATTTTCAGATAAGAACAAACAGGGCTGATTTAATAATTGTCTGATTATATCAAGTTGCCTCAGGGAGGGGTGACCACACCTATTGTCCTATATGTGTATTGTGTGGGGGATATGTGAAATGTCTGTGTGTTATGTGAAAAACATACTTTTACTAACTTTTGAACCCCTGGTCTGATTCATGCCATTTTTTAATATGGTGTTCCCCTGGGTGAGAGATATTGAACGGTGCTGGACTTAAAGGTGTACCCGCTGTTTTTGAGGTACATCCAGAATGTGGTTAAAATTGTGTCTGTTTTAATTGTGTTACCTGTTATCTGAGGGGAGGAGACGTGGGGGTTGAACCATGTATCTAATTGGCTGTGATAATTATATGGGTGTTGTCACAACCCACTCTCTGGCTGGGGTCTGCTGACTTGATTTGGGTGTAACGGAGCTGGGACACGCAGTCCAAAATCTCCGCTGGTATACGATAACATACCCACGAGGCACTACAGTTTCACCATCCCCGACCTCCCATATTGGACGACACACAATTTGGGAGTCAAATGAATACTGACTTTATTTTGTTATTGCAGAAATATTTATACATCTCTTCCCACAGGCAATCCACATCCCCCATATTTGGCTGCACAATACCCATAAAGAGAACAATAGGTGGGTCACACCTCCCTGGCAACTTTGATACAATCAGACATTGATTCAATTACACTTCTTTGTTCTTATCTGAGAAAGGAAGTCTATTGTATAGTGTTTTCATTATCTTATGCGGAGTCGCTGTAACGAGATTATCTCCCATGCCAAGTAGCTGTAAATGTTTGGGACAATATTCTGCAGAGCATCAACCAACATACATATATTAGGATCATATTTTAACCAAGAATAATCATAAAACAGGGTAAAACAGTGATGGGTTCCGCTACACACCTCCCCCGTGACCATAAGCCGGCATACACGGTCTGATCCCAACGGATCGGCCTGGGGATGTCCGGACAAAAGTATTTGTTGGTCAATTCTCTAGTTTGACAACCCATCAGCATAACTGCAATTCACATTTCCCATATCCCCAGATAGCTGGGATCTGCGCGCACAAAACCACCGAATAGCGCTCAGATCCTCTTCACACAGTTCAATTGCCAAGTAGCTAAAGTCTTTCCCATAGTCTTTCATTATATGAATGGGCTCCATGGCATAGCTATCTGGGGTATCATGGTTCACACAGGGCAAGTACAGAATGCCCCCCCTGTATGTAAAGGGCCAGAATGAGTGACTTACACTCTGGTATGGCCGAACACTGGTTCCAAAGGGCAATATGTACCAGGGCCATAGTCGCAGGGCAGGAGGCTGGCAAACAGTCCTCTCCAAGCCAAGGTGGCGAAGGGCACTTCGTCACACATCTCTCCTTTGGGGGGAAGTCTAACCAGGCACCTGGATATTTTGCTGGGGTGATGGTGCAACACGCTGAGGGGACTTGAGGGGCAGAGGCCAGCGGCACTCTGCCCTGATGCCAGCTCTTCTGCTGGTATAACCTGCAGGACCTCCTGCTCTTTACCAGGGACAAAGGGAGGGCAGAGGCCGACTGCACTCTGCCCCGCTGTCAGCTCTTCTGCTGGGGTACTTGGGACATATTCCGGCTCAGTAGCCAGGGAAACGTGGGGGTCAGTGGGGGTTAACATTTCCTCTGTTAACCCTGGGGCCACATTAGAAGTTAGCTGGGGAGGGGAGTTTGTACTTACCCCCTCCTCCGGTTGTCCCAGTGACGGTAGTTGGGGATCTGGACAAGCTGTGGGCGCAGAGACCACGGTCCCATCTGCGCCGTCTGGGAGATTGGTGTCTCCCCTGGTTATGGTAAACTGTCGCTGGGGGGGAAGGATGACACCTTCTGCCCCCTGGGTTTCACACTGCCGCTGGGGGGGAAGGACGACACCTTTGGCCCCCTGGAGTACCCACTGACGCTGTGGAGGAAGGTCGACACCTTCTGCTCCCTGGGGTACACACTGCCGCTGGGGGTGAAGGATGACACCTCCTCCCCCCCGTTGTTCACACTGCCGCTGAGGGGGAAGGATGACACCTTCTGCCCCCTGGGGTTCACACTGCCGCTGAGGGGGAAGGACGACACCTTCTGCCCCCTGGGGTTCACACTGCCGCTGTGGAGGAAGGTCGACACCTTCTGCTCCCTGGGGTACACACTGCCGCTGGGGGGAAAGGACGACACCTTCTGCCCCCTGGGGTTCACACTGCCGCTGGGGGGGAAGGACGACACCTTCTGCCCCCTGGGGTTCACACTGCCGCTGAGGGGGAAGGACAACACCTTCTGCCCCCTGGGGTTCACACTGCCGCTGGGGGGAAAGGACGACACCTTCTGCCCCCTGGGGTTCACACTGCCGCTGAGGGGGAAGGACAACACCTTCTGCCCCCTGGGGTTCACACTGCCGCTGGGGGGAAAGGACGGCACCTTCTGCCCCCTGGGGTTCACACTGCCGCTGAGGGGGAAGGACGACACCTTCTGCCCCCTGGGGTTCACACTGCCGCTGGGGGGAAAGGACAACACCTTCTGCCCCCTGGGGTTCACACTGCCGCTGAGGGGGAAGGACAACACCTTCTGCCCCCTGGGGTTCACACTGCCGCTGGGGGGAAAGGACGACACCTTCTGCCCCCTGGGGTTCACACTGCCGCTGAGGGGGAATGACGACACCTTCTGCCCCCTGTAGGGCCGGTAGAGAGACCTCGGTCCCATCTCTACCTGCCATCTGGAGGTCATCCCAGGACCAGTCAATGAAGTCTGGTTCTGCTTGTCGAGTAGGTTGGGGCTGCACAAGGCTGAGCAGGTGTTGGTAGTCCTGCTCCAGCTCCCACTCTCTCGTTACCAGGTGGGTCATGTCTTTGCTCACCTCGCCTTCGTCATCCCAGACATACATGCCCATCCGGTAGTCGTAGATGTCCCAAAACCTAGACCCCTCCGTGCTGCCAAGATCAATATCGTCCTCCAAGGCATCCCATAATAAACCTGGGCCATCATAATCATCCCCCTCCGGTAAGTCGTGTTCAGCCGTCCAGGGGGTAAGTCGAACGGTATACCACCAGAGGGCCTGGTATGCGTTGTCTAGCCAGATCTCTCGCCATACCAGGGTCTCTAGTCTTGTCACCCACTCATCCAGGGGCTGCTCTCCCAATAGATACATCCGCATCGCCACACGCTTCTGTAGCCGCTGCTCATCACTGGGGAGACTCTCACCTCGCCGCCATTGGGCATCTTGCAGGGCATCATACCAGAGTTCCATTCTGTCTGTCTCCCTGTAGTCTGCGGCCTCCTTCTCATCCTCATCATGGAACGCTGTCCAAAAACTAGCCGGTTCCATCCTGCTGTAGCCAGGGGCGCTGTACGGATACTAGCGTTGCCCTCAATTTGTACTCCACGGAATGGTGTCTCCTGTAGCTGTCCTTCTGACCGTGGGAACAATTCCACCACTTGCCAACAAATGTAACGGAGCTGGGACACGCAGTCCAAAATCTCCGCTGGTATACGATAACATACCCACGAGGCACTACAGTTTCACCATCCCCGACCTCCCATATTGGACGACACACAATTTGGGAGTCAAATGAATACTGACTTTATTTTGTTATTGCAGAAATATTTATACATCTCTTCCCACAGGCAATCCACATCCCCCATATTTGGCTGCACAATACCCATAAAGAGAACAATAGGTGGGTCACACCTCCCTGGCAACTTTGATACAATCAGACATTGATTCAATTACACTTCTTTGTTCTTATCTGAGAAAGGAAGTCTATTGTATAGTGTTTTCATTATCTTATGCGGAGTCGCTGTAACGAGATTATCTCCCATGCCAAGTAGCTGTAAATGTTTGGGACAATATTCTGCAGAGCATCAACCAACATACATATATTAGGATCATATTTTAACCAAGAATAATCATAAAACAGGGTAAAACAGTGATGGGTTCCGCTACATTGGGTTACTCTGGACCTTGGAGTAGCTTTGAGTACAGGAACATCATGTCTCATCCCTTGGTTTAGACTGAGCAATATTGACAGTAAGTCTGACGAATCTTACTGCAAGCATATGTACCCGGGTAAATAATACATCTACACACCACGTCTTGATGAAAATTATGAACAACTTCTTTATTTTTACACAAGTATTTAAACAACTCACAAAACCAGTACAGGGAGTGGCTACCCCTTTGTCCAACCCTTATCTTCCTCTTGGCCAATGGGGTAATCTCCAGAGTAACTTTATTACCTCTAGCCAATGGACTAGAGGTAAGCTCTGGGAACTTCCAGACCCCTCCCCTGGGCCGCCCACTAGGTGTGACTAACAGAGTCATTTGGGCGCTGGCAGTCAACAGAGACACATCTCTTTGCTATGGCCCAGGCCCTAGTATTGAGGCTGGAAGACCCTGTACTATACCATTGTCCTACGGTGCCTGGCAGTCTGGCGAATCTCTTTGTTCTGGCCTTGCTATCACTTCAAGTGTTTACTCTAAAGACCATATGGCCAACTCCTGACTGAGAGTTTATACAATGGGGAAGGGTTGACTAATTAAAACATAGCTATCACTCCACAATACAATATACAATATAATACTAACATATTAATAACCTATAACCATATTTCCCCATGCCCACATGGTATCAGGGTGGGGCAAGTTTTCCACGTCAATCCATTTTATGCAGTAATGCTGACTTTATTTAATGGTGACAGTGGAACCCCCTATTCATACCATTTACAAGCAGTAACTTTGTGCCCAAATCTTTTGTTCTTCCACATGGCAACAGCATGTGGAAGGTAACCCAGCCCAAACTGGCCACTGCTGCCAGTCACAAAATGGCCCCAGCATAGTTCACACCAAATCCAATATGGCCCCTGGGTGATTCATGACAGGTGTAGCCCTTCAGAGGGCACCATTGCATAAAAGGAGATCCCCTGTCATTAAAGAATAGTTCTACTTGACCCTTCAAAACGTAGTCTCATCTCGTTCTGTGGAGTCTGTGGTGGTTGAGGTGTCCAGTGCGGTGCTTGTAGGCCTCGGCGCAAACTAGGACTCGTCTATCAACGGAGGTACCCGGTCGGGGTGCCAGGAGATCCGTTACAGATGTCCTCTAGTGCTAGGTGCTTTTGGATGTCTCCCAGTGCTAGTTGTTATTGGTACCCCCCAGTGCTAGGTGCTGCTGGATGACACCATGTGCTAGGTGCTTCTGGATGCCCTTCAGTGCTAAATGCTGCTTGATGCCTTTAGACTGCTAAATGCTTTTAGATGCACCCCCAGTGCTAGGTGCTGCTCAATGTCTCCCAGGGCTAGGTGCTGTTGGATTTTTCCCAGGGCTAAGTGCTGCTGGATGCCCCCCCCCCCCAGTGCTAAGTGCTGTTGGATGTCCTCCAGTGCTAGGTGCTGCTGGATGCCCCCTGTGTTAGGTGCTGCTGTGTGTCCCCCAGTGCTATGTGTTTTTTGAAGCCCCCAGTGCTAGGTGCTATTGGATGTCATCCAGTGGTTGGTGTTGCTGAATGCCCTTCAGTGACAGGTGTGGATGGATGTCCTGCTACATGCTGCTGGATCTCCTCCAGTGCTAGGTGCTGCTGGATGCCCCCCAAGTGCTATGTGCTGCTGGATGTCCTCCAGTGCTATGTGTTGTTGGTGCTGTATGATGTGCTTCAGTCCTATGTGCTGTTGGTGATGTTGGATGTCCCCTAGTGCTAGCTGCTGCTCGATGTCCCCCACTGCTTTGTGTTTTTTGTTGTCCCCCAATGCTATGTGTTGTTGGTTGTCCCCAGTGCTAGGTGATGCTGGATGCCCCCCAGTGCTAGGTGTTGATTAATGACCCCCAGTGCTAGGTGCTGCTAGATTTCCCCCCCCCCCCAGTGCTAGGTTCTGCTGGATGTCCCCCAGTGCTAGGAGCTGTAGGATTTCCTTCAGTGCTAGGCTCTGTTCGATGTACTTCAGTGCTAGGTGCTGCTGCTAGATGCACCACAGTGCTAGGTACTGTTGTATGCCCCCTAGTGCTAGGTGCTGATGGATGTCCCCCAGTGCTAGGTGCCCATGGTTGTCCCCCAGTGCTATGTGTTGTTGGTTGTCCCCCAGTGCTAGGTGCTGTTGGATGTCCTCCAGTTCTATGTGTTTTTGGTTGTCCCCCACTGCTAGGTGATTCTGGATTCCCCTCAGTGCTTGGTGTTTATTTTCCCCCAGTGCTAGGTGCTGCTGGATGCCCCCAGCGCTAGGTGCTGCTGGATGTCCCTTAATGCTGGGAGCTGCTGGATTTCCTTTAGTGCTAGGCACTGTTTGATGTCCTCCAGTGCTATGTGCTGCTGGATGTACCACAGTGCTTGGTACTGTTGGATGTTCCCCAGTGCTAGGTGCTGCTGGATGTCCCCCAGTGCTAGGCGCTGTTTTATGTCCCCCGGTTCTTGCTGATACTGGATGTCCCCCATTGGTATATGTTGTTGCTTGTCCCCCAGTTCTAGGTGCTGAGTGATGTCCTCCAGTGCTATGTGTTGTTTGTTGTCACCCAGTGCCGGGTGATACTGGATGCCCCCCAGTGTTAGGTGTTGTTTGATGTCCTCCAGTGCTATGTTTTGTTGGTGCTGTTTGGTGTGTTTCAGTCCTATGTGCTGTTGGAGATATTGGCTGTCCCCCAGTGCTAGGTCCTGCTGGATGTCCCCCACAGCTAGGTGTTGTTTGTTGTCCCCCAATGCTATGTGTTGTTGGTTGTCCCCCAGTGCTAGGTGCTGTTGGATGTGCTCCAGTGC
This sequence comes from Discoglossus pictus, assembly GCA_027410445.1. NCBI lineage: Eukaryota > Metazoa > Chordata > Amphibia > Anura > Alytidae > Discoglossus > Discoglossus pictus. The sequence continues at coordinate 5,688,781 of CM050167.1, forward strand.
TATTTATTGTTGGTTGCCCCCAGTGATAGGTGATGCTGGATGCCCCCCAGTGCTAGGTGTTGATTGATGACCCCCAGTGCTAGGTGCTGCTAGATTCCTCCCAGTGCTAGGTGCTGCTGGATGTTCACTAGTGCTACTAGCTGCGGGATTTCCTTTAGTGCAATGTGCTGTTTGATGTCCTCCAGTGCTTGGGGCTGCTGGATGCACCACAGTGCTTAGTACTGTTGGGTGTCCCCCAGTGCTAGGTGCTGCTGAATGTCCCCCAGTGCTAGGTGATGCTGGATGCCCCTAGTGCTAGTTGATGTTGAATGTCAACCAGTGCTAGGTGCTGCTAGATGTCCTCCGGTGCTAGGTGCTTTTGGATATCCTCCAGTGCTAGGTGCCGCTGGTTGTCCCCCAGTGCTAGGTGCTGTTGGTTGTCCCCCATTTCAAGGTGATGCTGGATGTCCCCCAGTACTAGGTGCTGTTTTATGTCCCCCAGTGCTAGGTGATGCTGGATGCCCCTAGTGCTAAGTGCTGTTGGATGTCCCCCAGTGCTAGGTGTTGCTGGGTGACCTGCAGTGCTATGTGCTTTTAGATATCCTCCAGTATTAGGTGCCACTGGTTGTCCCCCAGTGCTAGGTGCTGTTGGTTGGCCACCAGTGCTAGGTGATGCTGGATGCCCAACAGTGCTAGGTGATGTTTGATGTTCCCCAGTGCTAAGTACTTCTGGATGTCCTCCAGTGCTAGCTGATGATGGATGTCCCCAAGTTCTAGGTGTTGTTAGTTGTTCCCCAGGGCTAGGTGCTGTTGGATGTCCCCCAGTTCTAGGTGATGCTGGATGCCCCCCCCCCCACAGTGCTAGGTGCTGTTGGATGTCCACAGTGCTAGGTGCTGCTGGATGTCCTCTAGTGCTAGGTGCTTTTGGATGTCCTCCAGTGCTAGGTCCCGCTGGATGTCCTCCAGTACTAGGTGCTGCTGGATACCCCACCAGTTCTAGGTGCTGCTGGATGTCCCTCAGTGCTAGGCGCTGCTGGATATCTTTCAGTGCTAGGTACTGTTGGATGTACCCCAGTGCAATGTGCTGCTTGATGTTATCCAATGCTAGGTGCTGTTGGATGTCCTCTAGTGCTAGGTTCTGCTGGATGTCCCCCAGTGCTAGGTATTGTTCATTGTCCCTTAGTGCTAGGTGCTACTGGATGCACCACAGTGCTAGGTGCTGTTGGATGTCCCCCAGTGCTAGAGGCTGCTTGATGTCCCTGAGTGCTATGTGCTTTTTGATGTCCCCCAGTGCTAGGTGCTGTTGGATGTCCCCTAGTGCTAGGAGCTGCTGGATTTACTTTAGTGCTAGGTACTGTTCGATGTCCCCCAGTGCTAGGTGCTGCTGGATGTCCCCCAGTGCTAGGTGCTGTTTTATATCCCCCAGTTCTAGCTGATGCTGGATGTCCCCCATTGCTAGGTGTTGTTGGTGGTCCCCCAGTTCTAGGTGCTGAGTGATGTCCCCCAGTGCTAGGTGATGCTGGATGCCCCTAGTGCTAGGTGCTGTTAGATGTCCCCCAGTGCTAGGTGCTGCTGGATGTCCTCCAGTGATAGGTGCTTTTGGATATCCTCCAGTGCTAGGTGCCGCTGGTTGTCCCCCAGTACTAGGTGCTGTTGGTTGTCCCCCAGTGCTAGGTGATGCTGGATGCCCAACAGGACTAGGTGCTGTTTGATGTCCCCTAGTGCTAAGTACTGCTGGATGTCCTCCAGTGCTAGCTGATGCTGGATGCCCCCAAGTTCTAGGTGTTGTTAGTTGTCCCCCAGTGCTAGGTGCTGTTGGATGTCCCCATGTGCTAGGTGCTGCTGCTAGATGCACCACAGTGCTAGGTACTGTTGTATGCCCCCTAGTGCTAGGTGCTGATGGATGTCGCACCATGCTAGGTGCTGTTGGTTGTCCCCCAGTGCTATGTGTTGTTGGTTGTCCCCTAGTGCTAGGTGCTGTTGGATGTCCTCCAGTTCTATGTGTTTTTGGTTGTCCCCCAGTGCTAGGTGATGCTGGATTCCCATCAGTGCTTGGTGTTTATTTTCCCCCAGTGCTAGGTGCTGCTGAATGCCCCCAGCGCTAGGTGCTGCTGGATGTACCCTAATGCTGGGAGCTGCTGGATTTCCTTTAGTGCTAGGCACTGTTTGATGTCCTCCAGTGCTATGTGCTGCTGGATGTACCACAGTGCTTGGTACTGTTGGATGTTCCCCAGTGCTAGCTGCTGCTGGATGTCCCCCAGTGCTAGGCGCTGTTTTATGTCCCCCGGTTCTTGCTGATACTGGATGTCCCCCATTGGTATATGTTGTTGCTTGTCCCCCAGTTCTAGGTGCTGAGTGATGTCCTCCAGTGCTATGTGTTGTTTGTTGTCACCCAGTGCCGGGTGATACTGGATGCCCCCCAGTGTTAGGTGTTGTTTGATGTCCTCCAGTGCTATGTTTTGTTGGTGCTGTATGGTGTGTTTCAGTCCTATGTGCTGTTGGTGATGTTGGCTGTCCCCCAGTGCTAGGTCCTGCTGGATGTTCCCCCACAGCTAGGTGTTGTTTGTTGTCCCCCAATGCTATGTGTTGTTGGTTGTCCCCCAGTGCTAGGTGCTGTTGGATGTGCTCCAGTGCTATTTATTGTTGGTTGCCCCCAGTGCTAGGTAATGCTGGATGCCCCCCAGTGCTAGTTGTTGATTGATGACCCCCAGTGCTAGGTGCTGCTAGATTCCTCCCAGTGCTAGGTGCTGCTGGATGTTCCCTATTGCTACTAGCTGCGGGATTTCCTTTGGTGCAAGGCTCTGTCCGATGTAGTCCAGTGCTTGTTGCTGCTGCTAGATGCACCACAGTGCTAGGTAATGTTGGATGACCCCTAGTGCTAAGTGCTAGGTGCTGTTGGTTGTCCCCCTGTGCTAGGTGCTGTTGGTTGTCCCCCAGTACTAGGTGCTGTTGGATGTCCTCCAGTGCTATCTGTTTTAGGTTGTCCCCTAGTGCTAGGTGATGCTGGATGCCCCCCAGTGCTAGGTGTTGTTTGTTTTCCCCCAGTGCTAGGTGCTGCTGAATGCCTCAGTGCTTTTTGCTGCTGGATGTCCCCTAGTGCTAGGAGCTGCTGGATTTTCTTTAGTGCAAGGTGCTGTTTGATGTCCTCCAGTGCTAGGGGCTGCTGGATGCACCACAGTGCTTAGTACTGTTGGGTGTCCCCCAGTGCTAGGTGCTGCTGAATGTCCCCCAGTGCTAGGTGCTCTTCTATGTCCCCCAGTTCTAGCTGATGCTGGATGTCCTCCGTTGCTATATGTTGTTGGTTTCCCCCAGTTCTAGGTGCTGAGTGATGTCCCCCAGTGCTAGGTGATGCTGGATGCCCCTAGTGCTAGTTGATGTTGAATGTCAACAAGTGCTAGGTGCTGCTAGATGTCCTCCGGTGCTAGGTGCTTTTGGATATCCTCCAGTGCTAGGTGCTGCTGGTTGCCCCCCAGTGCTAGGTGCTGTTGGTTGTCCCCCAGTTCAAGGTGATGCTGGATGTCCCCCAGTACTAGGTGCTGTTTTATGTCCCCCAGTGCTAGGTGATGCTGGATGCCCCTAGTGCTAGGTGCTGTTGGCTTTCCCCCAGTGCTAGGTGATGCTGGATGCCCAACAGTGCTAGGTTCTGTTTGATGTTCCCCAGTGCTAAGTACTGCTGGATGTCCTCCAGTGCTACCTGATGATGGATGTCCCCAAGTTCTAGGTGTTGTTAGTTGTCCCCCAGGGCTAGGGGCTGTTGGATGTCCCCCAGTTGTAGGTGATGCTGGATGCCCCCCCCCCCCCCCCTGCAGTACTAGGTGCTTTTGGATGTCCTCAGGTGCTAGGTCCCGCTGGATGTCCTCCAATACTAGGTGCTGCTGGATACCCCACCAGTTCTAGGTGCTGCTGGATGTCCCCCAGTGCTAGGCGCTGCTGGATATCTTTCAGTGCTAGGTACTGTTGGATGTACCCCAGTGCAATGTGCTGCTTGATGTTATCCAATGCTAGGTGCTGTTGGATGTCCCCAAGTGCTAGGTATTGTTCATTGTCCCTTAGTGCGAGGTGCTACTGGATGCACCCCAGTGCTAGGTGCTGTTGGATGTCCCCCAGTGCTAGGTATTGTTCATTGTCCCCAAGTGCTAGGTGCTACTGGATGCACCCCAGTGCTAAGTACTGCTGGATGTCCTCCAGTGCTAGCTGATGCTGGATGCCCCCAAGTTCTAGGTGTTGTTAGTTGTCCCCCAGTGCTAGGTGCTGTTGGATGTCCCCCAGTGCTAGGTGATGCTGGATGCCCCCCCCCCCCCCCCCATTGCTAGGTCCTGTTGGATGTCCCCCAGTGCTAGGTGCTGCTGGATGTCCTCCAGTGCTAGATGCTTTTGTATGTCCTCCAGTGCTAGGTCCCGCTGGATGTCCTCCAGTGCTAGGTGCTGTTGGATGTCATCCAGTGCTAGGTGCTGCTGGATACCCCACCAGTTCTAGGTGCTGATGGATGTCCCCCAGTGCTGGGCACTGCTGGATATCTTTCAGTGCTAGGTGCTGTTGGATGTACCCCAGTGCAAGGTTCTGCTGGATGTCCCCCAGTGCTAGGTATTGTTCATTGTCCCTTAGTGCTAGGTGCTACTGGATGCACCCCATTGCTAGGTGCTGTTGGATGTCCCCCAGTGCTAGAGGCTGCTGGATATCCCTGAGTGCTATGTGCTTTTTGATGTCCCCTAGTGCTAGGTGCTGTTGGTTGTCCCCCAGTGCTATGTGTTGTTGGTTGTCCCCCAGTGCTAGGTGCTGTTGGATGTCCTCCAGTTCTATGTGTTTTTGGTTGTCCCCCAGTGCTAGGTGATGCTGGATTCCCCTCAGTGCTTGGTGTTTATTTTCCCCCAGTGCTAGGTGCTGCTGAATGCCCCCAGCGCTAGGTGCTGCTGGATGTACCCTAATGCTGGGAGCTGCTGGATTTCCTTTAGTGCTAGGCACTGTTTGATGTCCTCCAGTGCTATGTGCTGCTGGATGTACCACAGTGCTTGGTATTGTTGGATGTTCCCCAGTGCTAGCTGCTGCTGGATGTCCCCCAGTGCTAGGCGCTGTTTTATGTCCCCCGGTTCTTGCTGATACTGGATGTCCCCCATTGGTATATGTTGTTGCTTGTCCCCCAGTTCTAGGTGCTGAGTGATGTCCTCCAGTGCTATGAGTTGTCTGTTGTCACCCAGTGCCGGGTGATACTGGATGCCCCCCAGTGTTAGGTGTTGTTTGATGTCCTCCAGTGCTATGTTTTGTTGGTGCTGTATGGTGTGTTTCAGTCCTATGTGCTGTTGGTGATGTTGGCTGTCCCCCAGTGCTAGGTCCTGCTGGATGTCCCCCACAGCTAGGTGTTGTTTGTTGTCCCCCAATGCTATGTGTTGTTGGTTGTCCCCCAGTGCTAGGTGCTGTTGGATGTGCTCCAGTGCTATTTATTGTTGGTTGCCCCCAGTGCTAGGTGATGCTGGATGCCCCCCAGTGCTAGGTGTTGATTGATGCCCCCCCCCCCCCAGTGCTAGGTGCTGCTAGATTCCTCCCAGTGCTAGGTGCTGCTGGATGTTCCCTAGTGCTACTAGCTGCGGGATTTCCTTTGGTGCAAGGCTCTGTCCGATGTAGTCCAGTGCTTGTTGCTGCTGCTAGATGCACCACAGTGCTAGGTAATGTTGGATGACCCCTAGTGCTAAGTGCTAGGTGCTGTTGGTTGTCCCCCTGTGCTAGGTGTTGTTGGTTGTCCCCCAGTACTAGGTGCTGTTGGATGTCCTCCAGTGCTAGGTGTTGTTTGTTTTCCCCCAGTGCTAGGTGCTGCTGAATGCCTCAGTGCTAGTTGCTGCTGGATGTCCCCTAGTGCTAGGAGCTGCTGGATTTTCTTTAGTGCAAGGTGCTGTTTGATGTCCTCCAGTGCTAGGGGCTGCTGGATGCACCACAGTGCTTAGTACTGTTGGGTGTCCCCCAGTGCTAGGTGCTGCTGAATGTCCCCCAGTGCTAGGTGCTCTTCTATGTCCCCCAGTTCTAGCTGATGCTGGATGTCCTCCGTTGCTATATGTTGTTGGTTGTCCCCTAGTTCTAGGTGCTGAGTGATGTCCCCCAGTGCTAGGTGATGCTGGATGCCCCTAGTGCTAGTTGATGTTGAATGTCAACAAGTGCTAGGTGCTGCTAGATGTCCTCCGGTGCTAGGTGCTTTTGGATATCCTCCAGTGCTAGGTGCTGCTGGTTGTCCCCCAGTGCTAGGTGCTGTTGGTTGTCCCCCAGTTCAAGGTGATGCTGGATGTCCCCCAGTACTAGGTGCTGTTTTATGTCCCCCAGTGCTAGGTGATGCTGGATGCCCCTAGTGCTAGGTGCTGTTGGCTTTCCCCCAGTGCTAGGTGATGCTGGATGCCCAACAGTGCTAGGTTCTGTTTGATGTTCCCCAGTGCTAAGTACTGCTGCATGTCCTCCAGTGCTACCTGATGATGGATGTCCCCAAGTTCTAGGTGTTGTTAGTTGTCCCCCAGGGCTAGGGGCTGTTGGATGTCCCCCAGTCGTAGGTGATGCTGGAAGCCCCCCCCCCCCACCCTGCAGTGCTAGGTGCTGTTGGATGTCCACTAGTACTAGGTGCTTTTGGATGTCCTCCAGTGCTAGGTCCCGCTGGATGTCCTCCAGTACTAGGTGCTGCTGGATACCCCACCAGTTCTAGGTGCTGCTGGATGTCCCCCAGTGCTAGGCGCTGCTGGATATCTTTCAGTGCTAGGTACTGTTGGATGTACCCCAGTGCAATGTGCTGCTTGATGTTATCCAATGCTAGGTGCTGTTGGATGTCCCCCAGTGCTAGGTATTGTTCATTGTCCCTTAGTGCTAGGTGCTACTGGATGCACCCCAGTGCTACGTGCTGCTGGATGTCCTCCAGTGCTAGCTGATGCTGGATGCCCCCAAGTTCTAGGTGTTGTTAGTTGTCCCCCAGTGCTAGGTGCTGTTGGATGTCCCCCAGTGCTAGGTGATGCTGGATGCCCCCCCCCCCCCATTGCTAGGTCCTGTTGGATGTCCCCCAGTTCTATGTGCTGCTGGATGCCCCCAGTGCTAGGTGCTGCTGAATGTCCTACAGTGCTAGGTGATGCTTGATGTCACCAAGTGTAGGTGCTGCTGAATGCCGTTCAGTGCTATATGCTGCAAGATGCCCCCCAGTGCTAGGTGCTGCTTGATGTCTCCCAGTTCTATGTGCTGCTGGATGCTGCAGGGGGGCACAGAGATGCTGGGGGTCTGCACTGGGTCCCTGCTCTGATATTGAGGGTCCTGCAAGGGGGCGGGGGCACAGAGTTTTCTTATACTGAGGGTCCTGCGGAGGGGGGGGGGGGCACAGAGTTAGTGGGGTCTGCACTGGGTTCCTGCTGTTATACTGGGTGCCCTGCAGGGGGCACAGAGATACTAAGAGACTGCACTGGGCCCCTGTTTTGATACTGAGGGTTCTTGGGGGGAGGGCATAGAGTTGGTGGGGGTCTGCACTATGTCCCTGTTCTTATACTGAGGGTCCTACAGGGCGGACGGGCATAGAGTTGGTGGGGGTCTTCACTGGGTCCCTGCTCTTATACTGAGGGTCCTGCAGGGGGGACGGCGCAGAGTTAGTGGGGGTCTTCACTGGGTCCCTGCTCTTATACTGAGGGTCCTGCAGGGGGGACGGCGCAGAGTTGGTGGGGGTCTTCACTGGGTCCCTGCTCTTATACTGAGGGTCCTGCAGGGGGGACGGCGCAGAGTTGGTGGGGGTCTGCACTGGGTCCCTGCTCTTATACTGAGGGTCCTGCAGGGGGGACGGCGCAGAGTTGGTGGGGGTCTTCACTGGGTCCCTGCTCTTATACTGAGGGTCCTGCAGGGGGGACGGCACAGAGTTGGTGGGGGTCTTCACTGGGTCCCTGCTCTTATACTGAGGGTCCTGCAGGGGGGACGGCGCAGAGTTGGTGGGGGTCTGCACTGGGTCCCTGCTCTTATACTGAGGGTCCTGCAGGGGGGACGGCGCAGAGTTGGTGGGGGTCTTCACTGGGTCCCTGCTCTTATACTGAGGGTCCTGCAGGGGGGACGGCGCAGAGTTGGTGGGGGTCTGCACTGGGTCCCTGCTCTTATACTGAGGGTCCTGCAGGGGGGACGGCGCAGAGTTGGTGGGGGTCTTCACTGGGTCCCTGCTCTTATACTGAGGGTCCTGCAGGGGGGACGGCACAGAGTTGGTGGGGGTCTTCACTGGGTCCCTGCTCTTATACTGAGGGTCCTGCAGGGGGGACGGCACAGAGTTGGTGGGGGTCTGCACTGGGTCCCTGCTCTTATACTGAGGGTCCTGCAGGGGGGACGGCGCAGAGTTGGTGGGGGTCTGCAAGGGTCCCTGCTTTTATAATGGGTGTCCTGCAAGGGGGGGGCAAAGAGATTCTGGAGTCTACACTGGGTCCCTGCTGTTGTACTGGGGGCCCTGATGCTGCAGACAGGAGGTGATCGCTGGGGAGTACCAGGGGGCATCACATGACAGCTGCAGTGGGTATCTGTAGAGGGGGCACCTGGGGGGCTGCAGTGCTGTCAGTGTACAGGGGGAGGGCCACTGTGCGGGGGAGGAGCTTCAGGAGGGGCTGGTGCTGCAGTGCTCTCCGGTGTGTGGCACTGTGCGGGGCACTGGGGCAGTGTGCGGGGCAGTGCATGGCTCGCTGCTGGAGATGAAGCTGGCGGTGTGCGGGGGGCTGGCGGGCAGGATGCGGGCTTGTTCCCGGGTCCCGGTCGGTGCCAGCGCTCTCTGCGTGTTTGTCCTTTGTTGGCTCTACATCTTCCCGGTGTCCCGGGTGCCGGATGAGAAGGACATTGTGCGGGAGGTGATGAGACACGGACCGGCCTGGAGGAAGAACCGCACGGAGGCCGAGAGCTTCAGGTACCCCCAGACAGGACCCCCACATCAAGCCTGGGTAATAGGACCCCCAGACCCACATCTAGCCTGGGTACCTGGACCCCCTGACCCACATCTAGCCTGGGTACCAGGACCCCCGGACCCACATCTAGCCTGGGTACCAGGGCTCCCAGCCCTCCTCAGCCTCCTACCCCCCTCCACCATGGGTACCCGCAGCCCACTCACTCCAGCTTGGGTACCAGGCCGCCAGTCGCCTTCTTTCCCCCCAGCTTGGGTACCAGGACCCCAAGCCTGTCCTATAGGAGGCTTCCCGACCCCTTCCCCCTATCCTGCTCTCCATCACAGCCCCCAGGGTATCCCTGTATGTGGTCCTCCATCTCCTGGGCTCCCTGACCTAGACATTATTGCTATTAATACTCCATTATTACACATTGCTAGTTTATATTCAGCCTATGTGTGTGTTATTATTACTAGCAATAGTACCAGACAGGAGGGTCTCTGCCCTATGTGATCTCCAGCAGGAACAATAGGACCCCCCCCCCCCCCCTCCAGCCATTGAGGGGTCTCCGGTGCAGCATCCTATGGAGCAGGATCCCACAATTAACCATTTACTTCCAAAGACACCATTCATACATTATGCAGCAGGAAACAGAACCGGACAGGAGGGGGTTAATTACTATGCAGGGACATCCTGTCATCACCCCCTTGGATGAGGCAGATTAACCCCTGCAGTGCTGAGTGACTGTGTATGCATCTCCTGTTATAATAATAAACATTACAATGGCAAATATATAGGTTAGGTCTATAGGGTTAATTGACAATCCTATATGGTTAACCCCTTCCTAGTATTGCAGATGTTTCTTGCTCTCAGTAAATGTCTCTATTTGTTCCTGTTCATTTCATGATTTATCCCAGGACAGTAACAGTTAAACCAAATGATGATTTTCATATTTCTAATATCTATGGGTATCTACTGAAAATGCTGGATTAGATGTACTAATGCAAGAAACTTAACCCTTTCACTGACCGAGGGGCCAGCAAGGCATTGTTCTTCAATATGTTGCTAACCTTTACAAATTGAAAGGGTTAAGTTTCCTGCATTAGTACATCTGTCCCATCATTTTCAGTATATTCCCAGAAATATTAGAGAACATTTTCTTGCTGTGAAAGGGTTACAGAAATCTAAAGGAAAACCTCAAGGGCCCAGGTAACATCTCCAAGACCTCTCACCTTAGTACATCCAGCCCAAGGTGGTGTGTAGGAATAGGAGATGAACTTGGAGCAGCTCTTCTCCTTCTACATTACAAAGACAGGTCTTTGTGGCTCCTTCTTAGAATAAGTTACATTGTATTTGCCATTTGTGTTCTAAAGATTCTTGAGATATACACCTTGCTCCTTGCTTGGCTCGTTATCCTAATTTGTGGTCAATGTGCTAATTGGTTTATCAGGTGGCCATCCGACCTCCCCCGGTGTAACCATTCAGTTAGGGTCCCTCTCCTACACTTTGTTGTTGTTCAGTTCTGTCCGACTCCATGTGTCCCTATATACATAAGGGTTTCTTGGCAAATATACTGGAGTGGGTTGCCAGTTCCTTCTCCAATGGACCACAATTTATCTGATCTCTTTGCTATGACCTGCCCATCTTGGGTGACCCTATATTATATAGCTCACAGCTTCCTTGAGGTACACAAGCCCCTTCACCACAACAAGGTAGCAATCCAGAAGGGGTCTAGAGGAGCGTAGTGTGCCACATATTAGCATAAGTAGCCACATGGAGAGATCAGCATAAAGGAAAAGAGCAGTGCAATATATAACTACGGTCACTCGACACCTCGACTTGCATGGCCTCTTCTTCTTGTTCCTCTTTTTCTGGAAGATACTTCCCTCCTGAACTTTAGTAAACCCTTGATATATTTGAAGGTGCATCATATGACCCACCTCCCTGCTGTCCTATATATATTAAAGTCATGAAGGTGTTCCTTATAAGTCTTCTCCGGAATTTGCACTATATTTATATTCCTTGTTTCTAATTTATTTCTTATTTCTGAGCCGCTATACATTTCACCACCTTGTAAGATTCAATAACCAACATAAGAATTCAGAGAACCCGTTACTGGGGGTTATGGTGTCACTAAAGACCAAACATGGCTCCACTTCCAGCATATTAAACGAGCCCAGACCATCTCTCTTACAAGATTCCAATCTCTCCAAACTGGTCGGCATTTGGGGTATCAAGATGACCGGTGGTGACCCCTCTCCTCATGTGCAGGCTATAAAGAGTTCAAAGCTAGTTCTGAACATTCTCCACCCACCTAATTGGTGATATAGGACATGGTTTGGTGACCTGGTACAGTTTCCATGCCAAGTCTATGATAAAACAGCGCATTCCTCAGTAATTACCTACGCGCGTTTTGCCCCATCCCTGGTGACCTGGGCTATGTATTTATAAATCAAAACCTTATACCTGTTATTTTTATAAATGTTCTTATCATTTGTTAAGATGTGGACACATCTCATAGTACTGCAGTTTGGAAAGTATAACATAATGTGCTCTTTTTTTTTCCATACAAGAAAGGAACAATATAAAAAAAAAGAAACATTACCAACGTATAAAATAAATAAAAAAAACACACATAACACATAAACAATCAACAAACTACAAGGATAATATTTCATAGAGGCTTATTCTTAAAATGTATTTGTTTAGCACTATTTGTTATCTTTAATATAACGATCCCAAAGCTGCCATTTTGACATGAGATTTTTAGAGGGCAAATTACCGTGACTATTTTATATTTCTAAATCTCTGTTTCTAGACATAATATACTGACCTCCGCTCCACATAGGAACCTGTTTCTGTTTCCATTATTTTACCAGTAACCATTTAGCTACTAACAGACAGAGTGAAATTATCAATTTTTTGGATAAGGAAATATTTTCTTCAAAAATATGGAACAAAACCCACTTGGGATCAAATGTTATAACTACATCTGTCATTTTTGTCAATTGTAAAATACATTGTTCCCAAAATACCTTAATACCTTAATACATTTACAATCCCACCCAATATGGGCATGGGTACCTCAGTTTTTGAAACCTCTCCAACATAAGTCTGAGCATTTAACATCAAATCTATTTAGTCCTACAGGGACCCAAAACCATCTCTGGACTAATTTAAAGAAAAGTTCTGTATACGTAACACATTGGGATGTTTTTTTCAATACTCTTAATCCTCCCCACCATTTGTTCTCAGGCCATTCTGTTCCTAGTTCTATTTCCCAATTGATAATTCTGTCTGTTTTACCTCTATATTTTATATTTCTTAAACTATCCTGGCACTTGGTAATTTATGAGCCATATTGTCTTTAGTAATCAATTGTTTAAAGGGCGACAGTTCTTGTTCATAGTTTATTTGATAACCTTGATAGACCTTGCTTTTGGATAGAAGTTCACTAACTAAAAACTTCTGTAAAAAAAATATGCTGTGTGCTTATATAGAGCCTTTTTAAATTTACTGAATCACAATTTAATAAGGCTGTTAATTTGCAAGTATATTTTATCCAAATTGTTCTTCATTAATTTATTTAAACAATGAGAAAGACTGATTCCCAAATGGGTAATTTGTTTACATTTCCAATTAAATTGATATAACTGTTGTAATTTTCTATCTGTTCCCATTTTATATTCTTATGAATTATTTCTGATTTATGGACATTAACTTTAAAATATGACATTTAGCTATAGTGTGTCAAGATCTTGTGTAATTCTAGGAGGAAATTCTCTGTGTCAGTTAATGTTAAGACCACATCGTACGCAAGCAATAATATTTTATACGTCTCTTTGCCTATTGTAATTCCTTTAACACTGTTGGAAGTTCTTATTAATTCAGCTAACAATTCAGTCGTTAAGATGAAAATGAATGGTGAAAGCGGACACCCTTGCCTTGTTCCATTTTTCAAATATTTTTTTTTCTGTTTCATAGCCTATTCCGCTAATTAAAGCAGTAGGGTTTTTGTATAATGCCTTAAACGCTTTAGTTCCAAAATGTCCTAAACCAAATTTATTCAATATAGCATCTATAAAATCCCAGCTCACCCTGTGGAATGCTTTCTCTGCATTCAATGACAAGGTGAGCATGGGAAGATCTATGTTATTAGCCCATGACATTATATCAATTATTTTCCTAATATCATATCTGGACTTTGTCTTCCATTGACAAATCCAGATTGATCGCTATTAATTAATTTGGGAATCAGTCTACTTAATCTACTTGCAAGGATTCTGGAATATAACTTTATATCGACATTGGTCAGTGATAAGGGTCTATAATTTTTGAATTCTTCTGGGTTTTTATCTGTTTTTAAGATATTCAGAATTTTTACCTATGACATTTTTTGGATAATTGTCACTTATTCTTTTATTTCATTCAACTTTTTATATAAGGGTGTTTTTAACACTGTAGAGAACATTTTATAATCACAATTTAGATACCCATCCTTCCCTGGAGCTTTTTAATGCTTTACATCTTTTATAGAATCTTCTATTTCATCAATGGTAATTTTCTCAGTTAAGCTTACTAGATCCTCCTCTGATATTCTTGGTAGTTTGATTTTATCGAGGAACTTTTTAATATCTGATTTTAAAGGCTTTACAAAATTACCATCCTTTTCCAAATTGTATAAAAATGACTGCAATAAAATTTGAAGCCTGGCAATGCTGTTTGCAACACAATTGTGAGTCATTGTGAGTCCCCCCCCCCCATCTACTTTACTGGCCTCGCCATTAGCGCCTCCAGAGCACATCGCAAGCCCCACAATGAGAGGCTTCGGCGCTCATTGCAGGCCTCGGCCTACCTGCAACTTTCGTGCCTTGCAATGAGCGCCTTTGGCGCTCATTGCAAGCCTCTCCCCCTCTACTTTCCAGGCCCTCCTGATGAGCGCCTTTGCGTTCATTGTGAGCCTAACAATGAGCGGCTTTGCCGCTCATTGCAGGTGTTGGCCAACCCGCAACTTTTGGCGCTCATTGCAAGCCTCTCCCTGCTCTCTTACCCCTGTGTCTCTTTCCCCCTCTCTCCCTCCCGTGTCTCTTTGCCCCTCCACTGTTTTTTCCCCCATTAGCTCCCTCCCCTGTGCCTTCCCCCCCTCTCTCGCCCCTGTGTCTCTTTCCCCCGACTCCCTTCCCTGTGTCTCTTTTTACCCTCTCCCTCCCCTGTGTCTTTCTCCCCCTCTCCCTCCTATGTGCTCCTGTTTCCATTCACATGTGTGAAACCATTTGCACGCTTGGGAAATTGAACATTTTCCCCAAGCCCGAAATGTGTTTCCGATTTACTGGCTTGAAAAATAATTACGGCTTTACGGCCGCCACATTTTTCCTTGCTTAGCCTTTCTGGGACCTCCCAAACACGCCAATTAAATTGCAAATTAGCTTGCAACCTCACTCACATGCTCCTTGCCTCTCCCCCTGTGCTGTGTTGGGTTGCAAGTGGCTTTTGGTGGTCTCCCAAAGGCGTCCGAGTTACGCGTGTGAAAAAAAATGTCGGCCGTTAAACTATACATTTTTTTTAAGCCTATAATTCGTAAGACGTTTGAAGGCTCTCCCCCATCAAGCCAGTCACGTACGGGCAGTGCGGTGAGCGCCTTTGGCGCTCATTGCAACCCCCGTCAAAACCGTAACTTTGGGGCCTTGCGATGAGCACTTTTGGCGCTCATTGCGCATGCACAAGCACGTAAATTTTAACATTGCGTGACGACAACTCGCATTTATCACAGCTACTAGAATATTGCCCGTCAAAAAATGATGGCAATGAAATTGTAAGTGAGCTAATGCTGTTTGGTGCATAATAATCAAATAAATAATACATTAATAAATGAATATACTTTACCTATTTTGAAGTAATATATGGAGGAAGCATTGTGCTGAAGAGCTGACAATCTGTTTTCATGTTGCTGCATCATCAGTGCTGTGGAGCTGCTGTGTAAGCACGCTGAATGTGTGGAGTGTAATAGTGTGCGTGCGCGAGACGAAACCGTTAGCGTAGCTGTGTACTTCCGCATTGTATAAGTTATTGTTCTAAAATGGCGGCTAATTTGTGGTATGCGCCTGTGGCAGAATATCCGTAGCTGTTTTGTGGTGTTTTGCGTGTTTAGGGTCCTTTAGCCTCATTTTCGTTTTGTTCGGCGGCCATTTTTTCTCTCGCTTAGGTGATTTTCGGGTCTGTAAACTCCTAAATTTGTGCTTAAATGGAGGTGTAACGTCACTCGCAGAGGTCCTCGTGCCCCCCCTTGCTGTGGGTAAGCTTTTTATGTGTTTGTTGTTTGTATTTATTGTGTTTGTAATGTGTTTGGGGTCGCGCGGGTTGCGTCCTTGTTTTGCAATCTCGTACGTCTTTTTTGGCAAATACGTAGGTCTTTTGTGATGTTTTGCGAGTGCGTTGTGGTGTTTTGCGTGTTTAGAGTGCTGTAGCCTCGTTTTTGTTTGTTTCGCCGGCCATTTTTTCTGTCGCTTAGAGAATTTTTTAGTGTCTAAACTCTTTTATTTTTAGTTAAATGAAGGTGTAAGTTGCTTTTTTGAGGTCCTGCGTGCCCCCCTTGCTGTGGGTAAGCTTTTTATGTGTGTGTTGTGTGTATTTATTGTGTTTTTCATTTCTTCTTGTGCGCGGGTTGCGGCCGATTTTTGCGAGGTCGTAATTGGACGTAACGTGTCTGCAGTTGCTGGCAAGGAGCGCCTTTGGTTATTGGGGTAACAGTTTTGAGGGTCAGGAAGGAATTTACTTTGCCCCCAATAGACGTTGCATTGTATTTGTTGTGGGATTTTGTGACAATTCTTAGGAAATGCAGATTATGGAAGACCTAAAAAGATGAACTTTACATAACTCATCGTTTTTCACCCTAATTTTCCCTGTAATTATATACAAATAATGTGAACTTATTATTATTATTATTATTATTATTACTATTATTACTATTATTATATACTCTGATTATTTATTTATATGGAAATGTGTTTTTATATTTTATGTTTAACCTGTTGTGTCCCAGACCGCTGGCATGTTCCTAATTCCTAATGCAGGAATAGATTATTTATATATATATATATATTATCATTATGTGTCAGGGCGGTGCTGCCGGAGTCCCATTGGGTGTGGCAGTTACATAGCAACTAAATACTCATTAAAAATATTAATAAACGCTGTATTATTTCATAACCTCAGATTCGACTGTGCCAGTATGGGCACTATGGGCTGGCATCTTTTGGCCATCCTATTATTATGTAGGTGCAGGTTATTTATGTTTTTTAGTTAACTTGCGACTTGCCCGTCAAAAATGACGGCAATAAAAACTGAAGCCTGGCAATGCTGTTTGCCACACAATGTAAGCCTCTCCCCCTCTACTTTACTGGCCTTGTGATGAGCGCCTTTGGCGCTCATCACAGGCCTTGCAATGAGCCCCTTTGGAGCTCATTGCGAGTCTCTCCCTCTGTCTCCTTCCTCCCTCGTGTCTTATTTCCCCCCTCCTCTCCCTCCCTTGTGTCTCCTTCCACCTCGTCTACCTCCTTTGTATCTCCTGCCCCCCTGTGTTTTTACCTCCCTCTCCCTCCCGTGTCTCTAAACCCCTCCCCTGTGTCTCTTTCCCCCTTCTCCCTCCTATGCATCTCTCCCCCCCCTGTGTCACCCCCCACCCTCCCCTGTGTCTCCCCCAACCCTCCCCTGTGTCTGTTCCCCCCTGGCTTGTGTCTCTTTCCCCCTCAGCCCTGTGTCTGTAATGGCCTTCCTCGTGTCTCCATTTCCCTCATTTGTGTATCTTCCCCCCTGCACTCTCTCCCCTGTGTCTCTTCCCCCTCCTCTCACTCCCCTGTGTCTCTTCCCCCTCCTCTTTCTGTGCCTCTTCCTCCCTGTCTCTTCCCCCTCACCCTCTGTGTCTTCCACCCTCTCCCTCTGTGCCTCTTCCCCCGCCTCTCTGTGTGTCTCGCCACTGTGTCTCTTCACCCCTTCCTCTGTTCCCCCCCTCTGTGCCTCTTTCCCCCTCTCTCTGTACCTCTTTACCCCTTCCCTCTGTGTCTCTTCCTCCCTCACCCTCTGTATCTCTCCCCCCTGTGTCTCTTCCCCCCTCTCCCTCTGTGCCTCTTCCCCCCTCTCCCTCTGTGCCTGTTCCCCCCTGGCCTGTGTCTCTTTCCCCCTTCCCCCTGTGTCTGCTCCCATTTCCCTCCCATGTGTATCTTCCCCATGTTCTCCCTCCCGTGTGTCTTTTCCCCCTCCTCTACCTCCCCTGTGTCTCTTTCCCACCTATCCCTCTGTGTCTCTTCCCCCTCCCTCTGTGTCTCTTCCCTACTCTCCCTCTGTGCCTCTTCCCTACTCTCCCTCTGTGCCGTGCCTCTCCCCCCCCTCTTCCCCACTCTCCCTCTGTGACTCTCCCCCCCCTCTTCCCCACTCTCCCTCTGTGACTCTCCCCCCCCCTCTTCCCCACTCTCCCTCCCCTCTTCCCCACTCTCCCTCTGTGCCTCTACCCCACCCTCTTCCCCACTCTTTCACCTGCTCTCGGGCCGCGCTGCGCGCTAGCGCGACTTGCGCCGCGCTCTGCGCATGCGCGGCTCGCGCCGCGCTCTGCGCAATGCGCAGCACTTTATAATTGTCTAACTGCGATTCGTCTGAAGCGTGACGACGAATCGCAGTTAGACAATTATAATATGTGATGTATTTTATATAAATTGCTTATTAATCACATAAAAGTGACATGGCAGGTTCCTGGGTGTTACTAGATGTGTAATATCCCAGGCTATCTATTTAATGACATGTATTGTATTTTATTAAGCAGTGGTTATAAGCTTTGTTTTTACTGCCTAAGACCAAATAGTTCCTGTATGAGTCTGCCATCTGCCGCGTATGCAGACACAGACTCTGTAGTACTTGCTGTGCAATATCACATACAGCTGAGACATGGCCCCTGATAGGCTAGGACACTACATTGCACATATAACCCTACAGAGTCTGTGTCTGCATATGCTGCAGTGGACCCATACAGGGACTATTTGTTATAAGCTTATAAGCTCTTCTTAATAAAATAAAGTATATAAAAGTAAATAGATACCCAGGTATATTATCAGCCTTATTAGATTGTGATTTTCCCAATTGAATAGGGCTCTATATAAGCACAGAGCATATGTTTTTACAGAAGTTTTTAGTTGGTGATCTTCTACCCTAAAGCGCTTATATAGAGCCCTATTCAATTGGCCGAATCACAATTTAATAAGGCTGCTAGTATAGCTACAGAATATGTCGTCGTGTTACAAATAAAAGCTAATAATAATAATAATAATAGTAATAATATCCCTTTAAGCCCCACATTGTTGCAAATGCACTCATCGCTTTTGGGGCCTTGCAGCCTAAGTCCTACAATCCTCGCGAAAATTGCGTGACCAACATCGTGAGATCCACAACTATATATGTGATCTTATGTCCTGACCCCAATCATTTTTATATTGTTATTTTTCCTACAATTCTATGATTTTTGGCACTTTCTTGCTGTGTCTGGGTCCGTATTTGGCACCAGGGATATTAAATGCTGCTGATTATTATCTGGAAGGTCGCTGGACGTTACTAGGTATATAATATCCCCGGGTATCTATTTAATGTTATTTACTTTATTTTATTAAAAATACCTTATAAACTCTGTTTTTACTGCTTAGAAACCTAGTCCCTGTATGGGTCTGCCCACTGCAGTGTATGCAGACACATACTCTGTGGGGCTGGATGTGCAGTGTAGTGTCCTAGCCTATCAGGGATCATATCTCGGCAGCATGTTTTTGAGATGGACCCTGATTGGTTAGCATGAGACAGAGCAGAGCGAGTACAGCAGAGTCTGTGTCTTCATGAGCTGTGGAGGGCAGACACAAGCAGGGACTATTTCTTTGATTTGTTGAGGTTGGACCCTTCCCTCTTTATATAAATTGTATTGATGGGACGGTCACCAGTTGGACATCTGACCCAGAGAGTAGCCGTCTGTACTTGACCCGTCGGGGAGTGGTCATCACAGGGTTTTTGTAGATTTCACACTGAAAGACCCGGAGTATTTTTAGGCAACATGTCATAAAGCTGCTTGTTATACAAATGGACTGGACGCCCCCCATGATCGCTGCGTCCGCCAGGATACGTTAGAGAACGGTTGCCCATGTGTGAGGCGCCGCCTGCTCTGATGGGTTATCACATATATAGTTGTGAGCGTACGAGTTGTTGCTAACGCTTGCGGGCTCGCGTAGTGACCCGCGGCCCTCGCTCTATGCCAGCAACTGAGGCCCTCGCAAACTTTACGTCGCAACGCAAACAACACGACACACCAACTACCACCCTCCTAATGCAGGAATAGATTATATATATATATATATTATCATTATGTGTCAGGGCGGTGCTGCCGGAGTCCCATTGGGTGTGGCAGTTACATAGCACCTAAATACTCATTAAAAATATTAATAAAAGCTGTATTGTTTTATAACTTCAGGTTCAACTGTGCCAGTATGGGCACGATGGGCTGGCATCTTTTGGCCATCCTATTATTATGTAGGTGCAGGTTATTTATGTTTTATATTTAATGTATTTTATATAAATTGCTTATTAATCACGTTAAAGTGACATGGCAGGTTCCTGGGTGTTACTAGATGTGTAATATCCCAGGCTATCTATTTGATGACATGTATTTTATTTTATTAAGCAGTGGTTATAAGCTTTGTTTTTACTGCCTAACACCAAATAGTTCCTGTATGAGTCTGCCATCTGAAGCGTATGCAGACACAGACTCTGTAGTACTTGCTGTGCAATATCACATACAGCTGAGACATGGCCCCTGATAGGCTAGGACACTACATTGCACATATAACCCTACAGAGTCTGTGTCTGCATATGCTGCAGTGGACAGACCCATACAGGGACTATTTGTTATAAGCTTATCAACATAAGGCTGATAATATAGCTGGGTATCTATTTACTTTTATATACTTTATTTTATTAAAAAAGAAAACACTGCCAATTGTAATAGGGGGCAATTTGTGAGCAGCAGTGTTGTGTCTAACTGGGATGGATAGCGTTCTGCAGATACTGCTCCTGGCACTGAGAAAACACAATAAAATAAAGCTATAAAATGAATATTGGGCAGAATTAAGTTCAGCCTATGGCTCGGCGCTCCACTACATCACGAGTTTCTCATGTGGCCCTTTTGGGAAATTCATTTCTCACCATGTTTTAGATCATCGCAAAAAAAAGGAAGATCCAGAGCCTTCCCATGGTTCCTTGTAGGAAATATCCTAAGGACCACAATCACTTTCAAGACATTTTAGTTATAAAGATTATAGTTTTGAGAGTAAAATAGGAATATAATTGGAACACAGAAGTATTATAAGCTGGTTCATAACATCAAAGTGTCTCTTTATTTATATGAATCCCAGCTGTAAATATCACAGTACTCTCTCTTTAAATATTGTCTGCGCTGCTTGAAGGAGTAAAGCGGACATCTTTATTACTTATCTTTTCCAACTCTTAGTGATCATCTCTCAATGATAAGAATCTGGCTGGGGAGGGGGATTCAGTGAATAAAAATCTGAATTATTCAGCAGAGCTTAAGCACCTGCCCTCCTGGCTTGTACCCTAGGCCTTGGCCGATCCTCAGCGCTCATTCGCTGCATTATCTAATAGTTCTGTTGATACTGATTGTAGAGGGGCTTATTTTGTAAGGAACTCGATCTCTCGGCTGTATCAGCTTTGCCCCCAGATTGGGACATGGAGGTACTAATAATATAATAATAATAATTATTATTATTATCCTTTATTTGTAACGCGCCAACATATTCCGAAGCGCAATACAGGGGTTAGGTACAAGTATAAACAATACCCCACAATGAAAATAATGGAAGACTCTGTTATTGAGCTTTCAATCTGATATACACTGTGCTTTCCCTAAAGCACCTCACAAGATTAGAACTCGCAAACTTACATTCTAAAGGGTATGGGTGAGGTACAGGAGAGTGCAGGATGCGTAGTGACTGAAGAGGCTAAAGATGATAGGCTTTTTTGAATAGATGTGTTTTTAAAGAGATTTTGAAGGATCTGAGACAGGAAGATAGTCTGGTGGTGCGAGGTAAAGAGTTCCAAAGAATAGGGGCAGCACGTGAAAAGTCTTGAAGATGGGAGTGAGAGGAGGTGATAAGAGAGGAGAAGAGAAGAAGGTCATTAGCAGAGCGAAGAGGGCGGGTGGGAGTGTATTTTGGGATGAGAGCAGAGATGTAGGAGGGTGCATTATTGTGGAGGGCTTTATATGTTAGGGTCATGATGTTGAAGTTTATTCTGGAGTCTATGGGAAGCCAGTGGAGTGCCTGACAGAGAGGTGCTGCAGACACTGAGCGTTTAGTATGGTAGATGAGTCTAGCGGATGCATTCAAAATGGATTAGAGTGTAGACAGATGGGTGATAGGAAGACCAGCGAGGAGAGAGTTGCAGTAATCGAGGCGAGATATGATGAGAGCGTGAATAAGAATTTTAGTTGTGTCTTGTGTGAGGTAGTGGCGTATTTTGGATATGTTTTTTAGGTGAAACTGACAAGATTTTGTTATCGATTGGATGTGGGGAATGAAAGAGAGGGAAGGGTCCAGTAGGACCCCAAGACAACGGGCCTGGGAGGTGGGAGTGATGATGGCCTGGGAGGTGGGAGTGATGATGGCCTGGGAGGTGGGAGTGATGGTGGCCTGGGAGGTGGGAGTGATGATGGCCTGGGAGGTGGGAGTGATGATGGCCTGGGAGGTGGGAGTGATGATGACCTGGGAGGTGGGAGTGATGATGGCCTGGGAGGTGGGAGTGATGGTGGCCTGGGAGGTGGGAGTGATGATGGTGTTGTCAACAGTGAGAGATATTTCCGGAGTGAAAGCTGTAGTAGAGGGTGGAAAGATAAGGAGCTCTGTCTTAGACATGTTGAGTTTGAGTTGACGGGCAGACATCCAGGAGGATATGCTCGAGAGGCAATTGGCAACATGAGCTAGCAGAGAGGGGGATAGTTCAGGTGCAGAGATGTAGATTTGGGTGTCATCAGCATATAGATGATACTGAAATCCAAAAGATTGTATAAGGGCACCAAGGGAGGATGTATAGATGGAGAAAAGGAGGGGGCCTAGGACTGAGCCTTGGGGTACACCGACAGTTAGAGGGCGAGGAGATGAAGAGGTGCCAGAGAAGGAGACACTAAATGTTCGATTTTCTAGATAAGATGTGAACCAAGAGAGAGCAGTGTCACGGATGCCAAGAGAGTGGAGAATTTGGATAAGAAGAGGATGATCAACTGTGTCAAAGGCAGCAGAGAGATCCAGGAGAATTAGGATAGAGAAATGACCCTTTGATTTGGCGTTGAGCAGGTCATTAGTAACTTTTGTGAGAGCTGTCTCTGTAGAGTGTTGGGGCCGGAAGCCAGACTGGAAGGGATCAAGGAGGGAGTTGGAGGAAATGAATTGTGTAAGGCGAGTGTAGACGACACGCTCAAGTAGTTTAGAAGCCAAGGGAGGTAGAGAGATAGGGCGGTAATTAGATGGAGAAGCTGGATCAGATGTGGGTTTCTTAAGAATGGGTGTAATTGTGGCTTGTTTCAAAGGTGATGGAAACTTGCCAGTGTCTAAGGAAAGGTTGAATAGATGCGTGAGAGCTGGGATAAGTGTGGTAGAGAGGGGGGGGATCAGCTGTGATGGAATAGGATCATGTGGACAAGTTGTGAGACGAGAGGTTGATAGAAGGTTAGCAACTTCATCCTCAGTTACAGGGTTAAAGGAGTTTATATTGGCTATAGGTTTGGGAAAGGGTGAAGGCAGACTGCTGTTTGTTTTTTGAGGAGAAGGTGTGATATGGGCCCGTTGAGAGGAGAGTTCATTATGAATATTTTCAGTTTTACTATTAAAGTATCTAGCAAAATCTTCGGCTGTAAGAGAGGAAGGGGCAGGAGGTGGGGGAGGGCAGAGGAGAGTGTTAAGAGTGGAGAACAAATGTTTGGGGTTGGAGGCCAAATTTGATATTAATGATGAGAAGTAGCTCTGTTTGGCAAGATTGAGGGCATAGTGATAGGAGCGTAGGATAAACTTGTAATGAAGGAAGTCTGATGAGGAGCGAGATTTCCTCCATAGTCGTTCAGCGCTACGGGAGCACTTCTGGATGTAGCGTGTTTGTGTAGTGTGTCATGGTTGTAGATGAGAGCGGGGGCGTCTGCCTGTGGTTATGGGGGCTAGAGAGTCCAGGGTGGAATACAGAGTCAAATTGTATTGTGTGGTAGCAATATCAGGGCAAGTGAGGGGAGTGAGAGGACTGAGAAGGGGTTGCAGTAAATTGGAAAGGTGTTGTGAGTTAAGTGTCTGCAGGTTTCTATGGGTTCTGGTAGTTGGGCGTGATAAAGGGCAGAGATTGGAAGGGGTAATGAGGCTGTAGGTTAGGAGATGGTGGTCAGAAAGAGGGAGTGGGGAGATTGTAAGATTGTAGATAGAGCAGTGATTAGAGAAAATTAGGTCCAGGGAGTGTCCATCCTGGTGGGTAGGGGATTCTATCCACTGTGAGAGGCCAAGGGAAGAGGTAAGTGGCTGTGGGAGAAGTGGGAGTGTCAGTGGCAATGTTGAAATCACCAAGAATGAGTGAGGGTATGTTAGAGGAGAGAAAGTGAGGGAGCCAGGCGGAAAAATGATCCAGAAATTGAGAGGCTGGACCGGGCGGGCGATAGATGACAGCCACTCGCAGAGAGATGGGTGAAAAGAGACGGATAGTGTGAACTTCAAAGGAAGAGAACTGGAGAGAGGGAACTGGGGGAATGCAATTGAATGAGCAATGGGGGGAAAGTAATATGCCCACACCCCCACCTTGCTTATTCCCAGGTCTAGGTGTGCGACTGAAATGCAAGCCACCGTATGATAGTGCAGCAGTGGAGGCAGTGTCAGATGGAGAGAGCCAGGTTTTAGTTATAGCTAAAAGGTTGAGGGAGTTGGAGATGAATAGGTCATGAATGTGAGTGAGTTTGTTGCAAACAGACCTGGCATTCCAGAGGGCACATGAGAAGGGCAAAGTGGAGGGTTTGTGACAGATGATGGGTATTAAGTTATGAGGGTTTCTGGTGTTTGTTGCCCTTTGGGCTGAGCGTGACAGATAGAAGGTAGGAATGGATGAGGGGCCTGGGTTAGGAGATAATAATAATACAATCAGCTGATAGTCGGTGGGGGTCTTTCCTCCTGTTCGCTTACAAGGGATGTCGGAATCCTCTCCATGACTTCGGGTCACAAACCAGCGGCCCAGCCTCCTGCAGCAGCGCTCGACGCAAGCCGCCATCTGAGCTCACAATCTAAAGGTAGAAGAAGTATGAACATGTGAGCCAGTAATGATGGATGGAATTGGACCAATGTCTGTCTGGAAAGGGTTAACACTGGGATGTTAGAATATTATAAGAGAATTTGCAAGGGTGGTACCACATTATTGTGCACCAGGACCCTCTAATCGATATCCGTCACTGGACAGCAGGTTCTGTAGCTTCAGATAAGGAGCAAACATAGTGATGACAACGAACTTACCGCGTGTAGGTTATTAGTCCAGGAAATATTGGGGTAACAGTTTTGAGGGTCAGGAAGGAATTTACTTTGCCCCCAATAGACGTTGCATTGTATTTGTTGTGGGATTTTGTGACAATTCTTAGGAAATGCAGATTATGGAAGACCTAAAAAGATGAACTTTACACAACTCATCGTTTTTCACCCTAATTTTCCCTGTATATACAAATAATGTGCACTTATTATTATTATTATTACTATTATTATTATTATTATTACTATTATTATTATTATTATATACTCTGATTATTTATTTATATGGAAATGTGTTTTTATATTTTATGTTTAACCTGTTGTGTCCCAGACCGCTGGCATGTTACTAATTCCTAATGGAGGAATAGATTATATATATATGTATTATCCTTATGTGTCAGGGATGTGCTGCTGGAGTCCCATTGCGTGTGGCAGTTACATGTCTGTAGTATGTGAAACAAATAAAAAATATGAATAAAAGCTGTATTGTTTCATAACTTCAGATTCGACTGTGCCAGTATGGGCTTGGCACCGTTTGGGCATCCGACTATTATGAATGCAGGTTATTTATGTTTTATATTTAATTTATTTTATTTAAATTGCTCATTAATCACATAAAAATGACATGGCAGGTTCCTGGTTGTTACTAGATGTGTAATATCCCAGGCTATCTATTTGATGACATGTATTGTATTTTATTAAGCAGTGGTTATAAGCTTTGTTTTTACTGCCTAAGACCAAATAGTTCCTGTATGAGTCTGCCATCTGCAGCGTATGCAGACACAGACTCTGTAGTACTTGCTGTGCAATATCACATACAGCTGAGACATGGCCCCTGATAGGCTAGAACATTACATTGCACATCCAGCCCTACAGAGTCTGTGTCTGCATATGCTGCAGTGGACAGACCCATACAGGGACTATTTGTTATAAGCTTATAAGCTCTTCTTAATAAAATAAAGTATATAAAAGTAAATAGATACCAAGGTATATTATCAACCTTATTAGATTGTGATTTTCCCAATTGAATAGGGCTCCATATAAGCGCAGAACATATGTTTTTACAGAAGTTTTTAGTTGGTGATCTTCTATCCAAAAGCGCTTATATAGAGCCCTATTCAATTGGCCGAATCACAATTTAATAAGGCTGCTAGTATGGCTACAGAATATGTCGGCGTGTTACAAATAAAAGCTAATAATAATAATAATAATAATAATAATATCCCTGTAAGCCCCACATTGTTGCAAATGCACTCATCACTTTCGTGGCAGCCTAAGTCCTACAATCCTCGCGAAAATTGCGTGACCAACATCGTGAGATCCACAACTATATATGTGATCTTATGTCCTGACCCCAATCATTTTTATATTGTTATTTTTCCTACAATTCTATGATTTTTGGCACTTTCTCGCTGTGTCTGGGTCCGTATTTGGCACCAGGGATATTAAATGCTGCTGATTATTATCTGGAAGGTCGCTGGACGTTACTAGGTATATAATATCCCCGGGTATCTATTTAATGTTATTTACTTTATTTTATTAAAAATACCTTATAAACTCTGTTTTTACTGCTTAGAAACCTAGTCCCTGTATGGGTCTGCCCACTGCAGTGTATGCAGACACATACTCTGTGGGTCTGGATGTGCAGTGTAGTGTCCTAGCCTATCAGGGATCATATCTCGGCAGCATGTTTTTGAGATGGACCCTGTTTGTTTAGCATGAGACAGAGCAGAGCGAGTACAGCAGAGTCTGTGTCTTCATGAGCTGTGGAGGGCAGCCACAAGCAGGGACTATTTCTTTGATTTGTTGAGGTTGGACCCTTCCCTCTTTATATAAATTGTATTGATGGGACGGTCACCAGTTGGACATCTGACCCAGAGAGTAGCCGTCTGTACTTGACCCGTCGGGGAGTGGTCATCACAGGGTTTTTGTAGATTTCACACTGAAAGACCCGGAGTATTTTTAGGCAACATGTCATAAAGCTGCTTGTTATACAAATGGACTGGACGCCCCCCATGATCGCCGCGTCCGCCAGGATACGTTAGAGAACGGTTGCCCGTGTGTGAGGCGCCGCCTGCTCTGATGGGTTATATTTATATAATTATGCAGTAAAGTATCTAAGTATAATTTGCATATCACTACCCAGAGTGCACTGCTCTGCATTTTGCTGACCAGGAGACTCTGCAACTTCCTGCACTTTGTATTGTAAGAACAATGTAACCGCAGGACGTATTTATCGGAAACACTTTTGACTGATGATCCTCAGAGGAAGAAACATTTATGAACTGGCCTTGTGTACAAACCCCCCCCCCCCCACATTAAATGTCCGAGATAAGGCGGCTCATTAATATGCTCTATATGTCCGGACTTTATCTTATTTACTGGAGGGTCCTGAGCTTTGGGGTCCCATATCTATCAAATGCTCTTTTACTTAAATCGATTTGTCATCGGGTAACATAGTATTTGAAATGCAAAAATGGGGGTACTGTCTCTTTAAAGGGACCAGGCAGGTTCCTCGGTGTTACTAGGTATATAATATCCCTGGGTATCTATTTACTTTTATGTACTATATTTTATTATAATGTGCTTATAAGCTCTGTGTTTACTTCCTAAAGTCACACAAACAGTCCTTGTATGGATCTGCCCTCTGCAGCTTATGCAGACACAGACTCTGTAGTACTTGCTGTGCTGTGTCTCACACTAACCAATCAGTGACCATGTCTCAGAAACATGCTGCTGAAACATGGTCCCTGATAGGCTAGGACACTGCACTGCACATCTTGCCCTACAGAGTCTCTGTCTGCATACACTGCAGATGGCAGACCCATACAGTGACTATTTGTGTGACTTTATATCCTACAGTTCCCAGATATTGTTTTGCCTGGTGGGATTGTTTATGTCTCTAAATTGTTCTTCTTACGAGATTTGTGTGCGCCATAAATTTTTTTTTTTTTTAAGATAATTTAGATAACTTACATTTTGCTCATGAAAGTTCAGCCCACGTGTATATTTGCAGGTTTATTTAGGATGTTATCCTCCAATCAGAAGCTGCTGCTTTGCGTCTCATTGTCAGCTGTGATGTGAAACTCTATGCCAAGAAAAATCCAAGTGGGCTGTGCTGCTGTGCACTTTAATGTGAGTGCGATGATGTAAGTTATCTAAATGATTTTAACCTTGTTATCCATCAACTGAGTCCAATACCTGATATCAAATAAAGACTCTACTATCATTATCGATAGGTCTATAGGCATCCATAAGCTTTTCCTTCCACTCCCTCAGTGCTGGAACACTGGCTGTTTGCTGTTGTTCCTTCAAGTGTCCTTATCCTAAAGTAAACATTACACAAGGGAAGCAATATCTCTGTGTAGAAGCAACGTGATACTGCTGGGTAGTGTCCTTGTAATAAAATCAGCAATGCAAGCAGGGACACTGAGAGTGGGGCAGGAGTCAGTCAAGGAGGACAATATGGATGCCTACAATATCCCAGAAAAAATGTTAGAATAAGGAATTATATTAAAATCGAATGAAATTATATGTAAGTCATGTTGTAGATAATTCCCCACTTAATGTACCCCTGATACCCTACCACAATACCCTGATAGATGTCTTTAGTCCCATATCAATGACCTCAATGACTTCCAGACTGGTCATGATTAAGGTTTAACACTGTGTAAAAACAGGTGAAGCAATTAGAAGCTCCTAATCACTGTTTATATCATATCAGTGTTGGATTATTATTATTATTATTATTATTTATGTATAAATACTATTTATGTTGCTAATATTCTGTTTAAAAAAAAATAATTATTTATAAATAATTAAATAAATAAATAAGTTCCTACATATATTTCCTAATTTTAAACAAACAGATCACTTGATTTCTAGCAAATACTTGAAAAAAAAATACTTCCAAAAAAGGTAGAAATGGCCAATCTGTATGTTTTTATACCACATTATTACTTAGTGCTCTTTTCCTTTATATGATACAAACGTGGCATTATTCCTGGATTCTGCTTTACTGATACCTGAGATCAGTTTGTTTGGTGCAGGGACCGTCTCTTGGTCATCAAAGGATCCCGAGGGGAACAAAGAACTTTTGTTTCTCCTGAAATTCCATCACAGCCGAGAAATTAACGGAGGTCAGAGGTCGTGGGGGGGGTGGGGGGGGGGGTTCTTTGTGATCTTTTGAATGTCTAAACTTGATACAATGTTGCTGGAAAGTTTAAAAAAGTTACATTTTGCAACTTGTTATATATCCTATTCTTATTACTTGTTACTTTTCCATCCATGTCCTTGTAAACTAATGAGCCTTCATTTAGTCCAGCTGATACAGCCTTTAAATATGTAACTTTTATTTGCAATTACCCTGAGAGGAATGGGATGGGCTGTGGATTCAGATAAGACAACACTAAAAAGTGCAATTAATGTTAGAAGTAAATAGAATATCAATTCCCAGTAGGATGAACCTCCCCCTCAAGTGACTAGCAGTCCAGGGCTGGAGGAAAACCTGATACATTGAAAATTTTCTCTAAAATGGTTTTAGACTCATGCCACACACTGGGGGTAATGTTGTTACTTCACAGACATGGGACGCTTTTCCCAAACTACATTCACTTTATTAACTAAAATATTTAATTATATTTCTTTAAAACAGAGTACGGGGGGGGGGGGGGGGGGGGTCTAACCAGCTTATACTGTATATAAAGCAGCGTCTGGCAGAACCTGCTTTATATCCTGAGAAACTGCAGAATGTGCAGCCTGAGAAACAGAAAGCAGGGCTGCTTTCTGATTGGTCCTGTGTACGGCCATCAGTGTCCACCTTGGTCTAATACAGTGGATATAAAAAGTCTACACACCCCTGTTAAAATGTCAGGTTTCTGTGCTGTAAAAAAAACGAGACAAAGATAAATCATTTCAGAACTTTTTCCACCTTTAATGTGACCTATAAACTGTACAACTCAATTGAAAAACAAGCTGAAATCTTTTAGGTAGTGGGAAGGAAAAATATAAAAATAAAATAATATGGTTGCATAAGTCTGCACACCCTTAACCTAATACTTTGTTGAAGCCCCTTGTGATTTTATTACAGCACTCAGTCTTTTTGGGTATGAGTCTATCAGCATGGCACATTTTGACTTGGCAAGATTTGCCCACTCTTCTTTGCTCTGTCAGATTGCGAGGGCATCTCCTGGGCACAGCCCTCTTCAGATCACAATCACATTCAGGTCTGGGCTCTGGCTGGGCCATTCCAAACCTTTTATCTTCTTCTGGTGAAGCCATTCCTTTGTTGATTTGGATGTATGCTTTGGGTCGTTGTCGTGCTGACAGATGAAGTTCCTCTTCATGTTCAGCTTTCTCGCAGAAGCCTGAAGGTTTTGTGCCAATATTGACTGGTATTTGGAACTGTTCATAATTCCCTCTATCTTAACTAAGGCCCCAGTTCCAGCCCCAAAGCATGATGCTGCCACCACCATGCGTCACTGTGGGTATGGTGTTCTTTTGCTGATGTGCAGTGTTGTTTTTGCACCAAACATATCTTTTGGAATTATGGCCAAAAAGTTCAACCTTGGTTTCATCAGACCATAACACCTTTTCCCACATGCTTTTGGGAGACTTCAGATGTGTTTTTGCAAATTGTAGCCTGGCTTGTATGTTTTTCTTGGTAAGAAAAGGCTTTCGTCTTGCCACTCTACCCCATAGCCCAGACATATGAAGAATACGGGAGATTGTTGTCACATGTACCACACAGCCAGTACTTGCCAGATATTCCTGCAGCTCCTTTAATGTTGCTGTAGGCCTCTTGGTAGCCTCCTAGACCAGTTTTCTTCTCGTCTTTTCATCAATTTTGGAGGGAGCTCCAGTTCTTGGTAATGTCACTGTTGTGCCATATTTTCTCTCACTTGATGATGACTGTCTTCACTGTGTTCCATGGTATATCTAATGCCTTGGGAATTCTTTTGTACCCTTCTCCTGACTGATACCTTTTAGCAATGAGATCCCTCTGATGCTTTGGAAGCTCTCTGTGGACCATGGCTTTTGCTGTGGGATGCGACTAAGAACATTTCAGGAAAGACTAACTAGAGCAGCTGAACTTTATTTGGGGTTAATCAGAGGCACTTTAAATGATGGCAGGTGTATGCTGACTCCTATTTAACAGTTCTGAAATGATTTATCTTTGTCTGACATTTTAGCAGGGGTGTGTAGACTTTTTATATCCACTGTACCTTGCTTGGGCCTCTATACTATGAGGAAAACGTCCCTGCAGCACTTTCCATTAGCTTAGTAAATACCCCACTTAAAGGGACACCATCATGTAGCATGGTGACAATCTCCAGCAGATCGTTTTATTATTGAACATATTGGGACAAAGCTCTCAGGTCACGGAAGGCCCATAAATTACAAGATCCCGTCACAGCACTGAAACATTTCACTTGTTTTCCTTTTAAAACATTTGATCATTTGGTGGTGGGAGTGTTATGGTCTGGGCCTGCATGAGTGCTGCCGGCACCGGGGAGCTACAGGTCATTGAGGGAGCCATGAATGCCAACATGTACTGTGACATACTGAAGCAGAGCATGACCCCTTCCCTTCAGAACCTGGACCACAGGGCAGTATTCCAACATGATAACGACCCCAAACACCTCCAAGATGACCACTGCCTTGCTAAAGAAGCTGAAGGTAAAGGTGATGGTTTGGCCAAAAAAACGGACCTAAACCCTACTGAGCATCTGTGGGGCATCCTCAAACTGAAGGTGGTGGAGTGCAAGGTCTCTAACATCCACCAGCTCCGTGATGTCATCATGGAGGAGTGGAAGAGGACTCCAGTGGCAACCCGTGAAGCTCTGGTGACCTCCATGCCCATGAGGGTTAAGGCAGTGCTGGAAAATAATGGTGGCCACACAAAATATTGACACTTTTGGCCCAGTTCGGACATTTCCACTTCCACTTTTCCACTTCTATAAATGTCATTTTATCATCTCCATTAATATTATTATAATTGGGATATTTAGTTTTTTTCTCCCCTGGCTGAGTACATCAGTTACTAAGTGTATATGTCATGCTTATCTCCACCTGTGTGTGGCGTCACCAAGTCATGCTTATCTCCACCCCTGTGTGGCATCAACAAGTCATGCTAATCTTCACCCATGTGTGGCGTCACCAAGTCATGCTTATCTCCACCCCTGTGTGGCATCAACAAGTCATGCTAATCTCCACCCATGTGTGGCGTCACCAAGTCATGCTTATCTCTACCTGTGTGTGGCATCACCAAGTCATGCTTATATCTACCCGTGTGTGGCATCATCAATGCATGCTTCCTTTCTCTACCTGTGTGTGGCGTCACCAAGTCATGCTTATCTCCACCCGTGTATGGCGTCACTAACGGTCTTGTAACTGATTTTACACAAGATTATGTCCAGACAGTACTCTTCATTGGTTGCCTTGCAGACAGAGCTGATGATGACAATTGAAACAGTTTAGCAGCAAATCTCCAGCCAATGAGGAGCAGACACAGCATTTAGCTCCGCCTCCAACCCCTTTGATGATCTCATAAGGATACAAGCTGCTCAACTGGAGGCTTAGAAAATTATATTTTTAAAGGGACTCTCACCCTTAAATAACATTGATGTTTTGTTATTCTTAAAGAGCATGAGAAACTGGCTATATGTTATGTTATCCATTTGTTTCTAAGATATATCACTACTGAAAATGTCCATCATGTAGTTGCATTATTTATATGAGAAGCTCATGCATATTAATATCTGCTTTAGTGTGCTAATTATCATTAAAGCCTGCTTGTCTGTCTCTGTAGTGGCCAAAATAAAGATACCGAATGTTATCTGGCAGTTAGACTTGTCTCTCACCCTTATCAAGCACCAGGAGGCGCACATTACCATACATGAGCTAAAACATTAATTCTAAATATTTCAGAAATTATTTACTGAAGAGAAAATCTGCTAGCACAATGTATAGACAGTTTTTAAAACTGTTTAAAATGAAATCAGCTTCCTGTTGGGGTGACAGAGCCCCTTTAAATATAATTCTATTCATTCTATTAATCCCATTAATATGCACAACTTCCGAGCCCGTACCTGTCATCCATCCATAATACTCCAACATACTCCAGCAAATGAGGGTCTGATGTGATCTCTAACGAGCCCGCACAGGCTCAGCTCGTTATCTGTAGTTGGAGATCTCGCGCATGTCTCGTCAGAGTGACAGGTGGTACTGGGGCTAATGACTAGAGGTTATACTCAGCACCACTATATTGGCCGCTCTGCAAATAAAATAATTTCCAAATATAATCCTATATAATAATCTATAATACATGGAATAGACGAGCTGAAAATGCTGTTAGTTTAATGACCTAGAATGTCCTTTCTGCTTGCTGTCTAACAGCATGACACTGGTAGGGCCAATACTCTCAGCTATGGGAATGTCCTTAGCTCATAGGATACAGTGCTGCTGGTCACAGGTGTGCAAGGTGACAACCTACATGAGAGTATACAGGGAGAAAGAGGGAGGATCCAAAACAAACTTAATGAAACATTTAAATAAAGCAAACATTTGTACTTGTTATTCACCCGATGATGGGGTTAATCCCTCAAAGTGTTATACTGGGGGTTGTGGCTCTAATTGATACTATGGATGTAGTTGGGTTGGTGCAATGAGTTTATACCTTTATGTGATCCCCTTCCTTTTCCTTCCTCTGCTGATAATATAAAATGTCAGAGCGCACCCCTCAGGAAGTTGGGGAGCAGACAGAGCTGAGGCGTCCCAAAGTGGCCGCCCCCCTTAGACAAAATCAGTTTCTGCTAAAATTAATATTTACTGAATTATGCTCATGGTTTATCTCGGTTCTAAGGTTACTTTCTTACTTACCTCACAAACATCTGACTGATTGCTCTAATCGAGCCTAGAAAAAGACCAATGAAAATCCATGTTTAATGCTCACACCGCACCACATGCCCCTAGATTGTTGTCTGATAGATGTCCCTAGACTCCAATGGCTTCTTCCAACATGGAAAGGTCTTTCAGTGACTTGTACAAACTCTGTAAAATAACATATTCATTTTTGAAGGACCTTGGCTGCCATTTTGTTTTTTCCACCTATGATACGATTCTCTGCATCTTCTCCTTTAGGAAGCTACTGAAAGATTGTTGTGATCCAGGACACCTCTTCTCCATGACCAAAGTCAACACACCGCTCGGGGAGAACCTGTGGTTCGATGGAGACTTATACTCATTGACTATTGATAATGCCACCTATAACCTCCTGCCGCAGGTGAGTAGCACAAAGCTCTTCACTGGATCAAATATAACAAGATGTAAATGTTGAGTGGAAATGGGAAAAACCACTCGAAACACCCGAAACTCATCAAATCTGTGTCTGAATCTCAGTGAATGTAAAGTACATCACATATTATAATTGTCAAACTGCGATTTGTCATCACGCTTGCGACAAATCACAGTTTGACATTTGCACCTTCCCCGGCACTGTGCTGCGCATGCGCATTGCGTGACATCTGCCGCGCATGCGCATTGCGTCAGGGGCGCGTGCATGAGCTGGCGGCTGTGCGTGTGCCTGGATGATGAGAGACATGGGAGGAAGGAGGAAGTGAGAGACACAGAAGGAAAAGACACAGGAGGGAGAGAAGGGAGGAAGAGACACAGAGGAGGGGGGGAGACACACAGGGAAGGAGCGGGGAGAGACACAGGGGAGGGAGAGAAGGGGGAGAGACACAAGGGATTGAGAGGAGAGGGAGAGACACGGGATGAGAGGAGGGGGGAGAGACACAGAGTGTGAGAGGAGGGGGGGAGAGGCACAGGGGAAGGAGTGGAGGGGGAAGGAGTGGAGGGGGCAGAGGCACAAAGGTGGGAGAGGAGCGGGGAAGAGACACAGGGGAGGGAGAGGAGGGGGAAGAGACACAGGAGAGGGAGAGGAGGGGGAAGAGACACAGGGGAGGGAGAGGGGGAAAGAGACACAAAGGAGGAAGGAATCGACACAGGGGGAGGGGAGGGAGAGGAGGGTGAAGAGACACAGGGAAGGGATAGGAGGGGGAAGAGACACAAGGGAGGGAGAGGAGGGTTAAGAGACATAGGGGATGGGGGGGAAGAGAAACAGGGAGGAAGTAGAGGGGGGAATTGCTATGAGCTCCAAAGGCACTCATTGCGAGGTAGGCAGGTTAGATGGGGGGGGGGGGGGGGGGGGGTTTGCAATGTGTGCCAAACACCATTGCCAGGCTACACTTTTTATTGCCGTAATTTTTTAAGCTCTCATCGCGAGGCCCGTAAAGTAGACTGGGGGAGAGGCTCGCAATGAGCGCCCTTGGCTCAAGGTGCTCAGTTTGTGTGGCAAACAGCATTGCCAGGCTTAACATTTTATTGCCATCATTTTTGATGGACAAGTCGCTAGTATAATAATAATTAGCCAAGACAGGGACTAAAAATGTGAAAAGACACAAAGAGAGATAGTGAGAGTTGTAACTTATTGGACGTCCTGGGTGAAGAGCGGGGTCTTCTGTCTCTTTTGTAAATTGCCCTAACCATGGTCCTCTCTGACTGAGCGTGGTAGAGACCCAGAGGTTTGTGAGGAGACTCTGGAGATGGTTACTAGATGATCATCTGCAGATCTCAGACCATGAGATGGAAGATAAGGAGTGAGGATCCTTCAGGTAGATGGACCTTCATCATGTAGAGCTTTGTATGTCAGCAGACCAAGCTTGGAATGTATGTGGTCTATCACAGGGAGCCAGTGTAGGGCAGGGTGGGCAAGTGTGGTCCTGGAGAGGCGCACACAGGCCTGTATTTGAGGATATCCTTTCTGTGCACAAGTGAGTCAGTTAGAATGACTGAAGAAGTGATTCACTCACCTGTAGGAAGAAGGGGTATCCTCAAATCCTGGCCTGTGTGGGCATCTCTAGGACCGAGCTTGCCCACCCCTGGTGTAGGGCATGGAGGACAGGTGTTATGTGGCAGGAACAATGTTGGTTTGTTAATAACCTTGTTGGCAGCGTCCTGTACCAGTTGTAAGCGACGTAGCTCTTTATTTGACAGTCCTAGATAAAGGCAGCCGCAGTAGTCCAGTTGGGATGATATAAAGACAGGAACCGAAGAAGGGAGGTCTTCTGGGGTTAAAAGTACTTTATCCTGGCTATGTTCCTCAGATGTAATAGAAGACAACTGCATAAGTACAGGTCATCCCATTCAGGCCCTTGAAGGAGAGGTGTTATGTGGCAGGAACGCGTTTGGGATGTTAATTACCTCTGCAGCACGTGTACCTACTGTACGTCTCTTTATTACACAGCCCTAGATAAAGGCACTTTCTAAATAGGTTTATGAGGATGGAGCCCGTGTCTTTTGGAGCCCCATCAGTATCACTTTTCCTGGTAGACTTTCAGTATGAGCCCCGGATGGGACAAGCTCGGTCCTCCTCGGATCCCTTCCCAGTGCAGCCCGTTGGCTTT
Organism: Discoglossus pictus; assembly: GCA_027410445.1. Taxonomy (NCBI): domain Eukaryota; kingdom Metazoa; phylum Chordata; class Amphibia; order Anura; family Alytidae; genus Discoglossus; species Discoglossus pictus. The sequence goes on from CM050167.1 coordinate 5,724,646, forward strand.
GGCTGAGTCACCTTCATCCATCACATTGAGTCCGCGCCAGTGATACAATGTGTCTGTTGCCTGGTCAGTTCTCACCATTTATAATCTGGAACAATTGGTGCCAGGTGCCAGGAGCCAGGGGGCAGGTGCATTGGCCAAATGACTAGTTATCATGCAATGCTGTATTAAGGGCAGGAGGTGCAGAGTTTATTGCTATTTATACTGACATTTATCTGAAAGGGACATGGATTCCACTAGGAATATAACATACTGTAATGTAATGTACTGTAATGTGCTGTATGTATGTACTGTAATGTGCTTTCTTTTATTAAGAAGTGCTTATAAGCTCTATATTATTCTGCCGGAAATCATACAATGTGTACCTGTTTGTGTCTGCCCTCTGTAGCTCATAAATACACAGACTGCGAAGTGCAGTGTTTCAAATTAGCCTGTCAGTAGCCTCTCTCAGGAAGCATGTTGCAGAATTTTGCCACTAATTGGTTACTTTGATACACTGCACACCCTGTACTTAGAAGTACACTGTCTTCATCAGCTGCAGAGGGGAGAAACCAGTTCAGAATTATTTGTAACTACAGAGCTTATATTCACTTCTCAAAAATATAAAGTACTTGCCAGCAAATAGAGACACAGGATATTAAATGCCAAGTAACACCCAGGACCCTTTCGTAAGAAGTGCTTATAAGCTCTGTTTTACTGCATAAAATAACACAAATAGTTCCTGTATGGGTCTGCCCTCTGCAACTGATTAAGACACAGATTCTATAGGGCTAGGTATGCAGTGTCTCAGACTAACCAATCAGTGACCCTCTCTTTGCGACATGCAGCTGAGACGTGGTCCCTTATAGACTAGGACATTACACTGCACATCCAGCCCTGGAGAGTCTGTGTCTGCGTACGCTGCAGAGGGCAGACCCATACAGGAACTATTTGTTTGATTTTAGGCAGTAAAAAACAGAGCTTTTAAGCACTTCTTAATAAAATAAAGTACATATCAGTAATATTTTCTCCTGACAATATAGATATTTATGGAGCTTTATGTAGTTATATTTATTATCAAGCTCATGTAAAGGCCATTACCCATATCTACTAACAAGATTTAATGGTTTGAGAGGGAGCTCTGGGGACGGCTGCGGTGTAAGACTGGAGGAGAAGTCTGTCTGCCAAGAGAAGACCTTAACCCTCTGGGACCCCCCAATCACACCCAATGCAAACAGACAACATGTTCTCCTACGCTGGAGAATAATTCAATTCACCTTTTTTGCTATATCTGTGTTTTCATAAAGAAACAGTTTGTCTTAATCTTCCTATAACTTATACTGCTGACTGGGCTTTGGTCATCTTGTATATCACCACATATGTGCTGAGAAAGCAACAGACAAAAGTATTAAAGGGATCCATGTAAAAATGGATGTGGGAAAAAAAAGTTCTATCCTTGTGTTCTTAATCACTCTGGTGGAAACATGGCCTGATGTTGGGACTGTGACCAGGACACTGATGTTCTGACCCATAAACATTCCATATACATGTCACAGAAACATATATGTATAATACCACTGTGTTGTACATACATACATACCACATATGTTATACTCAGATAATGTCATGGACCCCCTTCCAGTTCCTGGGTCTTAGCCCATAAAAGCACAGACTTCTTGGCTCCAGCCAATGGATTATGCACGTTAACACCTACATTGTATTTGTTATCTGTTTTGTCCTATTGTTTGCCAGATAAATGTAATCACATCTGATATGTGCTAGAGACGGCAGGATGTGTATTGGAGGTTAAGCCTATTGCTCTCAGGAGGGGGGGTCATCTCCTGTAATTGTCTGCCACCCCCTCTCATTGTTACATTGTGTTCACCCCATCTGTATCTGCTAAAAATATTGCTAACTTTTCATAAATAAATAATTTCACTTCTGGAGACATGTAGAAATCGTGTGTCTCTTATTTTGCTCCTGTTCTCCTGGATGGCTGCCGGGAGGTAGTGGGAAAATTCTGTAGGATCCTGCTGGGGTAGGTTTGAGTGTAACAAGTCTTATCAAGCTTCCTAAGAAGAAGCAGATCAGGAGTCTCTTGGTAGCTTGGAAGTGCTGACTCCTGATGGAGACACCTTGACTGATACAGAAACCAGATATCAGGGTGCTGGTGCCGAGATTTGCAAAAATCCCACGGTCCTTGTGGGTAGATAACCTGTAGTCTATAGCAGGTTGCCCTGGGTTTGTATAGCCCCTACCCTCAGATCGTCACAGATAAGTTATGACATCATGAAGTCTAGCGGCTCGTCCACTTCCTGGGCTCCACTTCCATCTCACAGATAATCTTCTCCTCACATAACCAACACAACTGCCCATGTGATACTCGCCCTCACTATCTGTTCCTCCTTGATCTCTTTTCTCTCTAATTGTAGTGAAAACATATCTTGTGTTATGTGGTAGAAAATCTTAGATTTTGTTTACCTGTTACGCGATTTGTATAATAATCCTTTACTGCTTGCCTTGCGTATAATCTAATGACCAAAGTTCTTGATACTTTTGAATGATTCCTCACAAAACTTGCAACAGTTTTTTATTCTCATGTTTTATTTCTCATGTTTTGACAAACCTTTAACAATACCCCCCCACCATAGAAAAGTTATATAAGGATAAAGTAAAGTGTGATAAGACCAGACCACTTCATATATTCCTTGTGATATTTGTAGTGTTCTCCAAGCTTGTAAATAAAGGAAACTTGATTGACGCCAACTCCTTCATTGGGCGAGGCCTGGAAGTGCGTGCACTGACAAGTGATTTGTCCTCTAACATCATCCATAGTTTTTGCTGTTTTTTATGTTCAGCCGATATAAAGGTCAAAAAATGAATATATTAATGACTCACTGGCTGTTAGAATAAATGGCTGCTCTTTCTATTGCATTATGGAAATTTTTATAAATATGATTCTCCTGCAGATCTTATAGCATCTGATAGTATTACTTACCTTAGAGGGCTTTCGGTGACTAGTCCGTTTCTAGAACAATCTCAGTGTCCTGTCTTTTTTGCTCCAATTTCTGTAACTAAATAAGCTGAAATGCACTAAATTAACCAAATGTTTGTTTTTTTAAGTAAAAATTACATTTTCCAACATGTAACTGCTGTTAGAGCCAAGAAAAGTAATTTGTAAAAATGTGGATTACATAAAATACATGTTATCTTCTCCTGGATTTTGTTGAACAACTGAGTTTAGGCGGTGAATGGACCTCCAAATAAATAGAGCACTGACAAAAATATGTATTTTGATAACCAGTAGATTACAACTGTTAGGATTTTCACCAAAGCATTATGGGATCTCTCGGTGACCTCAACACTATAGCCGGGCTCTGACTGGTAAAGAGTTATGTAGGGTATGAGTTAGTATGAAAGAAGTCTCCAAAAATGCGAGTATGTGTTGTTGTTCACTTGTGTTCCTTCTCCAGTGGACCACAATTTGTCTGACCTCTCTGCAATTACCTGCCCATCTTGGGAGACCCTACATGGTATAACTCACAGCTTCATTGAGGTACACAAGCCCCTTCACCATGTCAAGGTATTGATCCAGAATGGGATTATATGGATTACTAAACTTGAATATCACCAGCAGATGAAAAAAGTCTCCTAAACTGAGAATATTTGTTCTTGTTTAGTCGCTCAGTTGTGTCCTACTCTCTATGACCCTATGGACCACAGCACACCAGGCACATCTATAATTATGTCTCTGGTTGGGCTTATCCATAAGGTTTTTCTGGCAAAAGTATTGCAGTGGGTGGCCAGTTCCATCTCCAGTGTACCGCAATTTGTCTGACCTCTTTGCTATTTCCTACCCATTTTGGGTGACCCTCCATGGTGTAGCTCACAGCTTCATTGAGGTACGCAAGCCCCTTCACCACAACAAGTTAGTGATCCAGAATAGGATTATACAGATTACTAGAGTTCAACATGACCAGCAAATTTAAGAGATCTCCTAAAATGGTAATATACTGCAGTACAAATATTGTGGGGTTCCCTGGTAGTCCAGTGGTTAGGATTCAGTGCTTTTGCCACTGCAACCTGGATTTGATTCCAGTCTGTGAACCAAGAGATCACACCACCCTGAAGCCAAGCATGGTTGGGCCTGGTCAGTACTTAGATGGGAGGTCACCTAGGAATACTAGGCCATCTGGAGAAGGAACTGGCAAACCACTCCAGTATCTGTGCCATGAATACCAAGTGGATCAGCATGGTGTGTCACAGAGAGTCAGACATGACTGGACGATGCAAACAAGCAAAAACAAATATTGTATTATTACCGTACCTTTTGGGAGTTCTATGGTGCCATTTAAATTATATTATAAGGCTAGGACACATCCGGAATGTTTACTTTGGGATATTTTGCATTTTTTTTTAGAAAATGTGTAATTTAGTAGAAATTGTAACAGAAGGAATTATATTAATAACTCTCCCTATTCTGAATAGAAATGGAATGAATGTCATTTAGACTCTTACTGTATTTCCTGAGTATTTCAGGGCACAGAATTATTTTGGAGATTTTGGCAGAAGGAAGCATAAAAAATGCTGCTATTTGCATTCATTATGCAACTTTAATGAGTGTCTACATCTAATTATATCTTGATTTACATTTCTAAAGAATCTAGTTAGTATACAGTATGTAAATGGATTCATGTGCATTTAATGACCATTTGGTTGCTATGTAAAGCATATAATATGTAGAAGTTATACGTTGTTTTGTCAGAATCATTATTTATTCTGGTTAATGTATATTAAATATTAATATTGTCTAATATTCTATTATTGCAACAGATATAGACAGAGTGTCCTGTGTTGATCACCAATGCAGGGCCTATCAGTGACCCCACGTGTAATGTGGAAATAAACAGAAAATACGTTTTTATTAATAGTACTAGCGACTTGCCCGTCAAAAAATGACGGCAATTAAATGTGTATGTTTTGAATTCTGTTTTGCAGGTAATATGCATATTTGACACTTGTATCCTTTTTCTTATATATAAATAAGTACAATTATTATATGAAACATGTTTATTTTTTTAACATGCAACTTGTAGGTGACCAACAGAGAAATTATGTTTTTTTAACAGTATTAACATTTTAATGTAAGAACAAGTCAACATTGTATTAATGAGTATTGTAAACATGACATAATATTTTGTAACATGCAACTTGTAGATTAACAACTGGTAAACAAAATATATATTGAATCCAGAGGAAGGCAAACAGTAAAAACTCTCCTTGAAACTTAGCCAATTGTATCAAAGGGGGAAAAAATTAATTCCTTCCTGACCCCATTAAGTGGTAATCGGATTACTCCCTGGATTAATATTTTGCATTGAATGATACATTTACATTACATAACAAAAGCTCCTCCTCCTCTTAACATGAACTTTTAAATTTATGCAATTAAAGAACTTTGCAGGTCTTTAAAAAAAAAAAAAAAAAACTTGTAACATTATAAACAGTAACATAATGAAGTAACATTTAAACTGTAATAGTTGTAAAATGCAAGCAAATTGTTTTGTGGGGCTAATCATGCAAAAAGGCTACTTCCATAAAATTGTAATCAGTTATTTTGTCGTTGTTGATTTTTGATAAATTGACATTTGGTTGTTGTTGTTGTAATTGGTGCAAATGGCACATAGAGTTTCCTATGTGAAATAGTGGTTCTCTAAAAAGAGAACGCCAGACATTAAAGTTCGTCCGTGGGGTGTAACCACTGTTCTCTATGTTTTTTGCCATTCTATAGAGTTTCTAATGGAAATAGTGGTTCTCTAAAAAGAGAATGCAAGACATTAAAGTTTGTCCGTGGGGTGTAACCACTGTTCTCTATGGCCCTCATTCAATTGCGATTTGGCCAATTGAATAGGGCTCTAAATAAGCACATAACATATTTTTTTTAAAGAGGTTTTTAGTTTGTGAAAACCTTGCTTTTGAATAGATGTTTACAAACTAAATACTTCTTTAAAAAAATATGTTATGTGCTTATTTAGAGCCATATTCAATTGGCCAAATTGCAATTGAATGAGGCCCTATGTGTTTTGCCATTCTATAGAGATCCTTATGGAAATAGTGGTCCTCTAAAAAGAGTCTGAGTGACATAAAATGTCATTCTTGAAATGAAACCACTGTTCTCTATATTTTTTTTTTTTTTTGTTGTTAAATTGTCGCTTAGGTTATTTTTTATTTTTGGTTGCTGTTTTTGTGCCATATCTTGTCTTTGGTGGAATTAAAGTTACAGTACTTCATAGTAGACAATGTTTTTTGTAAAAATGCGTTTATCATCTAATAAATCACCTTGACTTTCATTGTTTTCAATGTAAACTTTAATAGCCTGTGGATTTTTGCACCTTGAGAAGGCAACGTATAATTGGCCATGTGCAAATACTGGTTGTTCTAAGAATATACCCACAGATTTGAAAGTTTGTCCTTGTGATTTATCAATGATTTATTATGGATGATGGGAAATTGTCTCCTTTGAAGTACAAAAGGGAGACTACTTTCACTTCGTGCCAAATCTATTCTTGGTATGAAAACTCTCTCTCCTTTACCAGGTACCAGTTAGAATTTCAGCATCTATGAAATGGTCCTTTAATTCTTGAACAATTAATCTTTTCCCATTGCATAGGCCTTTTTTTGGGTTCATATTTCGCAGTAACATGACAATTGCACCTTTCTTTAGCTGCAAAATATGTGGTGGCATTCCAGAAGGAGTTAATGAGTTTATGAATTCAGTTGAAAAGTCTGCCTGACTTTCTTTGTCATCACCAAGTACAGAATTAGCACTGTGATAATTTTTTTGTGGTGCATTATTTTTTTTAAATATTTCATTATTGAGGAGTAATGCATATTTATCTTTGCATGTTATTATTACTTTGTTGGCAAGCTCTGCATAGTCCTCGTTATTTATTGTACTTTCGAATATAGCCGATATAAGATCCTGTTTGCAAATCATATGAGGTGGGATGTGCACAGTGTCGTCAGGTACATTTTGTATTTGCTCTGTTTTTCCTTCTCCAATTTTAATGAGCCAATCATTGAAATCATTTTCTCCTTCTGATCTCATATTTTGTTGTAATTGAAGATGGGTAAATATTTTCCATAGTGTACTTGACTTTATACACGTTTCAACAACGACTGTTCAGTTTCCATGTACAACGACAGGTAATGCTTGTCTAAAATTGCCACCTAACAACATTACCTTTCTACCAAATGGCAAAGTATTATCCATGACTTCACGAAGCAAACGGTCAATACATTGTAGGGCATGGCATGACATCATTGTAGCCTCATCTATTATAATTAATTTACTTTTTACATTTTTTTTTACTTGTAATGATGTCATTGGAATAGCCGACACTGATGTTTCCAAAATAGGCACTGGCAGTTTAAATACACTATGCACAGTCCTTCCACCTTCTAACAAAAGTGTGTCAATTCCAGTGGTTGCAAATGCCAGCGCTATTTGACCTTGTGCTCGTACAAAAATCATCAATAAATTATATAGCTATGTTTTTCCTGATCCGCCAGGTCCATCCAGATAGAAATAACACTCTTTGACCATGTCATCATCTAGGGCATTTTTGATTGCATTAAATGCTTGCAATTGTAATGTATTTAAAGTTGCAAGTCTTTCTTATGTTCTTTCTCTTTGTAGTTGAGTGTCATAGTCTTCAAAGTTTATGTCATCTATGAGACCTGGATCTGGCAGATTAAATCTTGCACAACTTAATCCATGAGTTAAAAAGACCTCTTGAATTTCAATGAATGCTTTTAATTGTGCAATAGGCTTATTGTATCGTTGCAAAAAGTCTTCAGCCATATTTTAAATTTGTCCCACAAAGCTATTGCATTTGGAGCATTTGAGAAGATACAAATGAATGCAAATTGTTCCCTCATCTGCCGTGGCATTTGACATAGTGCTGCTTCTTCTAGACATCTTTCCCATTCTGTATCATCAGCTAGGAAGTTTCTATGTCGCGCAGCTAAATTAAATGATTCATATACTATGTCATTAACAGTTCTTAAGTGTTCAAAACTTTGTGCACCAGGAACATTTAGAAGTAGTAGTCATAAGCAGAAACGTTCAAGGTCTCTTGGACTTACAGTGTAAATTCTTGGGATTATTTTATTTCCACAACTTTTTCTTTTTCACCACAATCCATTAACGAAAACATAATGGTAAGGAAAGTCAATATATAACAATTCCCTTGCCTCTAAATCAGTTGAATTTAATTGAAACCATGCAGTTAGTGTAGTTTGGCGATGCTCACTTTGTGCCAAAGCATTTGTTTCATTTCCAGCCTGGAAATACACTAAATGTCTTTGTGGCAAATGTACAGCTAAGCCATATACTGCATGTGAGCGATCGTGCATTTCAAATTTTAGAAGACGCCACATTGCTTCTGGCGCACTTACATAGCGAGCATCTACATGAGATGCAAGTTCATCATGTACTAACTCACTGGGTTCGTTATTTTCTGCACATTTGACCACTACAGTAGCTGCATCATATCCTTTGTAAATATATTTGTAGACATATTTAATGAATTTTATCGAAGTGCAGGCTACAAAATTAATGTGTGCATTATTCTTCATAAATAAATGTTGATTGTATGGTACCATATATCTGTTGTCTACCATTTTGCACCGAATAATGGCAGTTTGTCCTTCTCTTCTTCTATATAATGGATAGCCATCACAATTAGCATAAGTTTTGTCTCTATAATCTTTTGGAAATTCATTTGTACATTTCTTATTTTCCATACATGGTGACTGTGGATTAATATCTCCACATGGTCCGTGAATCATACAATGAGTTACAATCTCATATAGTCTACCATGTATTTCTGAATCTGGTAGTTCAGCAATAATTACTGAATCCACTTTGTCACCAGTATCTAACTTACCTTTTTCTTGAAGGATGATAAGAATATGTGCATGTGGAAGCCCTCTTTTTTGAAATTCGATGGTATAAACATAAGCCAGACATTTGCCAAATAACTAAGTTATGGTTATGTCATGTATTAATTCATTTAATTTGATTTTAAAGACTCTTGCCACTAAATCCGGTCTATCGGAAGCAGTTTGTCCAATTAGCATAGTTATAACAGCGTTTATCAGTATGTCGATCTCTTTTAAGGACTATATACACCTTTGGAATTGGCAATTGATGTATTTCTGCATGAATTTGTTGTTCCTTTTCTATTTCTGCCAATTTTTTATAAGCTTGAGTGTAGGGGTTATTGGCGATAATTTTATCAAACTCTATAAAAACACTGGGCAAGCATGATTTCTTGAATCTGCATACGTTGGTCAACAGCTTCCATTGTATCTAGGACATATAGTTGAGCAAATTTTCTTTGCTCTCCTGGCTCTGGATGTAAATGCGAAGTACGATGGTAAATTTGTCCTTGTACTTTAAAGCAGTAAGAGCCATGTCCTAGCACATTAGCAGCTAATGATGCACCCAGAGATGCAAAGGATATGGCACATTTGTAGGATCTTATGTTTGTTTTGAAATGTTGGTAGTTGGGGAAAGCAGGCTCAGTCATAATGCTTTGTACAAGTCTTACCTTGCCTTTTTGACAGTGACTAACAAACTCGCCATCTCTGGGTCTTTCCTGTTTGAAATGATAAGCCCCACAAAACTGACAGACAATATACATATCACCACAATTATGAACCTCTACTGCTAAAGATTTAAGTAAAAGACAATTGTGAGAACATAAATCAATATGACTCTGTAAATCATCATTGGAAATGTTATCTGATTGTTCAGCAACAGGTTCAAAATGCCTTTGTTTTTTAGTTCCTTTCTTAGGGGTAAATTTTAGTTTGTCAGCTGATAGTCCGCAATTAACCCTCATCTCATAGTGGCTCTCACACTCTCACACTCCACCCTCTCAATTAACCAACAACACCCAGTCTTCTCCCTTCCGCAATACCACTGCCACTTTGAACTGCTTTGATCCGGCTACATAGGATGAAGTCTCCAAACTGCTATCACCCACTCGCCTCACTACCTGTCCTCAGAATCCTATTCCATCTCAGCTCATATCTCCCCTCTCTACCACACTAATCTCAGCTCTCACACATATTTTCAACCTCTCCCTTACTACTGGCATGTTTCCGTCTTCTCTAAAACATGCCATAGTTATACCCACCCTCAAAAAACCCTCATCTGACTCTGACGTTGAATCTAACTACTGCCCTAACTCTCTGCTTCCTCTGGAATCCAAACTGCTGGAGCTGCTCGTCTATAACCGCCTTACCAGCTTTATTTCCTCTAACTCCCTTCTTGACACCTTCCAATCCGGCTTTTGGCCCCAACACTCCCCTGAGACCGCTCTCACTAAAGTCACCAATAACCTGCTTACCGTCATGTCAAAAGGTCACTTCTCAATTCTTCTTCTTCTATATCTCTCTGCTGCCTTTGACACTGTTGACCATCCACTTCTACTCCATATCCTCTTCTCCCTCTGTATTCGAGACACTGCTCTCATGGTTCTCATCATACCTACAAAGTCGATCGTACAGCATCTCCTTCTCTGACACCTCTTCTTCTTCTCACACCCTGTCTGTTGGTGTACCCCAAGGATCTGTCCTTGGCCCCCTCCTCTTCTCCAGCTACACTTCTTCACTTGGTACCCTCATAAACTCTTTTGGGCTTCATTATCATCTCTATGCAGATGACACCCAAATCTACCTCTCCGCACCAGATCTATCCCCCTCTCTTCTAACACACGTCTCCAACTGCCTCTCTAGTATATCCTCTTGGATGTCCACCCACCATCTCAACCTGAACATGTCTAAAACTGAACTCCTAATCTTTCCTCCCTCTCCCACAGCGTCAAATCCTCACATCTCTCTCACTGTCAACAAAGACATCATCACCCCCTCCTCCCAAGCCCATTGTCTTGGAGTTCTACTGGACCCGCTCTGTCTTTCATCCCTCACATACAATCACTAACTAAATCTTGTCTTCTCCATCTAAAAAACATCTCCAGAATTCTTCACTTTCTTACACAAGACACAACTAAAATCTTTATACACTCTTTCATCATCTCTCGACTAGACTACTGCAACTCGCTTCTTGTTGACCTACCTACCACCCTACTGTCTCCACTTCAATCCATTATGAATGCCTCTGCTAGACTCATCTTCCATACACAACGTCCAGTGTTGGCATCACCTCTCTGTCAATCACTCCACTGGCTTCCCTTAGCCTCAAGAATAACATTTAAAATCATGACCCTAATTTACAAAGCCCTCAATAATATTGCTCCCCCTTACATCTCTGCTCTCATCTCCAAATACTCCCCCACCCACCCTCGTTCTGCTAATGACCTTCTTCTTTCTGCAACTCTTGTCACCTCCTCTCACTCCCGCCTCCAAGACTTTTATTGTGCTGCCCCTAGTCTCTGGAACTCCTTGCCTCGCTCCACCAGATTATCATCTTGCCTCAAAACATTTACAACCTCACTTAAAAAGCGTATCACCTTCCATCCTAACACACTTATCACCTCTCTCTCCCTCTTTTACCACTCACTATACCTTAGATTGTAAGCCTGTGAGTTTCTATCCTAAGTACTTTGGGAATTCACCATGGACATTGGATTCCGAGCTCAAAGACACAGCCGTCCTTCCTTTGCTATGTGTTAATCTGTGTTTATCATTGTCTGAACCTAATTTATGTACAACGCTACGGAATATGTTGGCGCTTTATAAATAAACTATAATAATAATAGTCTTTTGCTTGCAATTCTTTTGCGTTCTTTTTGTCGTCGAATTTCCTTCTGCTCCGGCGTCTGCTGCTTTGCCCATGTTTTTTGTCATTCTCCAGTTTGCCGTTTTATCTTTTCCTGTTTCTTGTCAGTATCTGCCATATTAATCTGTAAATAAAAATAATCTATTATTATTTTTGTTACTGATTTTAATGTGTTTTGTTAGTGCTTCGTTTTTTTTTTAGTACTATCCTGTTTTGTGTGCAGCACTGTTGTCATTACAGATTTAGGTTCTGGGTTTAGGCTTATAGGTTATTGTAGAGAAAAGTGGATTTATATTCTAAACTTTGTATGTCTTACTAATATTTGTTGTACTATTCTTTTTTCTGGAGGCTACTTTTGAGATTATAGATTTAGTTTATGGTTGTGGCTTTTTGGCCATGGCACACAAAATAGAATATTTCCGCAATTCATGACTCCAGACAAAGCAGATATTAATACCTTTTTAGATAACATTCAGCTCCCCAGAATATCAGATCAAGAAACAATTAACCTAAACAGGGAAATTTCATGTGAGGAAATAATTAATGTGATAAATAGTGGCAAATCAAATAAGGCCCCAGGTATTGATGGCTATGACCATATGTTCTATAAAGTAGTAGAGTCTGAACTTCAAATACACCTATGTAGTTTATTGAATGAGATTAAACAAACAGGCAATATCCCGTTGGAGATGTCTGAGACTAAAATTGTTAATATATTGAAAGAAGGAAAAAACCCTTTGGAATGTAGCAGCTATAGACCAATATCACTAATAAATATAGACATCAAAATATATTCTAAAATCTTAGCAAATAGATTAAAGACCATAATAGCTAATTTAATTCACCCGGATCAAACGGGATTTGTCCCAGGCAGAAAGACGTTGGATAATTCAAGACGACTCCTAAATATCATCTCCTATGTTAAAGATAAAGATATTCCTGTTATGATATTATCATTAGACGCGGAGAAAGCCTTCGATAGAGTTAACTGGGAATACTTATTAAGTGTATTAAAGAAATTTGGACTTGGAGAATTTGCCTCAAAATCAGTCAAAGCATTATATAGGAATTCATTCGCACGAGTCGAGAATACTGATTTTGAATCATAGCAATTTAAAATAGGAAATGGCACCTTCCAGGGTTGCCCTTTATCACCGCTGTTGTTTGTACTATTTATGGAACCACTAGCAATTTATATAAGAGAATGTAAAGAAATTAAAGGAGTCTGTATTGGCAAGGAAGAATTTAAATATATGGCATTTGCCGATGGTATTGTTATAACGATATCAAATCAAGGGCAGGATTGTCAAAAACTTCAAGAAATACTAGATAAGTTTGGTAGAATCTCTTTCTTTAAAATCAATCAATTAAAATCAGACACCTTAACGAGAGGTATAACCTTTGAACAAAAAAACAAGTTGGAGAAAGATTATAGTTAAAATTGGAAATCTAAATATATAACCCATTTGGGTATTAAATTCTCCTGGGCTGCGGATAAAATCCTCAAAGATAATATCAATGAGGCAATGAAAAAGATTAGACCAACACTGTCCGATTGGAGACAACTTAATTTGTCTTGGTCCGCCAGAATTGCTGCACTAAATATGACTATAATTCCAAAAATTGCCTACTACATGAGATCTAGCTGATGTCCTGGCTAATAATTTCTTAAAATCTATCCAGGACCAATCGGATACATTTCTGTATGAGGGAAGAAAACCAAGAATTAGGAAAAGTATAACATATAATAAATTAATTAATGGTGGCCTAAATGTACACCGAATTACATCAAAAGATTATCATAGCCCAACTAATAAGTTGGAATACTACCCTCGACAAACCAAGATGGTTAATCCTAGAAGATTCCTTAGTTAAGGATTACTCCATTCAAACTCTACTGTGGTTTCCTAAGTATAAGAAAACCTTGTTTAGTAAATTACCAAAAAATATCAATGCTATTATAAAATTTTGGTATACTTATAAAGAGAAAACTAAATTGATTAGATACCCCTCTGTGGCAGCTCTGTTAGAGTCTTTAAAATCACCGGCTTTATGTCCAACAATTAAAATGTTAATAGATCAGGGTTTAACCTGTATCTTTGAAATATACTATAAAGGTAATCTCCTTACTTTACAGGAATTACAACAGAAATTAGAATTTAAAAAAATTACTTGGATAAACAATGAAAGCCTTAAGAAAAATCTGATGGATAGAGGCTATAGAATTGCACGGATGCACCCCCCAACCAAAATGGAAGAAGTTATTATAAAAAAAAAATTGACACATGTCATCTCAAAGTGCGGAAGAATTATCAACGACTCTATTTCATTCCCTAATAGTATAGGTATTAAAGGTTGGGAGTTGGATCTCACAATTAATTTAGACGATGTAAGTTGGAGGAAAATGTTATCAACTACAAAGAAATCTGCGGTTAATATAGCATATACAGAATTAAAAAAAATAATAATTAATAGATGGTATATAATCCCGGCAAAAATTTCTAAATTTGATATAAAGGGCGAAGATGCTCACACTGGCAGTTGTTGGAAATTTTGTGAACTAAGAGGCTCTGAACTTCATATATGGTTGGGCTGTCATAAAGTACATAGTTTATGGTGAGATATTGGCCAGATGATATTTAAGGTCTCCCCAATTGGCCATTTTGCATATGCATATGGAAGATTTGCTCCCAGCATATAGATACTTGACATGCCATATTCTGCTGGTTGCAAAATGGCTCATTGTGAGATATTGGAAGCAATCCAAGGGACCAACAATGAGTAAATTGTGCAACACTATAAATATAAATAAGGAGTTGATGCACAATAGTTAACGATTTGCACTCCAGAGTTTCATATGCCGTATTAATTGGCAGAAATGGGACAGATACTGGGAATCTGCCAAATGATCTTAAATCTTGTCTTCCTGTAATAGATCGAAATCATAAGGAGACCTCTGTTATACCATTTAGCACCGCTTTATTTTGTATATAGATTAACATAATCTGAGTCAATACCTAATTATCTCTTTTTGACCCAGAAACGTAATCTCTAATATAAAATTTTTGGTAGTAGACTAATATATTTTTTTTCAATAAGTTAAAATGGGGTCATTTAAATATGACCCATCTCTATGCATAATTTAAACTACATTTTTCCTTCGTAGTTAAAAGGATATTATGAAATGATCCTCCCTCCTGAGGTTCTGCTGATTTAGTAAGTTTCATTCTATACGTCGAAGATGATTGTATATTTGTAAATGTACAGTATATCGGAATGGCCCGCCTTGTTCTTCCTTTTTTTTACTCTTTCTCCTTTTTTCTTCATGTTATGTATGTGTATGTGCTGTATGAAATTTCTTCGAATAAAATATATTTTAAAAAATAAATAAAAAAAATAGAAAATTTGAGTACATGCTCTAAGTATTACTAATATTTGTTGTATTTTCCTGTCTTATGTAGACGATTGTTGTCATTAGAGGATTAGGTTCTGGGTTTAGGTTTATAGGGTGGGGCACAGAAAACAGGCTTTATTCTTAAATTTTGTATGTGTTAGCAATATTTGTTGTAGTATCCTATTTTCTCTACAGGTTTAGGTTGTGGGTTTAACCTTATAGGTTAGTTTTTTACTTGTTATACTATACCTGGGTTGAAGTATTAGTTGTGTATTAATGACAGTGGGTCCCCTGCTGCCAATCTTCCTGCGACAGTCTTCAGGCAGTGTCTATTGAAAAAGAGAAATGTTATTTTACTGTATTTTTTGTTTTTTAACCACAGCATCTTCTTCTTCATCTTTTTGTGAATCCAATGTATTAGCAGTTTTTCTTTCTTTGTTGTGTATAAAATTGTGCAGATTTCAGTGTGTGTGAAACCGTGCAGTGCTACAAATTATTTGGTACTATCCTATTTTGTGTACACCACTGTTGTAATTAGAGTTTTCAATTCTTGGTTTAGTCTTATAGTTTAGGGCACAGAAAACAGGATTTATTTTAGAATTTTGTATATGTTATCAATATTTGTTATACTATCCTGTTTTGTGTCCACCACTTTTGGGATGATAGATTTAGGTTATGGGTTAGGCATAGAGGTTGGTGCAGCCAAAACATGATTCATTTTTCTATTTTATAGGTGTTAACAATATTTGTTGAAGTATCGTGTTTTGTGTGCACCATCATTGGTAGTAGGGGCTTATGTTTATTTTTTTCATTTTGACATTGGCGCACAGCAAACAGGATAGGTATTTTTTTTTAATTTTACTTGTTATACTATACCTTGGTTGAAGTATTAGTTGTGTATAAATGACAGAGGGTCCCCTGCTGCTAATCTTCCTGCGACAGTCTTCAGGCAGTGTCTGCTGAAAAAGAGACAGATACATTTTTTTGTATTAGTATTTTTTTAATAACAGCATCTTTTTTTTATTTTTTATCCAATGTATTTTAGTATAATAGCTGTGGTTCTTTCTTTTTTGTGTCTAAAATTGTGCAGATTTCACAGTGGGTGTGAAACGGTGCAGCGCTGCAAATTATTTTGTACTATCCTGTTTTGTGTAGACCAATGTTGTGATTTGAGTTTTCGGTTCTGGGTTTAGGCTTATAGTTTAGGGCACAGAAAACAGGATTTATTCTTAAATCGCTTTGCGAGGGTCCGCATTTGCGGCCTAAAAGTCGTAGGGGGTCTTAGGGCTCATCTCCACCAGCGCAAGGAGCGCCTTTGGTGCTCCTTGCCAGCAACTGCGGCCCACTCGCTATGCGAGCCCGCAAGCGTTATTAACAACTGCATGCTGACAACTATATATGTGATATTAAATCATTAAAGGGACATGCCCACATATTCTCTCTTGAATTTAAAAGAGAAACATTTAAACATTATGAAAAAACATTAAGGTTTGGAAATGTTTACATGCTGCAAAGGTTCAACTCACTCAGTGTCCCTCCCCAAGACCCCTTCCCATGGCAGCTCCACTCCCCAAGAACCCTTCCCATAGCTGCATCACTCACCAAGAACCCTTCCCATGGCAGTTCCACTCTACAAGACCCCTTGCCATTTCTGATTCACTCACCAAGACCCCTTCCCATGGCAGCTCCACTCCCCAATACCCCTTCCCATTGCAGCTCCACTCCCCAAGACCTCTTCCCATAGCTGCTTCACTTACCAAGACCCCTTCCCATGGCAGCTCCACCCCCCAAGACCCCTTCCCATGGCAGCTCCACCTCCCAAGACCCCTTCCCATGGCAGCTCCACTCCCCAAGTCCCCTTCCTAAGGCAGCTCCACTACCCTCCCCAAGACCACCTTCCCATAGCTACTTTACTCACTGTCCCCATGGTTGCTTCCCTCCCTAAGACCCCAGCCCATGGCAGCTTCACTTCACATGGCTATTTCCATGGCTTATCCACTCCCCAAGACCCCTTCCCATAACTGTTACCCTCCCCAAGACCCTTCACATAGCTGCTTCCCTACCAAGACACCTGCCCATAACTACTTCACTTACCAAGAGCCCTTCCCATATATGCTTTCCTCCCTAATACCCCTTTCCATGATAGCTCCACTCCCCAATACTCTGGCCCATGGCAGCTTCACTCCCCAAGACCTTTTCTCATAAGGTTCCCCTCACCTAGACCCATTTACATAGCTGCTTCTCTACCCAAGACCCCTTCCCATAACTGCTTCCCAAGACTCCTTCCCATAAAAGCTTGCCTCCCCAAGATCCCTTCCATAGCTATCTATCTATCTATCTATCTATCTATCTATCTATCTATCTATCTATCTATCTATCTATCTATCTATCTTCTCTCTCTCTCTCTCTCTCTCTCTCTCTCTCTCTATCTATCTATCTATCTATCTATTTATCCCTCTATCTATCTATCTATCTATCTATCTATCTATCTATCTATCTATCTATCTATCTATCTATCTATCTTCTCTCTCTCTCTATCTATTTATCCCTCTATCTATCCCTCTATCTATCTCTCTCTATCTGTGTCTATCTCTATCTATCTATCTATTTATCTTTCTACGGTATTTATTATGCTTTATTTATAACGCACCAACATCTATCTATATATAGTGATACTTGTCTGCCAATGAAATATAC
Source organism: Discoglossus pictus (assembly GCA_027410445.1). Taxonomy (NCBI): domain Eukaryota; kingdom Metazoa; phylum Chordata; class Amphibia; order Anura; family Alytidae; genus Discoglossus; species Discoglossus pictus. The sequence continues at coordinate 5,742,525 of CM050167.1, forward strand.
GGACATACTTGTTAGTTTCAATTAAATTCAAACAGGTTTTAATTAATATTTTTCTTGCAAAAAACTATTTTGGTAATATTTAAAGCTGTTCTTTTAAATGCATGTCCCTTTAAGTAGAATTCTATGGGATTTTCTAACAGGTGGTTTGTGATATGAAAATGCCTAATAACAAAAGAGACTGCTATATAATATATACAAAATTATATAAAAAAATATATAACATAAAATAGCATCAATTATATATAAAATCTATATAATATAAAGTATAATAAATTATATATAAAATACATATATAACAATATATAATAAATTAGATATAATATATATATAACATAAAATATAATAAATTATATATAAAAAAAGCTAGTTTATCGAGCAGCTTTCATTCTTCTGCCTGAGGTACTTGCAATGTCTAGAAATTTCTGCTTTATCTCTTGTTTTTTGTGTTCCTTTAAGACATTGTCCTTATTCTTATTTCATATAAGTACCACTGGAAATGGTTAATTTTAGTAAATCTCAGCAGACCCCAATAAAAGCCCCAGCTGCAGTCGGGCCCCCGTATTGTATGTTGCACCTGTTGGTATAATTGGTCCATGCGATGCTCCCATTGTAACGCCTCTTATCCCGTTGCTAGGATACGCCTTTGAAGCTCCCATTGAAGAAATGCTCTGTGGTGGGAAATAGCGGGATCCTGAAGAACAGTGGCTGCGGGAAACAGATAGATCAAGCTGACTTTATTTTGAGGTAAGTTCTGCGCCCCCCTCCATGTGTAATAGAAACTCATGGGATTAGGCATCTGCAAATGATTGGAGTGGGATTGGCCATTTGCAGTTGATTGGAGTGGGATTGGCCATTTGCAATCAATTGGTGTGTGATTGGCAATGTACAATCGATTGGTGTGGGATTGGCCATGTGCAGTTGATTGAAGTGGGATTGGCCATTTGCAATCAATTGGTGTGGGATTGGCCATGTACAGTTGATTGGTGTGGGATTGGCCATGTGCAGTTGATTGGAGTGGGATTGGCCATCTGCAATCAATTGGTGTGGGATTAGCCATGTGCAATCGATTGGTGTGTCATTGGCCATCTGCAATTAATTGATGTGGGTTTAGCCATCTGGAATCCATTGGCATGGGATTTGCCTTGTGCAATAGATAGGCATGGGATTGGCCTTTTGTAATTGATTGAAGTAGTATTGGCCATGTGCAATTGATTGGAGAGGGATTTGCCATCTGCAGTTGATTAGCGTGGATTGGCCACCTCAAAATGATTGGCATGGGATAGGCCATCTGCAATTGATTGGCTTGGGATTGGCCACGTGCCATTGATTGGCTAGGGGTTGGCCATGTGCCATTGATTGGCTTGGGGTTGGCCATCTGCAATGGATCACCTAATGGGAGTTTGCAGTCTTATACTTACATATGAAGAACTAGACCTGATAGTAAGCAAAACAATTAAATACAGCTTTTAGCCCTTTCAATGCATTGACAGTGCATTCTCAGAGGGGAGGGAGAGGCCTTTTATACTAAAATGTTCATCAATCTTCAGAAAATGGAGTTGATACTGCAGAATCCCTCCCTGCATTAATTTTATTTGTATCACGCCAACATATTTTGTAGCGCTGTACAGGGGATAAGAACAAGAGAAATACAACATTTGCAGACAATGAGGGTCCTGTTTTGACTTTAGAATCTTTGCAGGAAGTGTTTTTTCCAAAGCACCCTACAAGACTGGAAACTCGCTACTTACAATCTAAGGGGTATGAAAGGGGCAGAGACCTGGGGAGGAGTAACAGATAAGGAATAGCAAGGGTCAGGAAGAAAGTGAAAGTTATGACAGAGGAGAGAGAGACTGGAGAGAAAAGAGAGAGAAATAGAAGAGAGAGAGAGTGGAAAGAAAAGAGAGGGAAAGAGAAGAGAGAGCACCTAGAGAAGACGGTATAAAGAAAGACAACAAACTGAGCAATGAGAGAATTAGAGAGAATGGTGATGAGAGAGTGATCAGAGAGCAAAGAGATTGTGTAAATCTGTGGTTCCCAACAGGACAGGTGCCGGCCCCTTAGAGGTGACCGTCGGACCACTGACCAACAGGGCAGAGAGCGCCTGGGTTAGAGCACAGAGAGAGAGAACCTAATCAGGAGATAAATGAGAGACTGTTGAGAGAGTCTGAGACAGAAGGAGAAGGAAATGAGAGAGCAGAGTAGGGAGATGCCACTCAGCAGAGAGAGAGAGAGAGTGCAGGCTGAGACGTCTGAGAGAGAAAGAGAGGGAGAAGATGCTCATACAGCAGAGAGAGTGCGAGCATGTGCAAACCGAGAGAGGAAATGTTATTATTATTATTGAATCATTAGTATGTATGTGTGTATATATATATAGTGTCTCCTGGATATAACACACGTCTCTCCTCCAGGTGTAACCTGCCTCCTCTGTCCAAAGAATACTTCAGAGATGTGGGAACTAAAACCCAACTTGTCACGGCCAATCCCTCCATCATCGATAAAAGGTAAATATCTTCATGTTTTTTTCACTATGTGAGCGGTTGTTACAGTTTCTTGGTCGTGGAGGTAAATGATCTTGAGATTTAGGAGGATTTAGGGGGATTTTTTGATCTGTTGGGGGATTCAGGTAATATTTTAGCAAAATGCCACCTTCCCCCTCCCTCCCATAGGCCCAGTAGAGGCAGCTTGTGAGTATACTTACTTGCCCTGCTCTGTAATCGCCCCTTTGTGCCTTGAAAAGGAAGTATGACTGTCATGGCAGCTTCCAGACACTAGCAGGTTTCCCAACCTCCAATAATCCTTTGTAATAACATCATTGTGAATTTGTGCATTGTAAAGGACATGAAAAATAGTGATGTTAAATTCATAAATATGACACAAAAAGATGATATGTTTCAAGGCTCATTTGCATTAACTACCCAGAATCCTTAGTTACAGTGGAAATACTGTTTACTGCAAAGTTATGTGGGAAAACAGGTATTGGGTGCTTGAGACACATAAGTGTCCTGAGAATGTCTAGAGATACAGTCGAGGGTCCTTCAATCACTTTTCTACCCACCTATTAAATGATTCATCTTAAAATTAGTTTTTTTTTAAACTCAAATGTTTTATGCAGGAGATCCACATCCACTTTTATAAATAATAATATTCACAGAGATATCCTGTCAACCAGACATAATCCTCATCCTTATCAGGCCCCACTAAATGGAGCTAGATACAGTGGATATAAAAAGTCTACACACCCCTGTTAAAATGTCAGGTTTTTGTGCTGTAAAAAAATGAGACAAAGATAAATAATTTCAGTACTTTTTCCACCTTTAATGTGACCTATAAACTGTTCAACTCAATTGAAAAACAAACTGAAATCTTTTAGGTAGAGGGAATAAAAGAATATAAAAATAAAATAATATGGTTGCATAAGTCTGCACACCCTTAAACTAATACTTTGTTGAAGCCCCTTGTGATTTTATTACAGCACTCAGTCTTTTTGGGTACGAGTCTATCAGCATGGCACATTTTGACTTGGCAAGATTTGCCCACTCTTCTTTGCAAAAACACTCCAAATCTGTCAGATTGCGAGGGCATCTCCTGGGCACAGCCCTCTTCAGATCACAATCGGATTCAGGTCTGGGCTCTGGCTGGGCCATTCCAAAACTTTAATCTTCTTCTGGTGAAGCCATTCCTTTGTTGATTTGGATGTATGCTTTGGGTCGTTGTCATGCTGAAAGATGAAGTTCCTCTTCATGTTCAGCTTTCTAGCAGAAGCCTGAAGGTTTTATGCCAATATTGACTGGTATTTGGAACTGTTCATAATTCCCTCTATCTTAACTAAGGCCCCAGTCCCAGCTAAAGAAAAACAGCCCCAAAGCATGATGCTGCCACCACCATGCTTCGCTGTGGGTATGGTGTTCTTTTGGTGATGTGCAGTGTTGTTTTTACGCCAAACATATCTTTTGGAATTATGGCCAGAAAGTTCAACCTTGGTTTCATCAGACCATAACACCTTTTCCCACATGCTTTTGGGAGACTTCAGATGTGTTTTTGCAAAATGTAGCCTGGCTTGGATGTTTTTCTTCGTAAGAAAAGGCTTTCGTCTTGCCACTCTACCCCATAGCCCAGACATATGAAGAATACGGGAGATTGTTGTCACATGTACCACACAGCCAGTACTTGCAAGATATTCCTACAGCTCCTTTAATGTTGCTGTATTCCTCTTGGTAGCCTCCCAGACCAGTTTTCTTCTCGTCTTTTCATCAATTTTGGAGGGAGCTCCAGTTCTTGGTAATGTCACTGTTGTGCCATATTTTCTCCACTTGATGATGACTGTCTTCACTGTGTTCCATGGTATATCTAATGCCTTGGAAATTATTTTGTACCCTTCTCCTGACTGATACCTTTTAACAATGAGATCCCTCTGATACTTTAAAAGCTCTCTGTGGACCATGGCTTTTGCTGTGGGATGTGACTAAGAAAATTTCAGGAAAGACTAACTAGAGCAGATGAACTTTATTTGGGGTTATTCAGAGGCACTTTAAATGATGGCAGGTGTATGCTGACTCCTATTTAACATGATTTGGAATGTGATTGCTTAATTCTGAACGCAGCTACATCCCCAGTTATAAGAGGGTGTGCAGACTTATGCAACCACATTGAGTTGTATTTTTTTTTACAGCACAGAAACCTGACATTTTAACAGGGTGTGTGGACTTTTTATATCCACTGTATATATATATACAATCGCTATGTATCATGGGTGTGTTACTTTATCATTCACACAGTGGGTTATGTCTGTTTGTTCATCTTCTTGGCCAGTTGGGCTCAGCCATTTCTCCATATCTCTAAGTACAAAGTGCAGACACAAGACATACTGAGTTTGTGAGATGTTTAGCAGAATAAATACTTATTAAAGTAGATTTCTCTGCTAAAGACACGTTTACATTTATTGTATTGTGCATTCAAGAGTGGGAGGGGTGAGGGGGATTTGTTTATTAATTGGTGGGCGCAGTAGAGGACGTTTGCAAGTATTCCCACAATCTTTGCTTGTCCTGCTCTGTAACCGACCTCTCGTGCCTCGAAAAGGAAATATGACTATCCTGGCAACTTAAATTCACCATAGGGTCTCATAAAACGAAGATTTTCTCCAAACAACCTTTTATGCCCATGACTTATAGAGCATATATATATATATGATAATTTGTTGCAAACTTCACAAACACATGAGGTTTTTCCTAATCTGCCATAATCCTTCAAATGAAGTCTCAAAGCTGAAAACAGCCTTGCTTCATTTTGAAGCTCAAGTTATTTATGAGCTCCAGTTTAGTCAGGAACGAAGCAAATAATCTGTGTAAGGTCTTTGGCAGGAGACCCCCTCCCCAATTGTGCTGCTTCTAACAATGATAACGTCTGGGACATTAATACTCGAGGACCAAATGCCAGTAATATCTACCAATTGCCTCATTTATAAAAATCTTTGTGAGATCTCATTCCAACAAACTCAATGTCTTGAGGCTTACCCCTCTCAGAAAAGACCACTATAGTTCCTTATGTCCTCTGAAGGATTAGATATGATAATGGTTACAATGATTTCAGAAGGTGCCACTAATATATTACCTAAGTGTTCATGGCATCACAATCAGAAAGACAAAAGTGGGCTTCATGTGAGAGTAACAAAGAGGAAAGCCCCTCTAACCATGAGGAACATCAGGTCTCATCTGTCATTTGCCACGTGGATGGTCCCCAAACCTTACGGGAGATTGTTCTACAGACAGATGAGTCAAAGTCAAACCTTTTGTAGAATGGGATCTCATTGTGAAGTAAAGCAAGCACTGGGTTCCATGGTAAATCATCATACATGGGGGAGGTAGTTTGATGGCGAGGGGATGGTTCTCTGACTCTGGATCTGGACAACTTACCATCATTAGAACCATGAATACTGTATCAGAACATTTTTATGGCCAATGTCGGGTTATCCTTAGCTGAAGCTAAACAGTAATTGGGTCTTGGAGCAAGACAATGATTCAGAACATAAAAGCAAGTCCACATCAGCATGGCTAAACACAAGTCAAGCTCGGACTTTAACCCAATAAAAATAGCGAGGCAGTACCTGGAGCAGGTCACTCTCGAACACCTATGAATATTTCTGTTATGTTATATCAGGATCAGTAGCCTAAAACGCTTCCAAAATAAAGACACTGAATTATAAGAAGCCTTGGCGCTCATTGCAGCTAAACGTGGCACACGCAGTTATTAAGATAAAGGGGCAATTCCTTTTTCTTACAGCGGTTGGGGTGTTAGACAGCTTTTATGAATAATTAAATTAAATAAGAAAATGTGTTATTCACTCATATTCCCTTCATCTAATATTAGATTTTGTAAGAAGAAAACATTCAGTTTGTGTGAAGTTCCCAGTCTCCTCTGCGTTTGTGTCTGTGTTTTACTAACATTTTAGCCAGAGATACAAAATAGCAAACCAAAATAAATAAAAGAAAATAATATCCATAGTTTCCACTGAAGCACGACCTTAACTGATTAGCAGTCTCCTCTCATCCAGCTAAACTTGGGTGGAGCAAAACAAACATTACAATAGTTTGTAAGAACACTGTCCTGTATATTATTCAGATTTCCAGGTCTCCACTCTGCTCCAAGCAGTCACAATCTGCAGGCTGCTGTCTTACTGTGTGGGTCTGTCTCCACCTCAGCCCCACCCATACTTCAAATCAGGTCTACCCAGGTGCAGTTAATTAACTGAGCAGAAAAGTTAACCCCTGCAGTCCTCCTGAGGAAACAGATCTTTACAGGGTCTGTGACTCACAAATACACCTTGACTGTCACATCTTATTTATAGGTAAAGTCTCCATGTCTTGGCCATATTTTTAGGTTTTATTTTGGGGTTATATTAATCTCAGGAATCAGTGAGTTCATACATATCAGGCCACCCACATGGACTAGAACATTTCCTTCATTCATTTTTATTACTTTGTGTTTTGTGGCTTTGCGAGTCCAATGGCATATCGGATGCCCAAACCTAATTGATTTACATACAACATCCATCTTATACTACTGTCTCATTTTCTATTGGCTGTTTCTAAATGGGCGGTTACGGCCTTGCTTAATTGATCATGTTTCTGCTCTGAATTGCTACGTACTAGTGCATGGTTTACGGTTTCAGCTTTCGGCCCGTAACTTGCGGGCTTGTTCAACTGAATAGAAGCGGCATTGTGTCAGAGTTTAAGCCCGCAGCCATACTGCCTGTATACAGTGAGATGCGGGCTTCTAATTGAATCAGGCTCCTAGTGTTACATAGTAATAGTTATATAGTTACATAGTAACTGAGGTTGAAAATACTTTTAGTCCAAATTTAACCTTTTTAAATCTGTTATGATCTTTGTAATATGTGGATTAATTGATAATTAATTGATATTTCTATTGATCTTTTTATGTGGCTTTAATGCTTATACTATCATTTATTTTTATGGAAAAACTTTGGTAATAAGTGACCTCTAATCAGCTCATATTGTAGTGCACAGAGCCTGGGCTTAGTCTTAGGCTCAGGCCTATCCTCCACCTCTCCAGACATCTCTGAGGAGCTTAACTTTGTTTTTTTATGTTATCTCTTGAACAACTCAAGGTCATCAATGAATTAAAAACAACGTATTGTGAATTTAATTAATAGTGAGAGACTATAATGAGGCCGGATAGCGGCGCCTGCCCCATTGCGGCTCTTACTAGTGTCTGTTTTGTGCAGATAGCAATGAGCCCGTGGGAGGGATTAGTCTGGAGCTTCCAACGCCATGTCTGTCACCCGTAGAGCCCTCACTGTCAGCAGCTAATGAACATTGTACACCGGGGACAGAGACAGCGTTTTCTACTCATTACGGCTAAAATAATCCAACTATAATTATATTTTATATCACTCGTCTCTTAATTCGTAGATGAAAATTACAAAGTCCAATGTAAGTTTTCTGTATGAAAAAGCATTTAAATAATATTCAATTGACAAAATACTATATTTTTTAATCATGCCATATTTAAAATGGTCCTTTATGAATGTCTTTTATTGTCTACCTTTCTAGTCCTGAGTTACATTATTCCAAGTTGGAGTTGTATTAGTGACTCTTTGGGAGATGTTTCTTGGCATTGTGAGTGTTCTTGAAGTAAAGTGATATTTCTAATTTATCAGCTTCAAAGTGAAGTTATCTGGGTGCCCAGCATCTTTGACTTATCTCCCATTATCTCACTTGTCCCCAGTTCAGCTTTTGTGGTAGTATCTGGTTCTATGTCCTCTCTTTGTATCAGGCATTCAGTCCTTGCAGGCACTTTGTCCTGTATTGTTGGGTGGGTCTCAACATCCAGACCTTGGACAGGTGCAGGTTGCTCAGACTTTACCTGTCTGTCCCTAGGTACTAAGAGGGTTGAGGAGAGCACAGCCAATAGTCATAGTTATGGATAGATTACTGATGGATTTAGCTGTAGTTCATTAAAATCAGTTAAAAACTCAATGAAAGTTTAATGTGTCACGTGTCGCCCAGGTCAAAATATTCTGGATCTTGAAAGAGGTTTTCATGTAACGAGCCCCCGCCAGGTTAAGGTGGTTGGGAGCATGTCCAAGAATGTCTGATATAATGGCTGGGTACAATGGTTGCTTTAGTATGATTTATGGGTTTTAGAGCACTGGGCGGACTTCTCACTTGGGTCCAATCTCTACAGTAGGGATGGATTGCACTGTAATGATGAGGTAGCTTTTGTGCTAGGGGAAAGGATGGTAGAAAGGCTGGAGGAGTTTTTAAACTAGTAGGTTGGGTGAGGGACTAGATATAAGTAATGGGGTGGAAAGTGTAGAGGGTATAAGGGATGAATTAACAACTCATAGGGGAGGAGATGGGGGGAGGGGTAGTATAGTCAATAGGGAGGTAGTACTAAGTAATTCAAGTACAGTGGCAGGCACTTCAGAACTACAGACTCATAACATAAGGTGTATGCTCGCTAATGCCAGAAGCTTGCCACGAAAAATGGGAGAGTTAGAATTATTAGCAATTAATGACAAATGGGATTTAATAGGCATTACCGAAACGTGGTGGGATGAATCTCATGACTGGACTGTTAATCTGGATGGTTATAACCTATTTAGGAAAGATAGAGGCAATGGTAAACGAGGAGGAGGGATTTGTCTGTATGTTAAGCCTGAATTTAAGCCTATAGTCAGAGAAGATATTTATGGTGGACCTAGTGATAAAGCTGAATGCTTGTGGGTAGAGTTAAATAGCAGAGCAGCAAATTCCAAAAGAATATTAGTAGTAGTATGCTCTAAACCCCCAAAAGTGAGGGAATGCAATTATTGTTACAGATTGGAAATGCAGCTAAGCACGGGAAAGTTCTAATAATTTTATTAATTACCCTGAAATAAACTGGATAAATGAGACCAGCAGCTCATCTAAGGGGAGCAGGTTCTTGAGTACACTCAGGGATCATTATCTGGCCCAGGTTATACAGGAGCCTACTAGAAATTACACCATCTAAGATTTACTCATCACAAATAATATTGATATGGTATCAAATGTTGGAATAGGGCAACCTTTGATAAACAACACAGTCTCATTTGAGATTGAAGTAAAAAAACTACATTTTAAGGGGCCAACGAGAACTCTTAATTTTAAAAGGGAAGATTTTAACGGTCTAAGGGCAGCGATACAAAGTATAGACTGGGACAGAGGCATGATGGGTAAAAATACTGACCATAAATGGACAATATTTAAATCCTTACTAAATATACATACACATCGGCATATACCGTGTGGGAATAAAAGTAAAAGGAGTAAATCACATCCAATGTGGCTTAACAATAATTTAAAGATCAAGATATGGAGTAAAAAACAGGCATTTATATTATACAAACAAGAGGGGACAGAGACTGCTTTACAGGAATACAAGGAAATCACCAAGGAAGGAAAAGCGCGATTAGACTGGCTAAAATAGAAAATGAAACATTAGTTGCAAAAGAGAGTAAGACTAACCCTAAAATATTTATATAGTATATCAATGGGAAGAAGGCGAGGAAGGAAGCTATAGGAACATTACAATGTCACACAGGCCATCTGATAATTAGTGACCAGGAAAAGGCAGATGAGCTAAATAGGTTCTTTTCTTCGGTATACACAAGGGAGGTACCAGTGGTTGGGACATGGCAACATAATGGGGCTACACTACCTTTGCCAAATAATTGGTTAACACAATAAGAAATCCAAAAGAGGTTGGAAAAAATACATGTCAATAAAGCCCCGGGTCCTGATGTAATACATCCAAGGGTACTGAGGGAACTGGGTTCTGTAATAGCCAAACCATTATATTTAAAGATTCACTCAACACAGGGTCTCTACCAGATGACCGGAGAAAAGCTGATGTGATACCTATATTTAAGAAGGGAGCAAGAGCAAATCCGGGGAATTATAGACCAGTGAGCCTCACTTCTGTAGTGGGGAAGCTTTTAGAAGGGTTAATAAGGGATAATATACAAGAATATGTCTATTTGAACATGATTATAAGTAGGAGCCAACATGGATTTATGAGGGATAGGTCATGTCAAACAAATCTAATTAGTTTCTATGAGGAGGTTACTAGGAACCTGGATCAAGGCAACTCAGTGGATGTAGTCTTTTTGGATTTTGCAAAGGCTTTTGATACAGTGCCACATGGGAGACTATTGTGCAAACTAAGAGATACAGGAGTTGCAGTAAATATCTGCTCATGGATTGAGAGCTGGCTAAAAGAGAGGAAGCAAAGGGTTGTTGTAAATGGAACATACTCCAATTGGACTAATGTGGTAAGTAGGGTTCCTCAGGGTTCAGTATTAGGTCCTCTCCTTTTTAAATGTTTTATTAATGACTTAGAGGTGGGATTGGAGTGTGGGGTCTCCATTTCCGCTGATGACACAAAGTTGTGCAAGGTAATTAAATCAGATAGTGATGTGCTTTAATACGAATAAATGTAAAGTTATGCATCCGGGAAGGAAAAATAGCCATGCAATTTATAATCTTAATGGAGGAAATCTAGGGGTGTCAGATATTGAAAGGGATTTGGGAGTGTTTGTGGACAACCGCCTTTAGTTGTCTGAGCACCTTTGGCGCTCATTGCGAGCCTCTCCCCTCGTGTATTTTTGGTCATCTGAGCACCTTTGGCGCTCATTTCGAGCCTCTCCTCTGCTCTTCTTTTTAATATTTATCTTTATTTTATGATAATTAATTAATTAAGTAATAAATTAATATACTTTACCTGTTTGTAATTAATATATGCAGCAATCAATATCCTGAAGAGCTAACAATCTCTGTTGTTTTTCCTGCCGCATAGAATGTACATTTAGACTGTTGCTGACCTGAGGAGAAAGTGTCAGCAATATGTGCAGTGTAAACAGGCTGCGTGTGCGAGGCCAAACCGTTTGTTTAGTTGTCTAAAGCGGCATCTTAGATTGGTAATGCTATTAGTTTGCAGTTAGTGTTGTAAAATGGCGGCGAGTGTGTATGTGTTACGCGGCCCGCGAGCATTTTCCATCCTTCCTAATAGTGTATTTTGTACCTCGTTCGTTCCTGGGTAAAAGTCTTATGTGCCTGGCTGTCTATGACGCTCATCTCCACCATCTCAAGGAGCACCTTTGGCGCTCATTGCTGCAGGCTGGCAGCGCGAATCCGCAAGTGTTAGCAACAACTCGTATGCTCACAACTATATATGTGATATATATAAGAACACAAATGTCCTCTTTATTTCCATCGTCTGTACAGTGGGGGCTTCTATCGCTCTTTTGCCCACCATGAGCTAAATGATGTGGTTAATGACATTTTAATATTCTCTACAAAGAAACAACTTGTGTCTATGGCGAATGATTGAAGATGAAAGAAGAAAAGGAAAATATTTGTATTTTGTCTTCCCTTTTTCTTTCTTCTTGTTTTGTCAATAAATACTCTTTTGGTGAGTTTGGGGGTTATGGGTGATGAGTACAGAGCTTGGAAGTGAATAGATGGAGAGAATGGTCACAACCTTAAAGATGGAAGGTTACAAGACGCGTTTCTCCTGTATTCCAGTCAATTCAGTGTTTATTATCTTGTAATATTATTATCTCGTCCTTTTCTAAATTGGATTTATGATACTTCACAAGTCCTTGGATGATGCCAAGAAGTTCCTAGGTCTCACTGAAGATTACATGAAAAAATAGTATTTTTCTCTTAAATTAACTGAATGGATACATTTTTGATTAAAGATGAATTGTACGCCCACAATACTAATGCGCTCTACTAAATATTCATCCAACCACTATTGGGCAGAATAGACTGTATGTAACAGATTTAATACTTTAGATTTTTTAGCTGTTATTAGTGTCATTAAAAAAATAGATTGTTTTAACATACGATCTCGTGCTTAGAGAGTGTTCAAAGGAGGCATAACAACTTTATTGTAAGTTTTAGCCTACTTTGTAACTATTTTTAATAATATTCCATAGCAAAAGTATTCATTTTTGGTGACTTTTTTCAATAATAATTAGTGTGTTTATCATCCCATCTCTCTTTTTTGTTCCAGATTCCAAAAGTTGCTTTGGTCAAGAAAAGCCTTTGTGGACAGTGTAAAAGTCTACAACTCCAGCTACCTGTACATGCCCGCGTTCTCCGTCAAGGGTGGCACCGAGCCATCCCTCCGTGTTTATTACACCCTAGCAGACTTCAGTACAAACCAAACAGTGCTGTTTGCCAACCCCAACTTTCTGCGTAATGTGGGCAAATTCTGGAAGAACAAAGGTGTCCACTCCAAGCGTCTCTCCACCGGCCTCTTCCTGGTCAGTGCCGCTCTCGGTCTATGTGAGGAAGTTACTCTCTATGGCTTTTGGCCATTTCAAATAGACCTCAATGGAAAGTCCATTACCCACCACTACTACGACGATGTGATGCCGGTTGTTGGATACCACACCATGCCGGAAGAGTTCCTACAACTATGGTTTCTTCACAAAAGTGGAGTCCTAAAAGTACAGTTAGAACAATGCACAGAGGTCCCTCAGCACCCGAAACCTCTCTAAATATGGACAGACTTCCATTAGATGCCAAGATGACGAGGGGGTAAAGCACACATTACTGTGAGGCACCAGATATTACTGTATGAGAATTGGCAATGTCCATGCCATTGATCGATGAGGATACTTAACAATAGTGCCAAAACTTATTTGTTTTGTCTTCCTGGTTTTATTTTTCTTTGGCACATGTACAAACTTTTTGCGGACATTTTTGTAAATTTTAGTTGCAATGAAGAATCTCCAAAATTGAATGTAGTATCTTTTTTATAGCAATGAAGATGTTTTGTGTTACTTTATTGGAGAGCTCCATATTTTTTTAGTAAGTCTTATCATTTACAGTCTTTTGGAACCATTGAAAAGAGAGTAAAATACTCTGCATGAGATACGATTTTTATACAGAGGACACATTTTGCATAAAAAAAGGAGTACGGCACGAATGCGTTCTTGTTTTTGTTGTGCATAGCTGAACTGTACATTGTGTTACCCTTTTATATGTGAAGACGAGGGGGCTTTTGATTGAGTGGGCTACGTAGGCACCTTGTCATCACTGGATCTATAACTCAAGTGGGATGCAACCTACGTATGCAACCACCTGATTAATCAGCATCATGTTAAATGGACACCGTCACCCCACTGGACACTGTTATTTTGTAAGATCAACTAAAACTGGTTATACATTAAATAATCCATTTGATTCTAAACTAAATAATTCTTGAGATATACACAGTAGTCTCCATATTGCTTAGTATGCTATTATGTGACTCCAATTAGTATTCTGATTTGTGGTAGTGTGGAGGAGAGGCAGTAGCAGAGCTGGTGAATGGAGGGCCTCAAGCCAAAACAAATTGGGGACCCCCTTGCAACTTCCCTATACATCCTGTAGGGGGCAATAGACAGGAATATATGTAGATGGTCAGATCACCCCTATGGTGATCAGACGACCTTTCTATAAAGTAATTATCTGCCATTCTTATCAAAGAAATTAACAATTTTGGCAGTAGCAGACGGTCCCTAACCTGTTGTGGGACAAAGTGTTTTGCACCTGCTGCACCAACAGCAGTTCTGCTATTGTGGAGAGGACCTAATTATTATAAAACACAGAGGCAAATAAGACTTGCATATTTTGTCATAAATTAGCATATTAATTCAAAGACCAGAATGAATTAGTCTGAAAAAAATGGCCTGTACTATGTAAAATCAGTTTTTAATGGTCAGAGCCCAGCATGTTTTGGGGGCGGCAGTGACCCCCTTATTTTATTTCTCAGGTGTCAGTTTCTACCTGATTCACCTTGTCGCATGCACAATATCTATGTCTTGGAGGTGTAGTGCTGACTGTGACTGTGCACGCACTGACATCATTGTGTCTATTTCCTGCAATGTGCTACAAGGACAGCTGCATGCGGCTCGAATGATCCTGCACTGAGCAGCATGTTGGTGCAATACGGTGATATAAAGTGACTCCTCTCTGCAGTATCTGTGCTGGGGGTTACTCATCAGCAGACACCAGCCCGGATTATAAAAAGCTGGTTATTTATGTCAAATATAACTCCGCACAAAACGGTGCAGGAAAGGTGAGCACTTCATTACTTGAGTACTGCAGCATGTTTTTTTATCCCTGTATTTTTCCTTAATGCACCCAAAATTATTCATCATTGTACAGATGGAGGAAATTAGGCCAAATACCTCACTTTGGCAGGACAGTATTAATAAATGCTACAAATTGACACTAAGATTTGGTGAGAATATTTAATGGGATCATTATGTCATCAAAATGAAATGCTGCGTCTTACACTGGATATACTGTATATGCCGGTATGTATATACATGTGTATGTATGTGTGCATATATATTCACCATTCTATAAAGGAGAGAATGCTTTTTGAAGTTATAATTAAATTATTATTATTATTAACTTTTATTTGTAACGTGCCAGCATATTCCGTAGCGCTGTACAGGGGAAGAGAACAAAGAAACATACAATATCCCCAAACTGCAGAAGATTGATGGCATTGTTTTGAGCTTAAAACCTTTGCAGAAAGTGCTTTTTTTGTTCCAAAGCATCCTAAGCATCCTACTTATCTAAAGGAAATAGAAGAGGCAGAGACCTGTGGAAGAGAACAGATAAGGAAGAACAATAAAGGTCAGGAAGAAGTGAAAGTTTGCTTAGGTATCTGATAGAAGTCATTTGAGGTGAAAGACTCTAGTATGTAATATGTTAGCTGCCCCTAGTGGTCAGATAATATAATCTGCAAAAAGACAAAGCAGGGGTTTTCCATAAATTGAATCTAAATAGGGGCGGGTGGGTGAGGGGCAGGGAGGAAAGGAAGTGATCTTAGAATCTCACATAACCTTCCCAGAGGAGGGTTGTTTTCTGGTTTCAATTGGCACTAAAAAGAGTGGAACGTGGTGTAAGGGACTGGGAAAGATTGAAACAGAGATAGACCAGGAAGAGAGAGGAACAAGAGATAGAGCTACAGTAAAGAACATGTGAGAAAGAGGATATCTTGGTAAATAATGCAGGACATAAGGGTGGGGGTAGGGTGTGGGAGCAAAGCTACATACAGCAAACATTTGGAAATATTGCTATAAAAAATCTATCTCCCCAAATATACTAACAGGCATACATTAATAGTAATATTAATAATTATATAGGCTCCTGGGATGGGACAACTTTCATAGTCTTCTCCATACCTTCAGGTGTGTAGAAAGATCTCAGAATCTCACAGAACCTACAGGGGCTTACATTATTATTCACATAGCTGTATTTCCTATTAGCTTTACATGCCACAAGATGTATGTACAGCACTCGCCACCATCACTATACGTTTCCCACAAAGAGTGAAGTGATTCAGCACTATCTAAACATATATATATATGAATAAAATATGCATAAAATGCTCATTCTCTAATTATATACAATGTTTAATTTTGATTAAAATATAAGGTGAAATGTAACAATATATTTAACTCAGAGCTTGTATTATAAGACAGCAGATGACAAATGGTGAATATTAAACCATAGTAAGCATTTTATGCATTTTTAAAATTACTCTGTATTCATTTGCCCTGTCTCAATGGAATGATAACACTGCTCTTTTAAGTAAGGGGGAGGGAAATTCAGAGAAGGTTTTGAGGGCCTCAAATTAAAACAAAGTGTCTTGGTAAATGCTGCTAAGGAGCTGCCACAGAAGAGATGTATTTCAGTTCTACACAGCTAAGGTTATTGAATTGTGCCCATCGTGTCACATAATATGATACTAATTTCTTCCAAGTGTTATATTTAGCTCTGACCACCAGTATTTCCCTGGGTATATATTGAGTTACTAATCAAAGAAAATAACAGACCTATCTTCCACTGAAGCACAACCTTAACTGATAAGCTGCTTCCTCACTAACAAACTCTCATCCAGCTAAACCTGGGTGGAGCAAAACAGAGTCCAATAATTTGTAAAAAAAATCACTGTTCTGCAATCTCTTTAGATTTCTCCCTCCAGCTCAAACAGCCAAACAATCAGATCATTAGCAACCCCTCCCATACACCAGGAACAGTCTTAAATCTCTTTACAGTCTTAGATAACTCTGCAGAGTCTGTTGCTCACAATAGAACCTTGGAAACACTTTGTCACTATGTATATATATATATATATATATATATATATACTGTTGTTGTTCAGTTCTTCAGTCGTCTCAAACTCTCAGTGACCATGTGGACCGCAGCACACCAGGTACATCTGTCTGTGTTTCTGGTTGCGCTCAACCATATGGTTTTCTTGGCAAAGATACTGGAGTGGGTTGCCAGGTCCTTCTCCAGTGGACCGCAATTTATCTGACTCTCTGCTCCGACCTGACCATCTTGGGTGACCCTACATGGTATAGCTCACAGCTTCATTGAGGTACACATGCCTCTTCATTACAACAAGGTAGCGATCCTGAGGGGGATATATATATATATATATATATCCCCCTCAGGATCGCTAATATATATATATATATATATATATATATATATATATATATATATATATAGTTGAATAATCAGAGTATTGCAGTGAATAGTGATACCTTTTTTATTGGACAAATGTATTCATAATAAAGCAATGTGCTTTCGAGAGCTAATGCCTCTCTTTATCAAGTCAAAAAGCGATCAGAAGGGGCATTATCTCGCGAAAGCTCGTCGTTATGAATACGTTTGTCCAATAAAAAAGGTATCCCTATTCACTGCAATACTCTGATTATCTAACTGGATTACTGGACATTCACAGCTACCTCACTCTTTATATATATATATATTATTATTATTATTAGACTTACTCTTACCCTTATGCATAAAAAGTACTTTTTCTTCTCATTGGTCTTGGGGGTAGTAGATGGAATTGGTGATACCTCTCAGTGATGGACATCTTGGCTTAAATAAGAGCTTAAATAATAGGACTATATTGTAACCACTAGTCTAATGCACTTATACTAAAATATATATATATATATATATACAACATACAATGTGAAACCTATATTCCAGCCAGTCTCTATTGTATCCTAATGAGACCGCCTTATCAGCAATAGGTGTACTATAGAGATAAAATAGGCAACATATATACCTGTTTAGTACACTGGAGATACCAGCTTCTGAGCCCTCTTTATGGCGCCCATCATACAATGGCGTCTCAATGTTATTATATGAAATTATACAAAGTGTCATCTTATTGTGGCTTATGGAGAAGTTGTTGTAGAGAGTGATACATTTATACTAAAAGTATCCAAAGAGTAAAATGTTTAATTAAAAACAAATAGTAAGGGACTCTGTCACCCCAATATCAAGGTGTTTTTTTGGGTTATTCTATGAAATTCTGTCTGTTTGTTGCATGAAAGGCTAAATTATTATAACGTTCATAATGAGATGTGGCCAATCAGAGGCAGCTACAGCAATGTATCGTTTTTTTTTTTTCTCACTGGCTAAGTTCCCTGTTTTTAATATTAAAATAACCTACCTAAATTACAGGGGTGGAGCTTCGTAGGAACTATTTGGAAGGTTTTAGTGAGTAAACAGAGCTTTTGAACACTGTATAATAAAATAATGTTTAGGTGCAAAACATGGAGCCTTCTGTATGCCTTTAATACTGAGAGACACTTATATATAGTGGGATGTGGGTCCTATGCAGACCCCCCTTATAAGGAACCAAACCGCTGTCTTGAGGCATATACATTGTTCCTTAATGTATTATAAACTGGACACAATTGTAGATGATTATATGGAAATAACTTATTATTATTTTTTGCCAATTGGAATCTTAAAACAACGCTATTAGTTGCGATTTTGTGCCATAATATAATTTTTTTTGCCAAATTTGCCACTTAAAGGATGACATAAAATCTATTTTTAGTGCGTGCTTTATACTTGGTGATGGGCATGTGGAGCGGCATGTGGAGTCCAAGCTCAAATGTAAATGTTATATGGTCTCAAGACAACCTGTGTAAAAAAACATGGCGACCTTTCTCTATTTATCTTTCTGTCTTTATTTATTTTATTTACTTTATAAATATATTTTTCCCCATTTTTAAGTCAAGTCCTTCAAAGTGAATGTTGTGAATAAGGAACATAACAGGTCCTTTAAATGATACCATTTAACCCTATAAAAACACAGTAATGAGTAGAAGGTGCTTTTTCTAGTGAGTTAATGTGTTTGACTAAAAAAAAAATACATACTGTTTAGATAACTTACATTGTATTTGACAGTCTCGCTTGTAATAGGGTACCCTACACTTTCTGTATAAAACTCGGGCCTGATTCCAAGAAGCCTAGAAGAGGATTCTGATTGGATGTCAGTTTTATAAAAGAGGAAATGCAAGAGGGCAGCTAAATGATCTGGAATATGCCATGTAAGTTATCTAAATTATTTGCAAGACATTAATGGCAATAAATCTGCAAAAAAAAACACATTCTGGCCACTAGTATTGGGGATTTCCTTTTCAATTATTAATCTAGATGGGGATTTCTCAAGAATACCGACCAATGTTCTCTGCATAAAAGATTTGTATTAACCCTTTCACTGGCAGAGAGAGGATGATTAAAGGGATATAATTCATTATATAATATTAAAGTCTGTTACTGTATTTGACTCTGTACTGTATATATATATATATATATATATATATATATATATATATATATATACATATATATATTCACACACACACATATATAATACTGTATATTTCTGTGAGTGTTACTCTATATTACAGCACTATACCAAGTACAATGTGATGGGGACGTCCGGTGCAGATTTATGTTCCTAATTCCGCTGGATGTCTGTGTTTTGTGACTGATTTGTGGATATTTTTGCTGTTTGGACACAGAGGGACGTGTTGGTTCCCCATAATCACCAATATTAGTGGTTTTTGGCCAACTTCAACCACACAAGGAATGTTTTCTATGGAACTGAATTTCATTTAATCTCTAACACAAATAAGTTTAATTTGGGTCTGACCCGCCTGAGCTCTTGGGCCCATGGATTTTCTATATGATTTTTATTTGGGGGGGGGGTGTCTTGTCTTTTTGTTGATGTTTCCGGATCTTTTTTGTCAGCAATGAGAATTAAAACATTTTCTAAAAAGAAAACCTGTTTTGTGTCATTAATAATTGATTGATGGATTAAATACAGCATTTTGCATTTTGCCAATGAAAGTACGATAGGAAATGCTGAATGAAGGAAATGCAGTGGGGAGCTACTGCTGGTGCAGCAGGTGCAAAATACTGGAGATTGCAACAGTGTAGAGGCTAAAGAGGGTCAGCCAGAGGTAAAGAGGGTCAGCCTGAGGTAAAGAGGGCCAGCTTGAGGTAAAGAGGGTCAGTCTGAGGGAAAGAGGGTCAGCCTGAGGGAAAGAGGGTCAGCTTGAGGTAAAGAGGGTCAGTCTGAGGTAAAGAGGGTCAGTCTGAGGTAAAGAGGGTCAGCCTGAGGGAAAGAGGGTCAGCCTGAGGTAAAGAGGGTCAGCCTGAGTGAAAAAGGGGCAGTCTGAGGTAAAGAGGGTCAGTCTGAGGTAAAGAGGGTCAGTCTGAGTCAAAGAGGGTCAGTCTGAAGCAAAGAGGGTCAGTCTGATGTAAAGAGAGTCAGTCTGAGGCAAATAGGGTCAGTCTGAGGTAAAGAGGGTCAGCCTAAGGTAAAGAGAGTCAGCCTGAGGTAAAGAGGGTCATCCTGAGACAAAGAGGGTCAGCCTGAGACAAAGAGGATCAGCCTAAGGTAAAGAGGGTCAGCCAGAGGTAAAGAGGGTCAGCTTGATGTAAACAGGGTCAGCCTGAGGTAAAGAGGGTCAGCCTGAGGGAAAGAGGGTCAGCCTGAGGTAAAGATGGTCAGCCTGATGTAAAGAGAGTCAGCCTGAGGTAAAGAGGGTCAGCCTGCGGTAAAGAGGGTCAGCCTGAGGGAAAGAGCGTCAGCCTGATGTAAAGAAAGTCAGCCTGAGGTAAAGAGGGTCAGCCTGAGGGAAAGAGGGTCAGCCTGAGGTAAAGAAGGTCAGTCTGAGGTAAAGAGGGTCAGCCTGAGGTAAAGAGGGTCTCTTCGTCACAAGCAGATAATTTTTTTATTGAAAGGTTTTTGGACCAGCTACATATAATGTTCTCTATTTCATTGACTCCTTTAGGTACTTACCTTGTATAGAGCAGGTACCATGGTGGTATATTCAGTGGGATTATATCTTTACGCATTATGGACAATGATCATGACCAGATTACCTATTAGGCCAAATAGGCAGCCGCCCAGAGGTGCTTCTCTGTGAGGGGCACCACTTCTTTAAAAAAAAATGGTTCCTGGCTTAAAAAAAATGAAATGTTGCAGTTCATAGACTGGCTACTAGGGGGTAACCACCTAAAACAAGAGAGTTACAACAGGAAAAGGAACTTACACGCACAGAAAAGGAAAAAATGGGTCCATGCATGACTTGCGTACTCACTCTGGGTGCTCCTCCACTACACTGCCTAGGGGCTCCAAAAAGGTAGATACCGCCCTGACAATGACCCAAAAGGTTAGAGCAAGAAGTAGCATTATAGCTCCCAGTATTTGTAATTAAGTATAATATCGTCATCCATCACTGTCCGTGACTTAACTAAAGCCATGATGGCGATGTCCAGGGGTTGTGGCCCTAGACATTCAGTAAGTAGGAGTGAAACTGTTTCAAAATTGGTTAAAGGGCAAAAAACACCCAAAATGTCAGTTAGAGGTGATATATATATATATATACATTGGGAGAGACAAGTATTTGATCCCCTGATGATTTTGAACGTTTGTCCACTGATAAAGAAATGATCAGTCTATAATTTTAATGGTCGGTTTATTTTAACAGTGAGTGACAGAATAACAACAAAACACCAAGAAAAGCGCATGTCAAAAAAGTTATAAATTGATTGTAGTGATGTCGCGAACATAAAATTTTCGGTTCGCGAACCGCGAACGCAAACCACCGCAAATGTTCGCGAACCCGGCGAACCGCCATAGACTTCAATGGGCAGGCGGATTTTAAAACCCACAGGGACTCTTTCTGGCCACAATAGTGATGGAAAAGTAGTTTTACGGGGTCTAACAACTGGACTGTGGCATGCCGGAGGGGGATCCATGTCAAAACTCCCACGGAAAATTACGTAGTTGATGCAGAGTCTGGTTTTAATCCATAAAGGGAATAAATAACCTAACATCCCCCTCCATCATCATCCTCCCCTGTATCTCTTTACCCCCTCCCTCATCATCCTCCCCTGTGTCTCTTTCCCCCCTTCCTCATCAACCTCCCCTGTGTCTCATCCCCCCTCCCTCATCATCCTCCCCTGTATCTCTTTACCCCCTCCCTCATCATCCTCCCCTGTGTCTCTTCCCCCTCCATCATCATCCTCCCCTGTGTCTCTTTCCCCCCTCCCTCATCATCCTCCCCTGTGTCTCTTTTCCCCCTCCCTCATCATCTTCCCCTGTGTCTCTTCCCCCCCTCCCTCATCATCCTGCCCTGTGTCTCTTTCCCCCCTTCCTCATCACCCTCCCCTGTATCTCTTTACCCCTCCCTCATCATCCTCCCCTGTATCTCTTTATCCCCTCCCTCATCATCCTCCCCTGTGTCTATTCCCCCCTCCATCATCATCCTCCCCTGTGTCTCTTTCCCCCCTTCCTCATCATCTTCCCCTATGTCTCTTCCCCCCTCCCTCATCATCCTGCCCTGTGTCTCTTTCCCCCCTTCCTCATCACCCTCCCCTGTATCTCTTCCCCCCCTCCCTCATCATCCTGCCCTGTGTCTCTTTCCCCCTTCCTCATCGTCCTCCCCTGTGTCTCTTTTCCCCCTTCCTCATCACCCTCCCCTGTGTCTCATCCCCCTCCCTCATCATCCTCCCACCTCCCTCATCATCCTCCCCTATATCTCTTTACCCCCTCCCTCATCATCCTCCCCTGTATCTCTTTACCCCCTCCCTCATCTTCCTCCCCTGTGTCTCTTCCCCCCTCCCTCATCATCCTCCCCTGTGTCTCTTTCCCCCCTTCCTCATCACCCTCCCCTGTGTCTCACCCCCCCTCCCTCATTATCCTCCCACCTCCCTCATCATCCTCCCCTGTATCTCTTTCCCCCCTCCCTCATCATCCTCCCCTGTATCTCTTTACCCCCTCCCTCATCATCCTCCCCTGTGTCTCTTTGCCCCCTTCCTCATCACCCTCCCCTGTGTCTCATCCTCCCTCCCTCATCATCCTCCCACCTCCCTCATCATCCTCCCCTGTATCTCTTTGCCCCCTTCCTCATCACCCTCCCCTGTATCTCTTTACCCCCTCCCTCATCATCCTCCCCTGTGTCTCTTCCCCCCCTCCCTCATCATCCTCCCCTGTGTCTCTTCCCCCCCTTCCTCATCACCCTCCCCTGTGTCTCATCCCCCCTCCCTCATCATCCTCCCACCTCCCTCATCATCCTCCCCTGTATCTCTTTACCCCGTCCCTCATCATCCTCCCCTGTATCTCTTTACCCCCTCCCTCATCATCCTCCCCTGTGTCTCTTCCCCCCTCCCTCATCATCCTCCCCTGTGTCTCTTCCCCCCCTTCCTCATCACCCTCCCCTGTGTCTCATCCCCCCTCCCTCATCATCCTCCCACCTCCCTCATCATCCTCCCCTGTATCTCTTTCCCCTCCCTCATCATCCTCCCCTGTGTCTCTTTTCCCCCTCCCTCATCATCTTCCCCTGTGTCTCTTCCCCCCCTCCCTCATCATCCTTCCCTGTGTCTCTTTCCCCCTTCCTCATCATCCTGCCCTGTGTCTCTTTCCCCCCTTCCTCATCACCCTCCCCTGTATCTCGTTACCCCCTCCCTCATCATCCTCCCCTGTTTCTCTTCCCCCCTCCATCATCATCCTCCCCTGTGTCTCATCCCCCCTCCCTCATCATCCTCCCACCTCCCTCATCATCCTCCCCTGTATCTTTTTACCCCCTCCCTCATCATCCTCCCCTGTTTCTCTTCCCCCCTCCATCATCATCCTCCCCTGTGTCTCATCCCCCCTCCCTCATAATCCTCCCCTGTGTCTCATCCCCCCTCCCTCATAATCCTCCCACCTCCCTCATCATCCTCCCCTGTATCTCTTTACCCCCTCCCTCATCATCCTCCCCTGTATTACTTTACCCCCTCCCTCATCATCCTCCCCTGTGTCTCTTCCCCCCTCCCTCATCATCCTCCCCTGTGTCTCTGTCCCCCCTTCCTCATCACCCTCCCCTGTGTCTCATCCCCCCTCCCTCATCATCCTTCCAGCTCCCTCATCATCCTCCCCTGTATCTCTATCATCCTCCCCTGTATCTCTTTCCCCCCTCCCTCATCATCATCCCCTGTATCTCTTTACCCCCTCCCTCATCATCCTCCCCTGTGTCTATTTGCCCCCTTCCTCATCACCCTCCCCTGTGTCTCATCCCCCCTCCCTCATCATCCTCCCACCTCCCTCATCATCCTCCCCTGTGTCTCTTTACCCCCTCCCTCATCATCCTCCCCTGTATCTCTTTACCCCCTCCCTCATCATCCTCCCCTGTGTCTCTTCCCCCCTCCATCATCATCCTCCCCTGTGTCTCTTTCCCCCCTTCCTCATCACCCTCCTCTGTGTCTCATCCCCCCTCCCTCATCAACCTCCCACCTCCCTCATCATCCTCCCCTCTATCTCTTTCCCCTCTCCCTCATCCTCCTCCTCTGTGTCTCTTTTCCCCCTCCCACATCATCTTCCCCTGTGTCTCTTCCCCCCCTCCCTCATCATCCTCCCCTGTGTCTCTTTCCCCCCTTCCTCATCATTTTCCCCTGTGTCTCTTCCCCCCTCCCTCATAATCCTGCCCTGTGTCTCTTTCCCCCCTTCCTCATCACCCTCCCCTGTGTCTCATCCCCCCTCCCTCATCATCCTCCCACCTCCCTCATCATCCTCCCCTGTATCTCTTTCCCCCCTCCCTCATCATCCTCCCCTGGGTCTCTTTTCCCCCTCCCTCATCATCTTCGCCCTGTGTCTCTTCCCCACCTCCCTCATCATCCTCCCCTGTGTCTTTTTCCCCTCTTCCTCATCATCTTCCCCTGTGTCTCTTCCCCCCTCCCTCATCATCCTGCCGTGTGTCTATTTCCCCCCTTCCTCATCACCCTCCCCTGTATCTCTTTACCCCTCCCTCATCATCCTCCCCTGTATCTCTTTACCCCCTCCCTCATCATCCTCCCCTGTGTCTCTTCCCCCCTCCATCATCATCCTCCCCTGTGTCTTATCCCCCGTCCCTCATCATCCTCGCACCTCCCTCATCATCCTCCCTTGTATCTCTTTACCCCCTCCCTCATCATCCTCCCCTGTGTCTGTTTCCCCCCTCCCTCAGCATCCTCCCCCCTCCCTTGATGATAAGGGGGGGGGGGGAAGAGACAAAGGGATAAGTGTGAGGGGTGTTTGGGTAAGGGGTGTTAGGGATAAGGGTGAGGGGGTTAGGTGTTAGGGTGAGGGGTGTTAGGGATAAGTGTGAGGGGTGTTAGGGTGAGGGGTGTTAGGGATAAGTGTAAGGGGTGTTAGGGTGAGGCATGTTAGGAATAAGTGTGAGGGGTGTTAGGTCTCAGGGATAAGTGTGAGGGGTGTTAGGGTTAGGGTGAGGCGTGTTAGGGATAAGTGTGAGGGGTGTTTGGGTTAGGGTGAGGGGTGTTAGTGATAAGTGTGAGGGGTGTTAGGGTTAGGGTGAGGGGTGTTAGGGATAAGTGTGAGGGGTGTTAGTGTTAGGGTGAGGGGTGTTAGGGATAAGTGTGAGGGGTGTTAGGGTTAGGGTGAGGGGTGTTAGGGATAAGTGTAAGGGGTGTTAGGGTTAGGTGTTAGGGTTAGGTGTTAGGGATAAGTGTGAGAGGTGTTAGGGTTAGGGTGAGGGGTGCTAGGGATAAGTGTGAGGGGTGTTAGGGTTAGGGTGAGGGGTGTTAGTGATAAGTGTAAGGGGTGTTAGGGTTAGGTGTTAGGGTTAGGTGTTAGGGATAAGTGTGAGGGGTGTTAGGGTGAGGGGTGTTAGGGATAAGTGTGAGTGGTGTTAGGGTAAGGGGTGTTAGGGATAAGGGTGAGGGGGTTATGTGTTAGGGTGAGGGGTGTTAGGGATAAGTGTAAGGGGTGTAAGGGTTAGGTTGAGGGGTGTTAGGGATAAGTGTAAGGGGTGTTAGGGTTAGGGTGAGGGAAGTTAGGGATAAGTGTAAGGGGTGTTAGGTTTAGGTGTTAGGGTTAGGTGTTAGGGATAAGTGTGAGGGGTGTTAGGGTGAGGGGTGTTAGGGATAAGTGTGAGGGGTGTTAGGGTTAGGGTGAGGGGTGTTAGGGATAAGTGTTAGTGGGTTAGGTGTTTGGGTGAGGGTGGTTAGGGATAAGTGTGAGGGGTGTTAGGGTTAGGGTGAGGGGTGTTAGGGATAAGTGTAAGGGGTGTTAGGGTTAGGTGTTAGGGTTAGGTGTTAGGGATAAGTGTGAGGGGTGTTAGGGTTAGGGTGGAGGGTGTTAGGGATAAGTGTAAGGGGTGTTAGGGTTAGGTGTTAGGGTTAGGTGTTAGGGATAAGTGTGAGGGGTGTTAGGGTTAGGGTGAGGGGTGTTAGGGATAAGTGTGAGGGGTGTTAGGGTTAGGGTGAGGGGTGTTAGGGATAAGTGTGAGGGGGTTAAGTGTTAGGGTGAGGGGTGTTTGGGATAAGTGTGAGGGGTGTTATGGTTAGTGTGAGGGGTGTTAGGGATAAGTGTAAGGGGTGTTAGGTTTAGGTGTTAGGGTTAAGTGTTAGGGATAAGTGTGAGGGGTGTTAGGGTGAGGGGTGTTAGGGATAAGTGTGAGGGGTGTTAGGGTTAGGTGTTAAGGTTAGGTGTTAGGGATAAGTGTGAGGCGTGTTAGGGTTAGGGTGAGGGGTGTTAGGGATAAGTGTGATTGGTGTTAGTGTTAGGTGTAGGTGTTAGGGATAAGTGTTAGGGGTGTTATGGTTAGGGGTGTTAGGGATAGGTGTAAGGGGTGTTAGGGTTAGGAGTTAGGGTTAGGTGTTAGGGATAAGTGTGAGGGATGTTAGGGTCAGGGGTGTTAGGGATAAGTGTAAGGGGTGTTAGGGTTAGGTGTTAGGGTTAGGTGTTAGGAATAAGTGTAAGGGGTGTTAGGGTGAGGGGTGTTAGGGATAAGTGTAAGGGGTGTTAGGGTTAGGTGTTAGGGTTATGTGTTAGGGATAAGTGTAAGGGGTGTTAGGGTTAGGGTGAGGGGTGTTAGGGATAAGTGTGATGGGTGTTAGGGTTAGGGTGAGGCGTGTTAGGGATAAGTGTGAGGGGTGTTAGGGTTAGGGTGAGGGCTGTTAGGGATAAGTGTAATGGGTGTTAGGGTTAGGTGTTAGGGTTAGGTGTTAGGGATAAGTGTGAGGGGTGTTAGGGTGAGGGGTGTTAGGGATAAGTGTGAGGGGTGTTAGGGTTAGGGTGAGGGGTGTTAGGGATAAGTGTAAAGATTGTTAGGGTTAGGGTGAGGGGTGTTAGGAAAATTGTAATGGGTGTTAGGTTTAGGTGTTAGGGTTAGGTGTTAGGGATAAGTGTGAGGGGTGTTAGGGTTAGGGTGAGGGCTGTTAGGGATAAGTGTAAGGGGTTTTAGGGTTAGGTGTTAGGGTTAGGTGTTAGGGATAAGTGTGAGGGGTGTTAGGGTTAGGGTGAGGGCTGTTAGGGATAAGTTT